>VDFB02058242.1:391272874-391310190 GCA_007258455.2 Sequoia sempervirens
GTTTAGGGTTTAGGGTTATGGGTAGTGATGGAACTTCAAAGTTTTATTCTCTGTGTTCTATTTTATCCTGCCTTGTGTCTCTGGTCATCTATGGTGTTTGGGAAAAGCCTAAGGATGGGGTTTTACCTTCATCTTCATGTAAAACCCTAGTGTTCATCTTACACCTTGGATGGGATCTATTTGGCCGTTACTTTTTGGGAAGGCTTTAAAATGACTTAAGCCCCATCGCTTCGTATGTCTAGGCTGGGCCCCCTTTTATTTTATTGTTTTATTTCCTTCACCTGACTTTATTTTTCCTAAGTCTTTTGTTGGTCTCATGTTCCCTCGTTAAAACAACTTATGTCATTGTTTGTCATCGACCTAGTGATGTCCCCTTATTCATTTAGGGGAGAGGGCCCAGTAGTCATGCAGGCTAACTCTCTCAGCATGTAGCAATTGACTGGAATATCGTAGAACCTTCATTTTTTTTTTGAAATGTAGACTGGTCTCTTATTTATCTATAACCAAGGTTTAGAGGCGCGACTCATCATGCAACTTTCCACATCGGCAGATCTTTTGAGAAGTGTCTAAAATTTGAATTTTAAAGGTTCGACCAAAACTTAATCATGGAACCCCCAATAGTTGAACCAAAAAAATATCATTTGTTTCTTGTAGAATATGATATTTTTATTTAAATTAAAATTAATATACAACCTAAGTGGACCAAATACTTATTGATAACCATAAATCTTTGATATCTCTACCTTTTATATTCAACACATATGGACTAATAGTTGAACACAAAAAATCTATTTGTTGTTATAAAAACAACACATAATGATTTAAAATACAACTTATATTGAACAAAAATGGACCAATAGTTGAACACTAAAACTTTTTGAAAATACTTCACATTTAATGGGAAAATACATGTTATTTATTATGCTCACCTTTTATATTTGTGATAGGACAATCTATTAATATAAAATTATCCAATGCTTGTACTGATGGAACTTCAAATTTTGTTCCTAATGTTTCACTCATGCCCTGCCTTATGTCACTGGTCTTTCATGGTGCTGGAAAATTTCTTAGGGCTGGGGTTTTAGCTTTGTATTCATCTTAAACCCTTGTGTTTACCTAATGCCTTGGTCGGGATCTATTTTTCTGTTACCTTTTTTGAAGGGTTTTAAAAAAATCTTATGCCCCATAATTCTGTCTAGGCCTAGTCCCTTTGGTCTTAATATTTTATTTCCTCCGCGGGTTTTATTTTCCTAAGTCCTGGTTGGCCCTGTGTTGAACGGTTTAAAAAAAACTTATGTCATTTTCCATCCGCCTAGTAATGTCCCCTTGCCATTTAATGAATGTTTTATTTTTCAGAAGGATGAAATTCACCCTGTCGTCGATCAAAATGCATTCAAGATCAATGGTTGCCCGCCATCCCGCGATTGGGAATTGTAGGATGGCGATATCACGGGCGGGCGACACGTGTCCCATATGGGGGATCAAATTTGCACGACTGTTCATCAACTATCCTTTGATCTGAGCCATTCCCCGCCATCCCGCGATGGTGCTTTGGTTGATTGCGAAATCACGGGCGAGTGTGGACTGTACAAGGAATGGCCCGAGGAAATTTTTGTGCGATATATTTTAAATGTTTCATTGCTTCCAAAGAAAAACATTTAAAATGAAATATTTGACAAGGTCGGGGGGAAATTCATTAAAAATGAGCAAAAGAAGAGAAATTAGGGCAACTAGTCAAGTCAGGAGCAGGCTACGCAACATACAAAATGGTATACCCATCCATGGCCTGCTTGCCTCTAACGGTCAGTCAACTATCAGAATGATAGGACCCATCTCGTGCCATCGCTAGCAGCCTACCTTCCATGCAGAAAATAACCTAATTCGTAACCCTCACATTTTTTATTTTTGAGCCCACATACAACGATTAAACTTTTATATATGTTTTGTTTAATATATTTAAAAAATATTTTATAAATTATTTATAAAATATTTATAATATAAAATATTTTTTTAATATATTAAACAAATATATATAAACTCTTTAATATTTTTTATTAGTGATTTTAATGGTATACTAAAAAAAAAAATCATATTTGGATAGTTGAATACATTCAAAATATTTCTAATATATTTCTAATTTAAAAAATATATTGTTTAATTTTTTAAATATATATATTTTTTTCATAAATATATTTTTGTTTTTTAAAAATATATTATACATACAAAATTACATAATCAATAATAGATAATAGATTTTGGTGAATATATATAGGTATGTTAATACAATACACTGAAAAGTACATGCATTATAGCCAGCACCTGGGTGGGCTCCCCCTACCTCCTTTCTTTTCTCATCCCCACACTGACGTGCTAGGAGAGCCAACTAGGAGTTGAGGTGGCAAAAAGGAAGGGGCTATGGGGGACGTAGGTCGGTGTGACTAGGAGGTTGGTCACGTGATGGAGGCGACAATTTTCTTCACAGAGCTCGAGGATGACGTAGGCATCATTCCCTGAAGGCAGTTTCATGCAGATTAAACGTGGCACATGTGGAGGGAAGTCATTTGGGTCCCATAGGATTCTTTGGCCTCGTGGATGTCATTAAAATTTTTCATTTCATATCAGTTGGTGGCGACTTTAGTGGTGTACATTTGCAACATAATTTATTTGTTCTGGCAGTGGCTTTCATGGCGAAGCGATCTCTCTCTATCATTGAAGTCTCTGTGGATGGCCTGGTGAAGTTTGGTGCGGACACACCAATCTCTCTGAAATCTTCTGCTAGACAAGCCTCCTTTAGAGAAGTTAAAGACCAACGACTGAAGCGGATTCTCTTAAACAAGGACCCGTTAGTTCTGGTGGTGACCAAAATGATCCTGGGAGCTGGTCATTTGGCTAACAAGGAGTTCGGCAGAGACAATCTACACATCTCCTCCTGATTTTTGGCATCTCTTCTGGACAATGGTGAGTCCAAGGCTGTGGCTAAACTGCTGTTGGTTAAGATGTTTCACAAGGATCTGGTGGGAGGGGTAAATGAAGTGTTGATTTTTGTGGTGGAGGGCAGAGGCATCCCAAGACTGAGTGACTTTGCATCTATTCGAGGTTTGGACGAGGTCGTAAAGCTTTTCCCATTCCTTCTTGACTTGAGCGGTCCGGCGTTGAGTAGACACAAAATGGTGGTGGCGGTGGCCATTGAATTCCTGAAGAAATTCTTCGGCCTGATGGCTGTGGGTGATGTCAAGTGGGTAAAAGTCTTTGAAGATTTTTCTGTTTTAAATAATTTCATGTGAATGCCTTGTATAGTTGTTGGTTCTGATAGTTTTTAGGGTTTATCTCTATGGTCCAATGGCGTCTTTCAGTCTCAAAGTTTATAAATTTGATCTCTAATGGCTAGTTTGGGAGTTTTGGGTGACTGGGGATTCGTATGTTTAGGGTCGAGGCCAAACCCTTATGGAATTTTGGGTTGGTAGTTGGCTTGGATGGTGGGGTGGTGGTTTTTTAATGGAGGGGTCTTCCTGTCTTTGGCTGGTTCGGTCTTGTTTTGACCATCTTTGGGGTGGTTTTTGGTAGTGGTGGTTGGGATGGGTTTGCTGGTAATCAATGGCAGAAGCTTTCCTGCGTTTGCAGACGATTGTACCTTTTTTAATCTAATAAATAAATCAATCCTGCAAATAAAAAAAAAATCAATTTTTAATCAATTTTTTAGTTTAAATTCTATAAAATATTTAATTAATTAGTTGTATTGTTTGTTATTGTTTAAATTATGATATAATTGGTTTTAATTTTATGATTATAAATAAGGTTTTTATTTTAGGTAATGCATAAACAATAATGTGATCATCTTAGATCTAAAACATAAATCAAAAGGTATAGATATATAATTTTCAAAATTACATCTATATTTGATCTTTAATAAAAACATAAAGTAATATAATTTAATTAACCACAATCTAAATCCCAACCCTACTATTAACCCCAATCTTAAGCCTAAAAATAACCTTAAGTGAACACTTATCCTAATTGAACCTTAACCCTGATTTAGCCCAAACCCTAACCTTAACCCTAACCCTAATTGAACCCTAACCCTAATTAAACTCTAGCCCTAATTGAACCCCAACCCTAACCTAAACCCTATTTGTTCCTAACCCTAGTATCTCATAAATACAGGATCGAGACCTTGCCAACTCTAGTAAACCTTATTGGATAGTGATAAAAGCTACCTTATCTTTCATTAAGGTAGAAATTTTTAGTTATACAACATGCCCCTTGAAAATTGGAGATAGGCACTGCAAAAAGAATGTAAAAACTAATGAAAATGGTCAGTGGTATTGTGGAAGATGTGTTAAAACTTTCCCTGAATGTGATTATAAATATATACTTCAATGCAAAGTGCAAGACCATACTTCATTCACTTGGATTACAACTTTTGAAGAAGTGGTAGAAGAAATTATGGGTGTTACAACAAAAGAATTGAACATTTTGAAGCATGAAAAATAGGATGATGTTAAGTTTTCACACATTATACAAAAGGCCCTTTTCAACAGATACATATTTAAACTTCAAGTGAAAAAGGAGACTTATAATGATGAACAAAGGATTAAATGCACAGTCATAAAAACAACAAAGTTTGATTATTCATCTGAGAGCAAAGCTTTATTAGACTCAATTGCAAAGCTATAGGTTTCATAACATTCAAATGCTTGAATGTATATAATGTTAAAAATGTATTCAAACATTTGAAAAAAAAAAAAGTGGATATATCTAAGTTAGTTAATGCCATTTTTTCATGATATACTTCTTTGATGCTATCAATACTAAATCTAATGATTGATGAACATTTCTTCTTTTAAATTTATTGTTCTTGGTTGATTGTTGTTATAGACAAGTTGGTATGATTTCAAATTTGAATGTGTACCCTTATAAATGGGAATTGAGATAAACAATGACACAAACAATAATGAAATCAAATTGATTGCTTTCCAAATTCATATTCATGAAAATGTAAGCATTTTTTCAAGTCAATAGGCATCTTGATAAAGATAACTCTCGGAGTGTTTTACATATATCATTAATTAATATAGGTATGCTAGTTAATTAAATTATTAACTATATTTTATTTGTATTATATATTGAATTGTTAAAAGATGTAAAAATCTTAATACTAAATATATAGGAGAATGGTTAAAAAATTACATATTTTTCAAAAAATAAAATATAGTGTGTAATTTAAAATACAAATTATATAATTCTTATAATATTTATATTATTATTTATTGAATATTTTATAGAATTTAAACTAAAAGATTAGCCTCACCCTCTCGCTCCCCCTCTCTCCCCCTCTCTACATATATCTCCCTCTTCCCCATATTCTATCTCTCCCTCCTCTACATATCTCTCTCCCTTTCTCCCTCTCTCTCTATCTCTCCCCATCTCCTTGATCTCTTGCTCCCTCCCTATACCCCCTATCTTCATATGTCAACCTATTTGTCCCTTTATCTTCCCATATATCTCTATATCTATGTCTTTCTTTTCCCATTTATCTATCTCTCCCTCTCTCTTTCTCTCTCTCTCTCCCCTATTTCTATCTCCCTCTCCATCTCTTTGTCTTTCTCTACTTATCTCTCTCTCTCTCTCCCTATCTCCTTATATCTCTATCTTTCCATCTCTCTCTCTCTATATATATATATATATATATATATATATATATATATATATATATATATATATATATATATATCCCCCTCTATCTCCCTATCTCTCTATATATTTATTTCTCCCTCTATCTCTCTCTATATCTCTATCTATTTTTATCCCTTTTCCTCTCTCATTCTATATTCATCTCTACCTCTATCTATGGGGAGAGATACAAAGGTGAAGCATTGGACCTTCCCAAAGATCCACCAATCTCAACACTACTCCCAACTATTTTGAGCATTTAAGTACATATTGTATGCTAGATTAGGAGGCATGTTTCAAAGCTCATATTTATTGATGCAAAATAGGTCCAAAGTCACAAATTTGACGTAGAGTTAGTTATAGTTTTGTACAAAATTTCAAGTTCCACATAGAGAAAAGATATTCCAGTTTTTTATATTATGTCATCAAATTTGGCACTTCATCAAGATTTGTATCTTCATCAGCATTAATAAAAGCAAAGGTATGTACTTGAATCCCTTGCATTTAAATTTTTCTATATATATAAATATTTTAATATTTTCCCTCAAATCCATAATATATATAGTGTGTATTTATTTATTGCAATAAAGAATTAACCTAGGTAACACATTAAGAATTCTAAGGATTTGTGCTTGGAAAAAATGCATAATTTTTTTTTTGTTGGATGTTGTGTTGTATAGTTTAGAAAAGCTCAAAATATGAATAGGATTTTAAGGCCATATATTATGGTAGCTTACAATGCAAAATAAGGAAGGAAATCTATTATCAATTTTAATCTACAATTTAATACCATATGAAAAATCACATGTAGTATTATCTAAAATTAATTCTTGACATATTAATTTTATAAAATACACTTACCATTCAATAAACTTCTCCCAAGAAAGAAACCCTAAGTGAACATTATGCCTGTTATATTTATTAATGTCTTAATATTAGTTTATAAATTAAACATTAATTATAAATATTTTAAAATCAATTAAGTATTTCAATCTAAAATTTTAATATTTGACATTACAAATAAAATTAAACTAAATTCTAATTTTTAAAATCCATAAAATATTTATTATCTATTTAGTTTTACTAATTATCTAATACAATTAAATTAAATTAAATTAAATATTCATTTTATATTAATTAAACAATTATTAATTAGAATTCTAGAATAAATTAACAAATAAGATCTATATAAAATCAACTTTTCTTTTTTTCTGTGTCCAAATCATTTCATTTTAAAAAATTATACTAAATTCTAGATATCATAATTAAACACAAAATTTTATTCTATTCTAATCCTAACCCTAGTTAAACCCTAACCCTATTTGGACTCTAACCCTTGCCCTAATTGAACACTAAATCTAATTGTAATTGACCACTAAGCATAATTGAACTACCCAACCCTAACTCTAACTAAACCCTAAACCCTCCTCTAATCAAACCCTAACCCAAACCTACTTGATTCATAATCCCAACCTAACCCAAACCCTAATTGAACTTTAAAACTAACCCAATTGGTATTAACCCTAATTGAACATTTATTGAATAGTAGTCCTAATTGTACCATAACCTAACTTTGAACTACAGTTGAACTCTAATCCTAACCCTAACACTAATTGTTATCCTAATTGAACCTTAACCCCAACCCTAACCTTATCCTTGACCCTATTTGAACTCTTATTGAATTCATAACCTTAATTAAACCCCAACCTCATCCTCAATCCTAACCCAAATTAAACATTAATTGAACCCTAAACCTAACCCTAAGTGAACACTAATCCTAATTGAACTCTAACTTTTTAGTTGAAAATATTAAAGTGCCTTAGATTTTCCCATTCATCGTCATTTATCATTTAATTCCTAATAGATCTCCAAAAATTTATACTTTTATAATGTTTTAATACACACCTAATATTAAGGGTTTAGAGTTTAAGGGTTAAGGGTTTAGGGTTAAGGGGAGAGAGATAGAGGGAGTGAGTGAGTGACCCATTTACATATTATTCTTTTATTCTTCGTCAATTAAATATTTAGTTACCCATTTACCGTTAGCAGAAATGACCCAAGAATTTAATAGAATGGACTACTCATATAATACCTTGCATTATGGAGCTCAATTCTCTAATATATTACTACTTATCAAATCCTTTGTAAATAATTGTAAACTTATGACTCCATTTAAGCATTTAATTGATTTTCTTGAATCAAAGCAAAAACATAGACACACAATTGAACAAATTCTCAAAAGAAGAATAACAACATCATTAACATTTCATTCAAAATTCACTCAAATCCACATAAGGAGAGAAATATATTAGAATTATACGTTTATTCATGCTTATAAGTCATATCTGCATACAATTTAAGATAATTTGCATATATTCATCCAAAACTCAAAATAGGCTATCTATTCTATTCCGTCCGCTTGGAGTTTTAACAACCAATGGTACCACAGATATCACTTCCTCATCAGAGGAAAAATATCTTTCTACCCATATATTCAACTCAAAACCTAGCTAGAGCTTTCATCAGTTCTCTCCCTACAAATGAGCCTTGAATTCCCTTTTATATGACAAGGGAGCAACAAGCTTCAGGCTCAAATGTAATTTCACCACAAATTTTCATTTGAACAAAATCTCCATTGCATTTGACTTTCATTTCAAAACTTCCCACATGTTGAATCTGCGCGCAAAACATAGTGCATGAACTGGGGAAAGCTAAAAGAAAAGGGAACACAAATTGTCATCAAAATCCCCTTTGTCGCTATTCACACAAAAATCCAGGCAACCAAATTGCCACGAAGGAACCACAACAACTTCTTATTTATCCGCCACCTTGCCCTTACCAACACTCAGACCCTGGTATACATGCCCGCTTCTAGTTGTTTCCCAATATGGTAGACCCTCAGCCTCTTCTTTCTTGTCCTTGACCAATACGGTTCTAGTCTGTCCGCTTGGGGTTTTAACAACCAATGGCACCACATATATCACTTCCTCATCAGACAGAAGACCGTGATTGAAGCGAGCTAAATACCGACAGTAGTCTTCCTCATCAGACAGAAGACCGTGATTGAAGAGAGCTAAATACCGACAGTAGTCAGAGTTAGTCTCGGTTACATAATCAGAAGTGTTTCTCGTAAGGTCAATGGGCAAGTGTTGGCATCCAGAGGAGCCATGCCCATACCTTATTTTCCTACCGACACTAGTAATAGAGCACACCGACTGCTTTCCTTTGTCATCTACCAGTTGAGCAGCAATGTCCTGGAATTGCAACCTTCTACTGCATCTAGTGGGCACAAGCCTGGGCTTTTCAACCAAAGCACCTTCCTGAATAGCAGGACTGAGCTTTTGTGAGCTCAAACGAATAGACCTCCTTACTGACTTACTCATTTTATCTTATCAGACAAGCACTCAAACTTGATTAGACTTAGCCCACAAAGTGCTCTAACTGCTACAAGAATGACACTATTAGCAGTTAATTCCTCTTGCATTTATTGTGTGAGGTAATGGAAACCTTCATCAATGCTTAGTAAAAATGCATGTGCAAACATGGAAATTTGGCAGTGTATGTACTGTCACCATTTAACTAGAGTTGCATGAGAATCCTCAGATCACCCTTCATGATTTCCAACAAAATCTTCACACACATTGAGATCGACATGACTACACAAGCAAGGAATAATTCATTAATGCTTCACTAGTTGTACGATAAAACGACCACCATGTGTCATTTTCCAACTTTGAATACTGCTCACTGATCTCCTAAAGAGTTGGAAAATCAAATGGTTTATCTCGGGCTAACTCAGTTTGACATCCAATGAAGCATCATTCACCTTCCTCATGACCAATAACATTAATCAATGTCGGCAGGTCCTATGCACTTTACAAACTGAACGGTTGGAGCTACGCATCGCAATCTCGTTGACCTCGTGGCTTTTAACCAGCCTTCATCTTCCTCCTGCGAGTTAACAGGGAACAACAGAGATTTACATTAGCTTTTGATCTTGGTTGTCGATCTAAAACCATGGGTTATAAGCTCAATAGTGGAGATTGGGCCCCACATTCCATATAGGACACACATCTTCCTTTTGCTGACCTCGCGTCAAATAACAGGGTGACACCTTAGGTCTGCGAGTTGGCGGGGTATGATCGAGATCTTCTCCCATATCTTTGAATTTGAAAAAACTACACATTGCACGGTTAATATTTAATGAAAGGATTTGGCTAAGCCATTGGTGACATGACCACTGGGGTTAATGGCTTAGGCTTACGTCACCGGATTAAAATTAAAACCCAACTTTGATTTTAATACTTTATTTCCTCCGCAGGGTTTTATTTCCGAAGTCTTGGTTGGCCCCATGTTTCATCTTTTAAAAAACAACTCATGTTGTTGTTTATCATCTGCCTAGTAATTCCCACTTCTCCTTTTAATGAATGTTTTATTTTGCAAGGGTTGATTTAGTGCTGCTATTGATCTATTTCCTACATATATCAATGGTGCCCGCTATCCTGTGATCAGGAATTGAAGGATTGCGAAATCATGGGCAGGTTCCATGTGTCCTATTTGGGGGATCAAATTTGCGCTATCGCTGACCAACTGCCATTTGATTTGAGCCATTCCCTGCCATCCCGTGATGGTGCTTGGGTTGATTGCAAAATCATGGGTGGGCGCCACATGTCTCATTTGATGAAGCCTAAAGGGTCAAGGAAACACTAGCCAGCTTTAAATGTATTAAGGGGCGGATTACTAAAGTGTTCTTGAGACACACATGTTCTAAATTGACAGATATGTTATAATCTCACTGGAAAAGCTACTCAAAGGTTAATGACATGGCTGGCGACTGTGTTAAAGGAACGAGATCATTGATGCTCAGGATCAACGGTTGCCCACCATCGCGAGATCAGAATTTTTAGGATTGCGATATCACGAGAAATCGCCACATGGACTTCCTTCATAGTGTATGGTAAGGTGGGCCCCTTATCGCCGTGTTGGAAATTCTGTCAGCTTGTTTTGAAGGTGGCCATCGATGATTTGATCAAGCTGAAGAATTGATGGCTCAAATTTAAATCTGCATCAAATATGGTTGGAGCCGTTCGTGCAGCACGAAATTGAGCTTTAATGGCAGATGAGACACTTGCTGGCATAATTTGGTTGACAATAAAATCAATTTTCCTGCTTGGTCTATATTACAAAGCATTCAACTATTTTGCAGAGTAGTTTCAGAGCCAAAGGTACAATTGCGAGTTTTTGCAGCCAGAATTTGGGAGTTCTACGAACAAAGCCGTGAGTTTATTTTCTGTGCCTCCCGGTCATTTTACATTTGAATTTGGGAAAGGATTAGCTGGATGTGATGTGAGCTTGTTGATGAATGTGTTAGAGCTATAGTTTAATTATAGTTGTGAGAAATTGAAGTGTTTTGTCCTATAATTTTCTATCTCTGGTTAGTCCTAGCTATCTGAATTATAACGTTGTAAAGAAGCCCTAGTTTGTCCGAGATGGCACCACCCAAGCAACATCCTGGCTAGACTGAATATTTGAAATGAAACCTGTATGATGATTTCATGGATCAATTTCCCTTGTCAACAAATGATAGGAGGAAGGGATTGGTCCTAATGCGAGGGAAAATCCCTGGGGAAGGGTTAGTGTATAATTTCTCCAACATTGCCGATGCTAGGGTTCCCCTCACTGGCTTGGAATTTTTTAGATTGTGGTATAGACAGAGGAATTTTCCTTGCCCTTTTTCAAATGGATGGATGTATGATATGGGTAAGCTGGTGGTACCAAATGTATTCCCTGATGTAGACCTGCTTAGGACAGTGGCTGCAAGATATGACCTTGTTAGACGGATAATCAGGGACAATGATGGAAAGGTTTTATTGAGCATTAATAGAGAAGAGGTCCAACATATTTTTGACTTGAGTGAACTAAATGAAGACTTGGTTCCTATCAACCTTGAGGAAATGAAGCAGGAGTATGCAAAGCTGAAATCTCTTTTTAGAGCAAGGTTGCTTTCACCTCATCTGGCTAGGGCAGGAGGTTCAAAATTTCATATCAACCCCAGTGACCAGGAACCTTTCAAATTAAATTGTTTTGCAAACCATTTCCTGGCCACTTTCTATTCTTTATGTCATATTTTGGGTTTCAGTCTTGGTACGATAATGCCCATTGCTTATATGTTCATGGGGGTGCAAATACAACACCCTAACTTTTCTGTGACCTATGAATTCACTTCTTTCTTGGCTAAGAGGATGCATGAAGGGTTGTCAAAGTTACAAAACAATGATACCGACACTCAATTATTTTGGTACTCTATGCTAATGCATATGTTTTTGTTTAAGAATGCTGAATTTTTCTCTAAGAGGATGAAATTAAGGCAATCAGTTGATAGAGAAAGATTGCCAATACAGATATGGACTGTAGATTTATCTTGTAATAAGGAAAGCACTAGTTATGTGCAATTTGATAATTGTTTTGCTTCCATATTAAGGGCTAGATTAATGGTGAATATACCTAGGATCCTTGAGGAATTACATGATTTCCTTAGGCCAAAGGAGAGGAAGCTAGAATTGAAGGTTTACCATAACTGGAGTGACATTATCCCATACCCAGTCAACACTGCCTTGAGAGTATATGGTTTTCAGGGAGCCCCTCATATACTACCATACAATGTGCCACCAAGAGTGAGATTTTTAGAAGTTATGTGGCAGATAGGTTGTATTCATGAGGACAACCTCACTGGAAGAGGTAAGGGAACATTTTTCCCATATTATACAGTGGTGTCTGATTTTGTATTTTCAAAGGGAGGTTGGACGCATTTTGATAATTTATTTAATGATTACCATTTGAGGTGTGGACCAAAGCGGCAGCATGATCCTGAGGGTCTCTTTGCTCTTTTCAGACAAAGAATAAAAGCTGGAAAATTTGTGCATGAGTTCAATTTCCCTAAAGACTTGATTAGAAATGAATTTGATTTGAATAGTCAGGAGTTGAACAAGGAGAAATGGATAACTTATGGTAAGCTACTAGATGTGCAAAAAATGGATCTAAAATATGATCCACTATTGGAGTTTAGTCCCCACCATAAGAAAATTGATTTTCTGATGGGAAACTTCAAGGAAATTATGGGCACATTGAGGGAAAAAAAGGTAAATTTAAAATTGAGTCTGGGTGTACAAGAGCAAGGTGTCAAACCAATTGAAACAAGGCCAGCATACCAGCCTACGGAAAGGTGTCCCATTTATAGGAGGAAAAAGGATAGTAGCAGTGATGAAGAAGAAGTGGATAGAAAAGGAAAACATATTATGAAAGTGCCTCCACAACCAAGTCCAAAATTCAAAGTGCCTGAGGAAATAAAAATTATTAATTTAGAATCATCACCAGAAGACAATCCCTCATCACCACCATCTGAGCCAAGCCCTAAGAGGCAAAGAATTGATCAACCACAGGAGGATTTGATGGATGAGATTATTGTTACTGATTAAGACATGGAAGTTGGTATGCCTTCCCCTCCTAGGCTAGCTGAATTAGTTTTTTCTGATTTAGATATGAAAGGTAAAAGTGTACAAGATGCAAGAATGGAGGCATGCAAGGAGTTTCTAGATGACAATGCATTTGTAAAAATTATGTATTCTTGCAATTGGTATGGCGAATGAAGTTTGAAGAGTATCAAGATAAATGTAGGCAGAGAAGAGAACTACAGGTCAGACCAGGAGAATGATGAGTAGGTAAAAGCTGAATTAATGGAAGAATTCAAGAACATCACTCTTGAAGAAGGAAAAAAATTGGTGGGTCAGGCTAGTGTATTAATTCTGCCTGAATGGGACATTGCAGATGCAGTAGCCTTTAATGCTATTATGAAGTCTAAGAATCCCTTTCAAGACTCTGAAGAAGAGGTCAAGGCAGCATTGCAAAATCTACTTTCAGTGAGGAATATGAAACTCTGGCATTTTGGGCATTGGCCCCACAAGGGAGAAAACCAGATGTTTCTGATATTAATCCAAATTTCAAGGGAGGATTGATAATAAAGAGAGCTTCAGAGACCTCAACCACTGAGGACACTAATTTGACTGTGAATGTGGCTAAATTGGCCCAAAAGATTGCTGAAAGGAAGAGCTTAATGGAAAAATATAACCTTTTGATTGAGGAGTACAACAAGATGCAGCAGAAAAATGTTGAGTTACAAACTGAAGTGGAGAGGTTTAGGTATAAGAAGATTGGGGAGACACCAAGTGCTCCAAGAACCAGTACATTACCTTCCATAGCAAGGTCAGCGCCTCTTGCTTCTCCAATTATTTCCACACTAGGATCTCCCAGTCAGAATCCTATCATCACCCTTTCTTTAGACAAAGTTGAAGAAGAAATAGAGTGCTTTGTCGATCCTACAAAGAAGCAACTCTTGCAAAAAATTGATGAATTGCAGGCATCATTAAAGAAAAGTGATGAGGGATCTCTCTTAAAGCAAAAGGAAATTGTTACTACTATTTTTAGGCATTTAAATGAAAAGGTTGATAGCAAATTGCTATCTATACATTCTTTATATTCTTTTTTGTTAGCAGCAATAAAGAATATTAATAGGGATCAGGAAGTAGCGCTACCAATAATTGAAAATTGGATCCCTAGGGCCAGTGATTTGGATATCATGTATAAGGCCTCAAGGTTTGATATAAATAATAGGCCCCAATCATTAAAGCCTACTCATGTGTTAGTAAAATCATTGCAATGTTTTCAAACCTTACTAGATGACTTGAGTAGGAATATTAGGGAGCTGGTGAAGAATTTCAATGATTGGGGTAACACATTGTTACCTGATATAATTGATGAATAGGGGAAAATCAGGTCATTTCAACAATGGCAGGCTCAAACAAGTGAGACCATCAATGATCAAACCAATTCAATTTATGATCATTCAGACAATAATTTTTTGGTGAGTTGTATGGACAAAATCATTAGCACCAGCTCATTTTTGGAATCTTTTGAAAGGGATGCGAATCAGGTAGTGGTAAAATACACACCTTATAATAGCAAGGTGGATGAGGTAATTAATTTTTACTGGCCAACTGATGATGAGTACCAAAATTGGGTAACTAAATATTTGAATGAGGAGGAGTAAAAGGAGTGAACTACTAACAGGTGGAAGATCAAATGTTGCAGTTGCAACAGTTCTAGTTTTGTGTTGACAGCTTTCTCGGTGTGGTTTTCTTGTGATTTTTTGTATCAAAGTTCCTCAGCTGATATGATGAACAAGAATATTTTTCAAGGCGGTGGCTATTGTAACAAATTTTGGAATATCACCAGGTGCTCAAATTGATTGGTGACAGGTGTACTTTCTGGCCCGGTGCTTGTTTGCTCCTTCATTTTTTATAACAAGGATTTCAAGGCCAGAAGTACGGGTTAGCAAGTTAGATAATTTTTGTCGAGTCTAGGTGAAGTTGCAGAGTGAATTGT
Source organism: Sequoia sempervirens (assembly GCA_007258455.2). Classification (NCBI taxonomy): domain Eukaryota; kingdom Viridiplantae; phylum Streptophyta; class Pinopsida; order Cupressales; family Cupressaceae; genus Sequoia; species Sequoia sempervirens. Next base: position 391,287,983 of record VDFB02058242.1, read on the forward strand.
AAAGTCCGATGGTTTTAGAGAAATGCAATTTAGGTTTTGAGTCATTTTGTAATAGGTTTTGAGTTCATAGAGATTTAATGTTGTATAATAGTAATAGCATTTGAGTTGAAATGAAAATTCGAGCTCATGTCTCTCCATTGCACATGCATATCTGAACTTTGAATGAAATAACTAAAGTTTGTTTTATCCATCTCATTGTTGTGGTGTGTATGATTCTATTTTAGCTTTAATTCAAGGAATTAATCAAAATGCTTGAATGGGATTATAGGTAGATATGTGATGTATAAGGATTTGATAAGTAGTCCTGGGTTAGAATGCATACTGAAATTGTAATGCAATATTGTCATGGATCTTATATGTGATGTATTAAATCTGTTATAAACCTCTAGATGCTTATGAATTTGACTCCTGTAATGGATATATGGCACTGATCTAAGTTGTAATTATTAGTGTAGTTCAGTATTTGTTTGTCTTTGCGTAGAGCTTGCTACAAATTGAAAATCAATGACTATCTTATACAATGGATTGTGTTTAGTTATCTCACACTCCAGATAGTTGATATTATCTATGAATAGCCAATTCTAGTTGATATTATCTTATTGTGTTGAGCTATTAAGTGAGATCATCTGCTATTGTTAATGTTGTTTATAATAATGGTGCAGAGGTTGTAAACACATTAAGGGATCACCCTCCGGGTCTTGCAGAGCCCGAAGTGTAGGAGGCTTTTAAAGTCCTCATCAGTTGGTCCAGGTCCTTCAAGCTACCTTTGATTGGATTGGCAATTCCATAGGTAGATTAGAAGACAAACCTGGTTACATTGTAAAAAGAACCAACATACACGCCAACCACTCAAACAACCATGAACAACCACCTCTACAACTGAATTTTTAATCTTTATGATCACATGAAACATAAAAACACACTAATTTCAAGGTTGTTAACATCACTATTGAAATGTTTTAATTTTTGACCTTTCAAACATTAAAAAGTACATCATTAAATTAATTATGTAATGGCATAAAAATTAAAAACATCATGAATTAATTATGTAACCACATAAGTCAAATATAATTCTATCAAGAAATTAATATCAAATAGATAATATAATCGCATAACTTATACATTTCAATGTCATTGATCTTCTTCTTCATCCAACTCTTGGTATGTATCATCTGATCCAAATTCGACATTGTAAGGATTGGTCATATCATCATCATTGTCATCGATATCAGTTTTGATAATGTCATCATCCACATAGATATCATCTTCATGAACATTAATTCCTACATCATTATGATCTAGTTCCTCCTCTTCGACATCTTCGTCAGGGACATCATCAACTAATTGTTGATCCTGATCATCATCTACATCATCTTCTAGTTCTTTGGCATCTTCTTCTTCCACCACATTATACTTTACCGGCCTTCCTCTTGGATCATGTCTAACAAAAAATGACCAACCCGATTTACCTGGAACCTCTAAGTAAAATACTTGCTCACGTTGGTTTGGAAGAACATAGGGCTCATTTCCAGCTCGCTCGATCAACCTTGTATTAACCATGGTAAATCCATTATCATGTTCAATAACAGTTCTCTCAGGATCATTTTCATTCAATCATAGCCTGTACCATAGGATGAACAAAATTAATTGAAGGACTTAAAATCACACTCAAGTATATCATCCAAAATCCCCTAGTATCGATTTTCTAATACTTTTGGATGTATGTTGCTTCTAGATGAAACATTAGTCACCTGAAAGACTGTAGTTATACTAGAATCACAAGTTTTCTTCATGTCATCCAACATTTTGATTCAAACTTTACGACCATTGCACCACATAGCATTGTGGTGTTTCACCTGCAATATGTCAAAACATGTAAAAATTATTACAATATCGTCAGTTGATAAACATATTTATTTTGGCCGAATGTATGCAAAGAAAACAATCTAAACATATATATATATATCAATATACTTGAAAATAATTAAATAATATGGGTGATTAATATATTTATACGTACCTGTTTATCTCTTAAACCATATGCTAAATCAATTTCCCTTTGTGTAACATTGGAATCTCCATTACGATGAGCTTCTTTAGCCAATGAAGCCACACCTTCCCATGTTAATCTTGTGACAGTTGTTGACGTCGTTCAATCATACCATCAGCATCAATCAAGATTATTTGGCTGATGTACAAATGTACATCAATATGAAAATAATTAAATAATATGGGTGATTAATATATTTATCACGTTACCTATTTACATCTCTTAAACCATATGCTAAATCAATTTCCCTTTGTGTAACATTGGATCTCATTACGATGAGCTTCTTTTAATAATGAAATTACAGCACAATGTTAATGCATGAACCCAGTTATTTGACATCGTTTAATCCATACCATCGTGATAAGATTGTTGGTGATGTACAAATGTAGTGCATCCCTCTCGATAGCGTATCAAAATAAATTGAAATTCATAGATGACGTATAATTAGTTAAATACCATGGTATATGACCTTAATTTATAATTGATGCATATTGAAGATTAATAGTTAAATAAGTACAATATACATAAAAACCACATGTAAAATGTTTTCCAATTAATCTCCATGACCATCTTATAATTACCTCACTTTCCTCAATCTACCTTTCTATCGGGTGCTCCCCTTCAAATTTGTTAGTGGGTTGGGATCCAAAATCACGATCTATGGATCTTTGTTGCAAACTTAGGAAGATGGCTACTAATGTACACCATGGTCTACTATACCGTATATCCCTCCACCATAGAGACCCTCGATATTGCTCTTTGTCACAACCAAGAGCCTTCCAAAAGAAATTTCAAGGTGCCTCTCAATACATCCCACATTGACCTTGTGTGTCTGAGGTCCACCTGAATTCAATCTCCTCAACTTGGTGTATGAGGTAGTGTTCTTGTGCATTGAAAAATGTTGAAGGTAGACACTTTTGCATTTCACACATTAGACAAGGAATTTTTCTTTTCCAATAATTTATATCTTCTTTATGAATTTCTTTAGATGACAACCATCTATAAGTAATTCAAGGCGCAAATATATTAACGAGATTTAACAAAAATATACAGTATGTTACATAACAAGTAAAACAAATAGAAATTATAAGATGAATACAATGAATTGAAAAAATCTTGCTACTTACCTCATGTATTTTCCAAGATCATATATAAATTGCTTGACATTGTTGTCAAAGTTGTCTCAGAGAGATAGAGGTAGAACGTATTGCAACAATTATAAAATGATCTTTTCATTATTTTTCCAAAAGTAGTAAACAAAATACACTGAAAAGTACATGCATTATACAAGTGTATATAATATACCAGAATAATTACCTTAATGAAGGTATGCCAATCATGCGTTTTCATCCCTGACCCAAATCCACCTTTCTTTGTTATGATATTGTTTATGTTCGCAGCAAATCCTATGGGAAATCAATTTTTTTGCATGACTTCTTTTATATCATTGCTTTGTTGCTCCGTTAATAACCAAGGAAAGGAACTTATATTAATTTGGTCTCCATCACTATTTAATTGAATGACATTTTTCATTGCATGATTGGCTTCCTGAATGTCACTACAAATTTTGACAATTTTTTCTTTGTCATGCCTTCCATCCAATATTTTCCATAACGTTTTTGTTATATTCTTTCTAATATGCATTGTATCAAACAAATTTTACAATTTTAACTGCTCATAGTGAAACCTACTAAATTGTCTGGGATAACTTTTCAGTCCCTGTGGAAGCTGACCATTAATGCCTTGACAACCTTCATGAAGCATATAAGTTAAACAAATTAACAGCGACAATCATTGTCAATTACAACATGAGTAAACACAACACAATATAAAAATATAAATTCAAAACATATCATATATGATAGATAAACAATTTGATTAGATGTATAACCTTGACGATTAATTCTATTATATTCCAACTTCCATAGGCGAGGTGACATTCTTCATGGTTTTGATGTAGTCTCCTCTTTCCCATTGAAAATATGTTTTGGAATTCAATACTTATGAGTTTGTATGGAAGTGCCTATATAAATGAGCCGATTTTACTAAACTTGTTGAGCAACTGATTTCATCTTTGGACCACAAATTGGACTAGAAAATTTTCCCTTTGTTTGAGACTGAGATCATATATAATTGGATTAAATATGTCAATTTTTTAATTATATAATGAATAGATTATTTTAAAACATGCATGATATCTACTTCATCAAATTAAATGTTAAAGTGGAATTGAACGATACCAGCATACCCACAAAATGTATGTGTATTTAGCCCTAGGGCATCATGAATTGTCCATACAAGCATTGCATGGAATTTAAATTGTCTTTGTCGTATTGGTCTAGAGATGTCATACATAGTGACGCCATTCCATAACTTTAGTAATTCGTCGATAAGAGGCTCGATATATACATTCATATCTTTAACTTGGTACTTACTTAGTTGAATGAACATAAACATTACATAATTATTATAACCATTTCTGTATAAATTAATGTACATGACTATTGAATGAAAAAAATATGTCATTATGCAACAAATAAGACAAATGAGATGCTACTATGTTAAAGAAAATTGATGTAAACAAATACTTGGAACAATCATTGACAACATTATGTGCTCGCTTTTATTAACATCCATGGAGGAATGTTATTGTTGATAACAAAAACAGGCCACATTGAGTAAATAGATCTCAACTCTCCAAATGGATTGACACCGTCCGCTCCAAATGAAAACCTGAGATTACAAGGTTCTTCTTTAAAGTGTGGTCATTTTTCCTCCATGTCCCTAAATGTAGAACCATCCGCAGGCATTTGAAGAATGTCATCTCTACTTCTATTCCGTGCATGGTAATCCATAAATTCCACTAAGCTTTCGCACCTAAATAATCGTTGCATACGTGGAATAATGGGAATATAACGAAGAACCTTGTGAGGCACCTTTTTTGTTAGTTGATTTATTCGATATCTACTGATATGACATTCTGGGAATTCTATTGCAAATTCTTGTTGTTTATGATATATAATATGATCATTGGGACATGCATCTATTGCTTGATACCATTCTGATATATTTCATAATGGCACATAAATCTTGGTATGAGCAAGGTAAAATATTTGATGGTGGTAACCAAAATTCACCAATCAATCTACAACAAAAAATATTTTTTTCATATAAAGAATATTAATGGTACATATTTCATCCTTTATTTACTAGTGATGAACTAACAACAATTAAAATAGATGAAAAAAGATGACATATATGACATACCTTAATATCCGTGAGATTGCTATATTTGATAAACCATTCACAACCTTAAAGTTCAATAGCAACAATACAACGAAGTTGTTTGTGGTATATACGGGGAGCTCATATGCTGCCTTCTCAAGTCTGAGGAGTAAAATCATGAACATCATCAGTCATCTTGATCATCCACGATCAACTCTGCCACTAAATGTCATGGATCAATGTATTAAGTATATCATCTTCAACTATGTTTTCTGGCGTGATCATCTTCTTACATGGGATCATTAACTTCATCTTCGATATTGCGCTCCATGTTAGGTAAAACGCAAAACCACATTCTCTGAGTGGGTGATAATCCATATCATCTACCCTAGGGTGTCCACCTTTATAATAATGATAGACACAAATAAACCATGATCATGATCAAGTGATTATATATATATATATAAATGTTAAAATAGTATAAACATTTACAAAATTCAATCAATATAAACACATATAATGAACAACTTACCAATGGACGATAATAATGCCCCCTTCAACATGACCATGTTGCCTACAATGTTTCTCAGTTGTTGTGATTAAAATTTGTCTCGTCTTTAAGACCTTGCAATTATTGCAAGGACAATAACATTTCCCATCACCCTTTCTTTTCAATCTAGCCCACAATCTATCAATTGTCTCTTCATTTTGTTTTGGACTAATATTATCTGACATGATTTTTCTTTACCAAGCTTGACTATTTAGATCTTCAAAAAATATCAAACTCACTCCAATAATTTTTATTCATAGACAGGTAACAAAATATAATAATTCTGATATTTTACACCAAAAAAATTTGGCATGCAACCACCCCTACAAAAGAGAAGATAGTCGAGTTAATGACCCCAAAAACGCTTTTAAAAATGCTAATTCCAAAACTTATTAAATTCTACAGTTTTACTATGATTTCCAGATTAAGACTCTAAAATCAGAATATTGAACTTAGTCTAAAATTCCTTGAATGGAATTGCTTAGAGCTAGTAAAGAGCAAGTGACCCATTCTGAGGAGCAACAAGTCAGAATCATCATTGCTAATGTCAATACATATTTATCCTTTTAGTTAAAGATGCAATGTGTCACTTCTTATGACGAGCTTATCTCTAGGGCCCTCAACATTGAGAGAGCCTAATAAAACTTCGCTCACAAAAAGAATTGGTAAAAGAGCGATTAGAGTGCAAACACAGAGCCTCTGTAGAAACATAAACAATAAGTATAGCAGATTAGTGAGGTTGCAATACCAGAAAGATTGAGACATTGCAGGTAATAACAAAATCTTGCAATCTAAAGATTGTAGCCAATAACAAGCACACTATGTAGCTTAGTGACATTTGTAAATGCAATCTACGGTAAGAAGAATGATAGTCACTTGAGATGTGACAGTCAAAAACAGGCTAAGCAGTGACAAGATAATAAAGCTCAAACCTTGCATAATAAAGTGGAGATTTTAACAGTGAGTTTCCTTACCCCCTTGCTGACCTTAAGGGTTTTTCAAATGCTTTTGGTAGTGTTAGAAAAGGAAAATGCAATCAGGGAATGACTATCCAAATGAAGTAGCAGTGGTAATCATAGGTTCAATGTTTCTTCTTAGCCATTAATGTATAATGGAGGTAGTGGATTGCATGTTTGAGCAGTGTTTTGAGACTCATCAAAGATGAGAGAATAGTGAATAATACCTTGTGGACTGTGAAGTAGTGTCAATAAGGTTAAAGGATCTTAAGAACTACAATACCATGAAACAATGAGTCCCCTATAGTAAGTAGGCAGTCTATAGGGCATAGTTTGATTTTATAGAAGGATGCTCATCAAAGGAATCTTCAAGTGATAGTGAGTGAGATGTTTGAGATTGCAGCTGAGGATGCAATACCCAATCTTAAAGGAAGTTAGCAAAGCAGTAAATGTGCAAGAAAATCAAATCGTACACAACAAACAATTCACAATGTTATCTTGCATAATGCCTTGAGTTTGAAGACAAAAATCTCATTGTATCTTCATGATGAAAGTGGTGACCTTAATGGTCAATCACTGGCAACCATGATTTTAAAACATGCTATTGTGCTTATGGAGGCAACATTTTAAGCAAGGCAGTGAGTGGTGGTTTGGAACAAAAGGAGGTATGAAGGACCTGCTTTATATGCATACTCTGCAGTCTAGCTTAAGACACCGCTCTTAGAAGAGATTGAAGGTGGATTATGAAACTCAAGGGTTACCATGAAAAGGATTAAAGAAAAGACTAAGATCTATTTAAAAGCCACGGTCATGAAGATATTAAAGATGTCACATGCAAAACCCTAGTAGCTGGAGTAATGAATACAGCTGCCAAAGAGGATAGTGTAAGTTAGCAGATTTAGGAGACTTCCACATTATCTAATTATAGGAAATACATCATTTATTTATTTTTTAATTAAAATAAATAATTCTAAACCCTATATAGATACATTAACACTTCAAAAGCCTCCTCGAAGAATTTGAGATTATGCAAATATATGTCATATAACATCCATAAGGTTTAGAAAATCTTGATCACTCTCTAGAATAGCCCATTAAACATGGGTTGTGCTTGAATGCACTACATAATTGATATAACACAACCACTCTGCATATCAACAAGAGTTATAGGCTCTTTATTGCAGCAAGAGGTAATCACTCTTCGATCATGCTATAATTACATCCTATCCTGTTAAACTTGAGACAACCCGAATGCACCCAATGATGATTATTGACACCTACATTATACAACCTGAATTAACTACATTATATGAGTGCCTCCATTTCTATCACAACATAGCCACATTTTGGGTCACACATGAATGCATCCCGATATTTTTTATAGCACAACTGGTACACATGACCAATAGAGTTATGGATCACATAATTACAGTCACAAGAATTTGTTCCTTGGTTGTGATCTTATGGTGATTCCACACAACAAAATATGGACATGAAATTCTCAAAACCCTAAACCTCTAAAAATGAAATCTGATGAGATGTTGCTTTAAAATATGATTTTCAAATCTGGAACTACAAATTTGACTTCACAACTGAATTATGCAAAAAGTAAATGACTACCCTCAACTGGCGATATCTTCTTGAATTTTTTCTGATTTTTCCCAAGAAAATTGTCCTTAGTTCTCCACAAACTATCTCAAGTAGAGCAAAACACTGTCATAATAAATCAAGCACGAACTCACTTTTCTTTATGTTGGCCACAATTTTATTTTTATTTTATTTTTCATGGTTGTCAAAAATTTGACGAAAATGATAGCCGCCATTTCGACAAACCCCAGGTTAGTCAAAATTTTGATGAATTTCGAGGATAAACTTTCAAAAAATTGAAACTTACACATCAAATTTTACAAGCACCTGACGATACATCAAATTTTACATATTTTGTCAGACAGTTTCATCGAATTTTGTAGTGAAATGAGTTAGTGTTGGCACTATCATGGGCTGAGCCCAACACATCAAACAATTCCTCCCTATCAAAGTTCTCAATATGTTTCCCCACAACAACATCCTCATTAGAAGAGCTAGCATGAACCTTTTCAGCAGAAGTTTCCTTACCTTTACCAGTGGAGACAAGAGTCTTCATCTTTCTAATGGAGTAGGCAATTTCCTCTGCCACAACCTTCCTTTTCAACATCTTATATGCATCCACTTTACTAGATCCCACAACATGACCACCACCCACAACTCTTTCCTTATCCTACTTTTGCAACCCCATGTCAGCACCTGACGAAGCCTCACCATAGATACCGCCAGCTAGGGAGAGAGGGAAACCCTTCTCTAGGAGTAAGCCAACAGACAACACCTTTCCTTTCTGGCTCCCCTCCGTAGGCTCCTACACATATCTAGTCACTGGAGGAGGAGAGGAAGCTTCCCCATAAAGTTAATTTTTGTCCTTACCCCCCTTAAATGGTTTGTTAAAAAAACCTCCTTCAACCATTTTCATTTTAAATAATCGCTTCATTAAGAATACCTTATTTGAAGCCAAAATATTTTCATATAATTTTGTCAACATTTTCATCAAATGTTTAGTTGTTGTTTCTTTGGATATATTAAATGCTACAAATGGTGTCAATCACAATCGAATGCTTCCCAATGAATTTTTGTCTAGAATTTCCCATTTTTCATTTGACATTGTTGACAATTTCTTTAATTTTCCCTATAATGGCCACCACAAATATTTTTGATACAGGTAATCTTTTATCTACATTTTTCATAAATGAGAATTTTGGATGTTGAAATTTTTGACCTTAGATTTCCCTTCTTTAGACATATCTCCTATTGAAACTTGAAATTATCCTACCAAATGACCAAACAACATGTCTTTGGTATCAATTGATAGGATTAGCAAGTTTCTACCATAAATTCATAAGGAACTTTAGTAGCATTTGCACACCTATAACAAAAATAATGAGAGGAGATAGGAAAGAATTTTAGTGGACATTCAAAGTACAAAGAATTTTTGAATTGTTGAAGCAAAAGGTGACAAATAAACTAGTGTTAGCATTACCTGATTTTGACAAAGTATTTCAAGTTTATTGTGATGTTAGTGGAAATGCAATAGGAGCAATATTGAATCAAGAAGGGAGACCAATATCCTATTTCGGTAAAAAATTGAATAATGCTAGAAGGAGATATTCAGTTTATGATTAAGAGTTTTATGCCATAATTCAAGCCTTGAAGAAGTGGAGACATTATTTGTTTCCTAAGGAGTTTGTGTTGTACAATGATCATCAAGCCTTGTAGTATTTGAATAGTTAGGGTAAGTTGAACTAGAGCCACATGAGATGAGTTGAGTTATTATGGAGCTATACATTTGTGTTGAAGCATAGGAGTGGTAAGTTAAATAAAGTTGCAAATGCATTGAGTAGAATAAGGAATTTTTTGACAGAAATGAAGATAAAAGTATTGGGTTTCGAAGAAATGAAGCAAATGTATAAGAATGATCCATATTTTGCTAAAGCATGGAAGTCATGTAAGGAATCAGTGATGATAGATAGAATTCAGTGGTTGGATTATTTCTATAATGCTCTGCCAAGGAACCCCAGAGAACAACACACAAACATGACTAAATAACATAACTTTTTTTTTTATAAGAAATAACAATGAAATGCATAATATAACATAACATACAATTTAATTCTAAGTCCTCGAAGGTTCCATGACTATGTTACTAACATAACTATTAATCAAAATCTAGGATTATTTCATTAACTAATATGTTAATATGATCTATCTAATAATCAAGTTCATTTTAGTCCACCACATTAAATGATTCTACAATATGTATTTCCAATAATATGTCATTGGATAAACATTATTAAAGATCATTTCTAAATAACTAACATATACAAAATAAGTTACTTAACAATATCCATTACAAGAGAGTTCATCAACATCTGTAACATCTTTACAAAGGTTACAAAAATGCTTCCTTGAGTACAACTGGGAAGAATACATTTGATTACAATAAGAGATACATTGGTATACAACCCAATACATATACATAAAGGATATTCCTCTCAAATTGGAACAAGAACTGGAATCTGCTACACAAGGAACAACCTCCACGCACATGAACATGCAACAAGGATACCCAGTGGAGGAAAAAGAACCAACCTCCTAACCATGTGGAACCTTGAGGTCCACTCCCCATGCTAGGAGGTAACACAAGGTCCCACTACAAATAGACAGTTAGGAAAGCAATAGGCTAACACAATAAGGGGTTATACATAGACTCCAACACAACACTACTCACAACACAACATCACTCACAACATTTACTTCAGTTCTAGAGGCACACACACAAAAAAGGATAAAATACAACTAGGGAATGCTAGACTGCAACTAGGGAAGAGTGTCATCGTATGGTTCTGACATGGGTTGTCCTAGCAGTCTTTCACTAGACCCCGACCCCCATCTATGGTTGTCCTGGTAAACCTTTCACTAGGTCCCGACCCCATAGTGTGACACATGCGGAACCAAAATTACTTTCGTGAGGACAAGGAAGCATAGGGTGACATATGCAGAACAAAAATTCCTTTCATGAGGACAAAGAGGTTGATCTTTCCAACCAGGCCTTCTCAACCCATCCTTAGCCTAAAAGAGCACTATAGGCATGGGTGAGGCATCCATTATCTTGTTTAATGTGAATTCTACCCTTCCCCCTAAATCATTATTAAGGTTATCACTAGATTAATAAACTCTCCAATGGGTTGTCCTGGACACCACTTTGGGTTCTTTCCCCCATTGAGAGCCACTCACCCTTCTTACAACTAGTAAACCCTACACATGAAGAAGGAATTTACCATCTTTCACACTTAACATAATCACATGAATCTAAACACCATGCAAGGCATTGACCCTCTTGCACACATATCACAATCACAAGAATCTATACATAGTACAAGGCATTGAACCTCTTGCACACAACTCAAACACTACCAAACCACTTCCAAATTGAAACAATCATAAAAGTCATACTTACAAAAATAATCCCTCCCAGGCCTCTGGAAACCAACCTTAACAAATTAATTCAAATGACTCCCACTTTTGAACAATTACCAAAATCACCCAAAATCCAATAATCAAGACAAGTTGTTTAATACAAAAAATTAATCATAGCATTATAACCATGAAAACATTTCCTTAAATAAAGCATTATTCATTATAAATAATTACATTTAAGAAAAACGATCTCTAAATTGCAACTTTTAAATAACAAGATTCTAAATGATCACATGACAATTCCATTAATCAACTAGTTACTATGTAATTACATCCCAAGACTATGCCAATAAAACACAACTAATTAGCTAAACTTCCTAAATTTAATAAAATATAAACATAACACATTTAATTCATGACGACTTATTCAATCATAATGGATAAACATATAATCAATACTAAAGAGTAATAACTAATTAAGTTTCACATACAATACTAATAAATTAAATAGCCCACTAGGAATTAAGATTAAATATACTTTCATGCCCCCTACCTTTTAATTATTGTGATAATCCATATTCCCAAGATACCTCACCTAGGTCTTATCTTAAAATATGATGCTCTCAATTATATGTTTAGACAATAGAAATAACATTTATGACCTAACTATAAGGGAAAAGAGTTCAACTCTATCTTAGATCTACATTAAGAGAAATTAAATATCAAATTCAAATATTATGCTCTTAAGGTACTATAGTATTTACCTATTGTCAATTTAACTTACCATGCATATTTATCAGAAGTTTTCACATAACATATCTAGAAGAAAAACATGTTATAAATCCTAACACAAAGATCACTATTCTCTCACTTAGTATTCTAACACAAGAATACACTTGGTTCAAATTTTCACCAATCTTTATACAATAATCAATTATATATCTCAATCTATTTATTCCTACTTACACCTCAGGCCAACTATTTTTAGTTATCAATGATACCAGAGGAATGGAAATGTTGGCAATTGTGTAGTGTAAAGAGAATCAAGCATCAAAGTAAAGGAAAATAAAGTAGATGGTTTAGATATTCTTACCATTCACAAGAAAAGTACTGCCACCATAATAAGTTAGCACAAGGTTCATAATTGAAACGCTACTGCTACTGACAACATTTTATATCCCCTCACTAAACATGAACACTAGTGTTTATGATGGTATATTAAGTACTATTTATTTAACGTATAATCAACTTATAATACATATAATTATACATTAATTATATTCAAGCATAAAATCAACCCTATAAATATTATACTTTTAGTTAAATTTAGCAATATCAAGTTCCATTTTTTGAACCCAACCATTATCCTAAACATCTTCAACACAAGAAAACTCTATTAAGTGTGAAATTAATGATATATCTATTGTAGAGAATGAATGTGCAAGGAAACATTTGTGGATGGAAAAATCTGAAAGTATAAATATCTCCTCAGATTTATAGGAGTCTCGTAAGTATGAAGTGAGTGGAAATCCTTATGGGAAAATTGTGTATCCTATAGGCATACTAATGAAGCAAAGAAAATGATATAATTTGCAACTAAAACACTGTGAAGGAAATTAAGTGTTAACTATGCGTGAAACAAGGTGATTATTTGTTGCTATGCTATAGAATGACTTAAAGCATTATGAATAATGGAATATAAAGAGATTCACCTAGTAAAGTTAATTCACTTCAAATGACTCCACTTAAAGGTTGTGCAAAAATTATTCATTTATTATTATGGACTCTGGTATACCCATGTTTACAAGTGTTGGTTACTCTAAACAAAGATTACAATGGCAACACAATCTACTCCACATGACCATGCAAGAGAACAAGCATCAAATGTAATCTAAGTTAGGCCTTCATATTGCAAGGTGAAATATTGGAGAATATGCACATAGTGGATTTGTTGGAGAGATTTAGAACTTCCACGTATGTGGGATAAACAGATTGCACAAAGAGAAGGAACATGAACTATTTGACTAAAGACCTTAGTATTGAGGCATTATGGTTGGGACACATGCTGGGAAGGGCAGAAAAGATGTAGCACAGAGGAGGCACATGGGTCATTGGAAAAAATCCCTCAAGGAGGTGCTAACTCATGGAATGAAATGATTGGAAGATAGCACAAAAAATGTATCTGTTGAAAAGGCTTAAGAACTTTCAATAAATGCAATCAGCACACTGAGTTGAAGAAAAGCTTCAAAGAGATGTCTAACTCATGGGGTGAGTAAAATGATTGCGGCATATGCACAAGAATATTTGCAAGGAAGCGCTTGAAATATTTGAATTAATGAAGCACTCAGAATCACATCCTAACATTGTAAGCTTTGCTCATTTTCTAGGTGCATGTAGCCACATAGGTTTAGAGAATGAGGGTTGTGCACACCACACACAACAGTAACTCTTATTACATTACTTGAATAGTTGATCATTAGGAGTGCGTGGTTGACCTCCATTCCCATGCTAGCTTGCTTGGGAACCCCTAAACCTCATTACTAAGATTCTGATTGAACCTATAGTGCTTATGGATCACAGATAAACATAGGTTGAGGATTTCCAACAATGCTACTTTCTTTGTTGGATCCTAAGGATGCTGCAACTTATGTTCTTCCTTAAATCACCTATGTAGAAGTGGCCAGGTGAGGTGAGGAATGAAAAAGAGGACTAGTAGAGGATAGGATAAAAAGAGTGCAATTAGAGAGAATATCCATTTCTATATTGTCTGCAGTCATGAGATTAAACAAGTTTGCATTACTCTAACATGAAATATTAAATAGAATGTGTTTACAAAGGATATTATAGTTGATTGAAGAATTCGTATGATCCTTCCTCCTAGACTAAGAAACTTGACAACCCCCTTCAAAGGAGCCAACCTTCTATTATATATAGACCTTTGCACATCAGGCTTTTTCCATGGTGACATGCATGCCATGAATTCTACATAAAGGTAACACTACAGGTGTAGGCACAAATACTAAATCACTTTCAATACCATGAAAGTTTTAGTTTGTTTGTATGATTAACAGACAATGGTAAAAATGCAACTCAAACCACTCCGCGACCCTTTATATATTTACTCAATAAAACCCTAAACAAATTTATAATCCTACATGACAAAGAAGATTACCTCAATTGATGTTGACAAAGACACCCCATTTGAAATTCTCTTACAAAGTGAAGCTACCTAAATTTCTCCCATACCAGAATGAATCAACACAATATTATCACCAAACAAATACCTCCCAAGATCTGCATTGAACCTTTTTCAATAACTATAATTCTTTTTCTTTTGTCCTCTTGCAGACCCCACTAAGGAATTCTTTTAAACCTTTTCAAATGAATTTCCTGTAATTAATTGTATGCCATATTTTTTGTCACATTCAACACTTATGATGGAAGACATTGACAACATGGTATTGTACCATAGAAGAAAGGCAACTTGCTTGATTTGGGAATAATTAATGATAAATCAAACTTAATGAGTCCTTGATTTAGTGTTGAGAGGTATTTTACACGTCCACATTAGGTCTTGGACCCTTGCAAATGCATTTATTGAAGTCTTGTAAAGGTGTTGTAAAGAGTTTTAAAATACTTTCACACCTCTCTAGACTTAATAAACCCATTTTCCCTTAATTCAACATTATAAAATGTATTTAATTTCATTTTCACATCAACCTAGAAGGATTGTAAAATAAACTTAATGCTAATCTAGTGTTGTAATGTGTCCTACACATTCACATTGGATGTTGTGCCTTTCTAGGTTATGTGTACCTCAATTTAGTGTTGTAAAGTGTATTTAATCACACTTTCACATTGAATTCTATGTCTCAAGCCCTAATTGACCTTCACATCATCATTAATAGGCCCCTATGACCCCATATTATGCATCCCGAGGCATAATTTGATCAAATACCTGATGAAATCAACATAAGAACTAGAATTTCTCATTCCCCAACAACCCAACTGGAAAATGGACCCCTCTAGGACTAATTTTCCATTTGTGGTGAATGAGTCCCTGCTAGGTGAGACTGATTCACCCAAGGTGGCGAATTAGTCCCATTTGGGTCATTTTTGAGTTTTAAGAAGGAAATTCTAGAATTTAAGTTTAGTATTCTTTCATGTCGGCCTTAGGGATCCAATTAATAGGAAAATAAGGAGAATTTCCTATAAATATAAATCTCTAAACCCTAATTTATAAAAACTTCATTCATTCATAACTCATTCATCATTTTTCTTCCACATCAAGTCAAGCAAGCTGGGGTTTTATCATTCTAAATAATCAAGATAGCTTCAAAATATATTCAAGAGCAGGATCTTCCTCTATTGTTGCATAAATTCAAGATTAAATGTCATGGAAATGTATTAACTCCATTATTTCATGCTTCATTACATTATTTGTTCATATTGGTTTAATTACCTATAAAGGGGTTTGACCGAGGCAAACCCCCATGCCCTAACATCCAACATTTCTCTTTCTCTTTTTGTGTGTTTGCAAATTTAGGTATCTTGGAAGCTTGGAAATCATTAAAGATCAAGTTTCAAAGTTGTTTAAGTCTTCTCTTCATTGTCTAAGGAAAAATATCAACAAAGAGTCATTTTCAGACCCAAAAATCAGACTTTCAGAGGTAGACACTTGTTAAGAACTAGAGTGCAGACCGACGGCTCCTGCTTCCACTTTTGAATCTTCAAAAATTCAAAAGAGGACTCATTTTCCATTAGTGGTGATTGAGTCCCATTACTAGGATTGAAAAGGGTTTTCTGTAGTTTTGGATACCCATTTGTCTGAAACGGGTTCCGGGACAGTTTCTTAGAACTAGGACTAATTTTCCCAGAATGGAGAATGAGTCCTTGTTGGCCAATTTTTTTAGTATCAACAACATTCTAGATGTCATTTCTAGTTTCTATCAAGTTCTCAGGTGCACACTTTCAGTTCCATCAAATTCTGTTATAGTTTGCATTCATTTCTAGGTGTTTTTACATATCACAATGTGTTTTCCAACAAGTTGCATTTCAATAGTTTTCATTTAATAGTCAATAGCTTTTATTAGTTCTTTTTATCTCATCTAGGCACATTTCATTTATATTTCCATTATACTTGTATTAGTTTGAGTGAGCCACCTAGGTTTTTGGCCTATCTCTCTCCTTTTAGGTGAAAAACCCTAAGAGTGCAAGAGAAGTACATAGACCCAAAAATCTATGGCTTAGGTATGCACAAATAAGTTATTAAAGGGATTTTGAAACTTTCAAGTAAATGCCAATGTCAGGTATATGCCTATAATACTCAGCTAGGCTATATATATCATCAAATCCATGAAGAGGGGGGGTCCATATAATCGATCTCCAAATTCTTTCCCATCATGAATAAGGTTATCACCCTTATGTCATCATGCAACCATATTTTTTTTTGAATATAAGATTTTAATAAAAATATTTTGAAAACTATAGATTATACCAACTTTTTCTTAATTCCAACCGTGGGAGCGGAATATAGAATGCTTTTAAAATCCATCCACGAGAAAGAAAACATGATGAAAGTAGGGGAAAAGGAGGAAAGCCTAGATACGTTTCCATTGTTAGCTTAAAATAAAGCAAGAAACAATAAAAAGCAGTTTTATAATCTAATTTTATAACCTTTCCATTTACTTATTATATTATTATTTATTTATGTTATTTTATTTTAATATTACATTGCAAATTTATTTTATATTTATATCTATTTGTCAAAGCACCCTTTTTACTCAATAATTTATTTTAATGCATCAAATGAATAGATGCATATAATCAAATAACCCAAAAGCCAAAATAGTTACCTGACTAGTAACTAGGGTCAAAAGCAAACTGCAAAAAACACGAACTGACTACAAAATTGATAAGGTATCAACTCAGATACTCATCCTCTTCGAGGATTATGGCTAGGGTAGGGGACTAGGTGCTATCTCCAATCAACTATTCCATTGGGTTTAACGAACACTCAGACCTAACAATTTAGGTGGAGTTGATGCCTAGTACCTGTAACCTCCAACACACAACACAGTCAGGCATATACGTATACATATAATTAGGCACACTATGAAAGGGGAATCACAACATCACAGGGTACTCATAAGTGAGTGATGCGACACTATCCCTTTCACTCAATCACATCAGAAGACAACACCCAATAATCAAATCAACTCATAAACAATTAGCTACATAGCAATTAGAATGATAATGGAATAATGCTAACTAGTCCTCATATTATACAACATCAATTGTTTAACATCATTAGCACATACCTTAAATATCCCTATTATTTTACCTTCATCTTCAAGTTTCAAAGCCAAGCTACCTACACATCCATAGTGAGAATGGAGGGGCACTACATCCTCCCCACCTAAAACTTGACTTACTCATGGAAGTCACAACTAGGGTGGAAACATAACATATTAGTACCAACATCAAATCTAATTCATTACATTAGAATGATACACTTCCATAAAACACAACATAATTATACACACAAAGCACACATTTTCATTAAATACCCATCATTTACATGTAAGACATTCCACTTTATTCAGTATACAATACTAGATCTCGTAACAAATTCAACACAAGATCATGAATTTTACACCTTTTTAGAACCATGGACACGCAATTTATCATTTCATAAGTACTATATTCATGATTTAACATACATTCTTCACATTCACACACAAATTCACATCACTGAAATTTACATCACCAAAATTCACATCACAAGGCTACACAAGGGTCCATAATGCATCCCCGATAGAAATAATATCGATGCATTTTCACTATACCGAGGGTCCTATCCTTTCCATTGGTCTTCTGCACCATTGGAAAAACACCACCAAAGGATAAGTCTAAGGTTGTTAGGCGAGGATGGGAAAAGGGGTAATCATAATCTCAAGAGTACAAGAGACTAGGACAACATAATGGGCTCATATTAAACTAGAGTGCCCAGTGTTAGAAACTTGGGCTTTGATACCAGGTGTAACGCCCCACCAAGGAACCCTAGAGGACAACACACAAACATGACTAAATAATGAAACAATTTTTTTATATAAGAAATAACACTGAATTGCATAAATGTAACATAACATACAATCTAATCCCAAGTCCTCTAAGGTTCCATGTACACGTTACTAACATAAATATTAATCAAGAGTTAGGATTATTTCATTAACTAATATGTTAATATGATCTATCTAATAATCAAGTTCATTTTAGTCCACCACATTAAATGACTCTACAATATGTATTTCCATAACATGTCATTAGATAAACATCATTAAAGATCATTTCTAAATAACTAACATATACAGAATAAACATCATTACAAGAGAGTTCATCAACATCTATAACATCTTTACAAAGGTTACAACAATGCTTCCTTGAGTACAATTGGGAAGAATACATCTGATTATAATAAGAGATACACTGGTATACAACCCAATACATATACATAAAAGATAGTCCTCTTGAACTTGAACATGAACTAGAATCTACTACACAAGGAACAATCCCCACACACACGAACATGCAACAAGGATACCCAGTGGAGGAAAAAGAACCAACCTCTCGACCATGTGGAACCTTGAGGTCCACCCCCTGTGCTAGGAGATAACACAAGGTCCCACTACAAATAGACAATCAGGAAAGCAATAGGCTAAAACAATTAGAGGTTATACATAGACTCCAACACAACACTACTCGCAACACAACATCACTCACAACACTGACTTCACTTCCAGATGCACACACACAATAGAAGGAGAAAATACAACTAGGTAATGCTAGACTACAATAGGGAAGAGTGTCATCACATGGTCCTGACATGGGTTGTCATGGCAGTCTCTCACTAGACCCTGATCCCCATCTATGGTTGTCTTGGTAAACCTCTCACTAGGTCCCAACCCCATAGGGTGACAAATGCGGAACCAAAATTCCTTTCATGAGGACAAGGAAGTTGATCTTTCCAACCTGGCCTTCTCAACCCATCCTTAGCCTAAACGAACAATACAAGCATAGGTGAGGCATCCATTATCTTGTTTAATGTGAATTCTACCCATCCCCCTAATTCATTATTAAAGTTATGAATGGATTAAGAAACTATCCAATGGATTGTCTTGGACACAACTTTGGGTTCTGACCCCCATTTAGAGCCACTCCCTCTTCTTACAACTAGTAAACCCTACACATTAAGCAAGCCATTTACCATCTTGTGCACTTAACATAATCACATGAATCTAAACACTATGCAAGGAATTGACCCTCTTGCATACATATCACAATCACAAGAATCTATATATAGTACAAGGAATTGACCCTCTTGCACACAACTCAAACAATACCAAACCACTTCCAAAGTGAAACAATCTGATGAGGATCTCATGGGCTTGATTCATTACAACAAAATCAACTCTAAAAAGAAAATCTACTAATCTGAGCCACAATCTGCACTATCAGGGCCACCTTCTACAACCCCCACTTAACCTTTTTATTTTCCTCAATAACTACCCAAGAATTTTCTAGAAAGTTCAAACTTCCCCTTTTTGTTTTGGTGCCAAAAGTCCCACCGATTGATTTCTGGCATAGGAAGAAATTTTTATGAAATTCACTTTTTAGAGGACCAACTTCGCGAGGCCATAACTTTTGATCCGGGTGTCTGATTTGTTATTATTGCATATCGTTGGAAATCTCTCGACAATCTCTACAACACATAAACCCACCATAGGTTAGTTTGACCACTGTTTGAGCTGTTTCGGGGCCTCTAAAGTTTTATATATGAATTTGAAGCTGCATTGTTCTCAGGATGGAAACTTTAATTTCTCCCAAACTGTGTATGGTATTGAGGTGATTCTTTTGTGACCAGAAATGTTTTTCAGCTCTACTCCTTGGGATAAATTTTCACATCCATACAAGCCCATTTTGGTTGAATTACTAAAAATAGTAAGTGCCCATTTTTCATTATTTCTAATGCCTGACAGTCTTATACCCCTTAAGTGCCATCATGGGACTCAAAAAAATTAAAGAAAATAAATATATATATTTTTTTGGGTGATGCAAGATTGCCCTACACCACTAGATGTGATGCAGGAGCATCCAGTGGTGTAAGGGCAATCTTGCATCACCCAAAAATAGTTAAATTTCAAGTTTCTCAGTTTTTAGATGTTTTTATATTTTTGGATACCCTTTTTGTCATAATAAAATTCCCAATTTACAGTTTTTAATTTTGAATCCTAGGTTGAAAGATATTGCAGCTTTTGTTTCCTAGATTTGCACCTGAAAATCTTTCGAGTTAGATTTGAGACACTTAGAGCTCCCGGATCGGCGCCGAAACTTGCCGAAATTGGTGTAGAAATTTCAAGCGCGTTTTTGACTTCGAGACCTTTCCAATGGTTCGAATGGTTCGTGAATCGGAGTCCTGGATCAAAAGTTATGGCCCTGTGAAGTTGGCGCACATTCTAGAAGATACAGTTGCAAATGCTCTTTTAAAATTTGAACTTCATGTTGTAAATTTTCGGCGCCAAACCGCCTAAACTCAAATTGAATGTTGTTTTGGCTCCAAACTAATGAGGAGTTCTATTTATGGGTGGGTTTCTAATTTTTGGGTAACTTTTTGGGGGACAAGCTCGCACATTGCGAAAGGGTTATTCTGTAGCTTTCTGTAACTTGTATGTGTTGTAGAACTTGGGGATTTAAGATCCTCTACATGTAAGAAGCTTCATTTTCTGAATAATAAAATTTATTCTCTTGTTTTTGGGTTATTTTCTAAGTCTCGAGCTGCGCCTTCATCAAGTGGTATCAAAGCGGGTTTTCTTGAGCATGTGGACAGATCGCCGATCGTGAGGCAGTTCACACCAAGACCATGGTTGTGGGTCGAGGTCAAGAAAGATGCCTCCAAGAGTGGTGCCTGGTAGGTGTGGTAGCAGAAATACTGGTGGAAGAGATGCACTGGCAGCCCTCTAGAGACATATTGATGCGTTACAAGAGCAGTTGAGAAGAGGGTTAAACTTGAGGGAGGAAAGTGAGGATGAAGGAGAGGAAGAAGGTTCAGATGTAGAAGAGGAAGAAGAAGCAATTGATCAAGACCAAATGCAGCTAATAAGGTCCATTTCGAAGATCAGGAAAAGACCTAGAGCATAAGTCCCCAGTTATTCCGGAAGTCTGAACCCGGAAGAGTTGATCGACTAGATCAACAAGCTAGAATAATATTTTGAGTATGAGGAAATAGAGGACCTAGATCGGGTTAAGTTTGCAAAAATGAAGCTGAAGGGCCATGCCAGTATTTGGTGGAAAGAGGTCCAGTTGGAAAGAAATCGAAGAGGAAAAGGCAATATAACCATATGGGATCACATGGTAGAGAAACTGA
>VDFB02058242.1:391310290-391639603 GCA_007258455.2 Sequoia sempervirens
CAACAAACAATAGGTTTTGGTAAAAGAAAAAACCTATACTCTCTAAAATCCATTTTGGAACCCATCCCAGAAGGTAACTTTCTACAACACAATTATTCCATAACAAGTATCTACCCTATAGCAACATCTACCCTGAGGTGCTCTAGTCTACTTAGGTGTCACTGTTATACTCAATTAAGAGAATATCCTTTACACACATATCTTTTGAAAAGTAATTCCATCTACTTATTTCCTCATTAAACAAATAATAAAAAAAATGATTAAAATGGAACCGTTCAATACATTATTCAATCATATCATACACATGAGCCATGATTACATTCAATGTGAATCATTATTGATTTAAGAATGAATTCAATAAGTAACAAAAGAAGGTATGTCACAAGTATGTGTATGTACGTAGATGAAGGTCTATGTGCATACACATATATGTGCTAACTTAAGTTATAAATTTGTGCATACATTCTAAAATAAAAACCATTAAATCATATTGCTATCATTCAAATAATGTTACAATTTGACATTCCATTTGTCATAAATTTGAGAAATAAATGAACTAGAACAAGTCTATTTTAACAGTTTCTCACATACTATTGTGCTGTTTGTATCAAAACCAAGCTGTGATAATCAAATGATGTTGTTTATAGAGGAACACTCACTGTTTATAATAGAACAATGCTGTTTATAGCAAAAAAATTACAGTTTATTACAAAACAATGTTGTTTACAAATAAACACTCACTATTTATAACAAAATGGTGCTATTTTCAACTAAACAAAATAATGTTGTTTATAAATAAACACTCACTATTTATAATAGAACAATGCTATTTCCAACTAAAAAAATACAGTTTATTACAAAACAATGCTGTTTACAAATAAACACTTACTGTTTATAACAAAACGGTGTTGTTTTCAAATAAACAATAACAAAATGAAGTTGTTTACAGATTCAGGCTACCTTGTACTACATACTAAGAACAAAGTCTCCATCATTCTAGTATTTACATATAAAAATACTACTTTCCTCTGTGCAATAAAAGTAATGGAACAATATATTTATCGTTTAGAAACCAAATAATCATATGAGTTTGAAGCAAGTTCAATACTTCTAGGGTTTTAAGAAGAAACCCATGTTTCCTACAGAAAGAAAATAAATAATGATCCATGCATTCGTCGTTCCAAGAAATGACCTTTAGTTAGATACATGTTTCAATGTAACCTCAACCAGTATCAATGGCTGAATCAAACAAATGTTTCTTTGATGGCATGTATATATATACACACACATATACATACATATATATATATACATACATACATATATATATGCATACATACGCGCACACACACACACACATATATATATATATATAAATACATACATATATATATAAATACATACATATATATATAAATACATACATATATATATAAATACATACATATATATATATATAAATACATATATATATATATATATAAATACATATATATATATATATATATATATATAAATACATATATATATATATAAATACATATATATATAAATACATATATATAAATATAAATACATATATATATATATAAATACATACATACATATATATATATATATATAAATACATACATATATATACTCTAAATACATACATATATATATAAATACATACATATATATATATATAAATACATATGTATACACACATATATATATAAATACATACATATATACATACATACATACATATATATATATACATACATACATACATATATATATACATACATATATATATATATACATATACATACATATACATACATATATATACATACATATACATATATATACATACATATATATATATATATATATATATATATATATATATATATATATATATATATATATATATACATATACATACATATACATACATACATACATACATACATACATACATACATACATACATACATACATACATACATACATACATACATACATACATACATACATATATATATCGACATGTAGGGTTTACTGTATGATCAATATTGTGTAGCTTGTTGATCCTTCAAATCTACTCATATAATGTAAATAAAAATGGAATGTTACCATCGTTCCTCCACCGTTCAAATGAACAATGCCAACCCATTTATAGTATAGTCATGAGTTTCTTCTGATTAAGTTAAAATTTATTCTAAACACCCTACGGGTGCAACAATCCAATATTCAACCTAGTTGATATAAAATCAAATAGTAAAAGAAGAGAAATGGGGATAACATTGCCGTTCCCTAAGGGAATGATAAATAATTTTTCCACATCGTTTCCAAACAATACAACACTGCTAATCAGATAAAATCTAATAGCCATAGAATGACATAGAAATCACATGCATGGAATTACAATTGTAGCTGAAAATAATATGACACCTTGCCTCGGCGTTGCTCGGCTAGCAAGACAATAGGGTATAAAAGGCATAAATATAACATGCAAAAGGGTGATATCAATTTAAAAATGGCTTCCCTCTAATCACAATCGTATTGGTTCAAACAATAGCCATGTGATGAGCTATTTAGAAGCACATGCAATGAATATACAAGGGGTGGTGACATCACAAACTTATAGAGTATGACATGTTCAAATTTCAAGCCTCTGGAGAAGTATAAATAGAGCATATCTGAGCAAAGGAAGGCCGATATAGCCATGCTCACAACAGTAACATATATCTAAATCATTCAAAGACTGCATAAGGAAAATTGATGAACAAGTTCTATACAATTCTATAGAATCGACGATGTAACATTCTGACTATGAATTGAGAATAAATGAAATTGTAAAGAAGTGCAAACATTTCAATGTAAAACATCAAATACCTCTATATGCAAGGATTTTTCCCTTCAACTTTTCCACAAAGCTCGTCGATCAACCCGTTCTCTTCTTGTTGGCATTGATGATATCTTTTTTGAAAAGGCAACTTTCCTTGTTTTTCCTTGTGCCTCCACTAAGGGTCCATTTCAAATGTTGATGGGAATTAATGTTTAGCTGCCCCATTCATAAAATTTAAATACTTTCCATAATATCAATGGCAATCCATTATTGCATGGGATCTTTCTCATGATGTTATTTAAATTCTATAAATTTGATAGTGATACTATCAGTTTCAAATTCAATTGATAAGAAATATAAACATAAATATATGTATATAGATACTATATATATATATTTATATATTTTCACATTCATATACATTCACACACATATGTTCATTCTTCGATATATATATATATATGTATGTATGTATGTATGTATGTATGTATGTATGTATGTATGTATGTATTGCATATATACATGTGTATATATATATGCATTTTTATATAGATTTTTCCATTTACATATTCAATCATTTAAGTAAGAATGAACTTTTATTTTTTATTTCAAACAATAATGTTCAAATGCATAAGATTTTTTTTGAAATACATGCATTCATTCACATGTTAAGTCACACTTTTGTTTTCCTTTAAATTCTCAAACACATAATCAAGATAGAAAGTTAAATAAGAATTTCATATGTATTTCATTTCACAAGTCTATATTTTTCAATCACTGTATCATTTCAATCAGCTTAATATAATTTCCTATATGAATTTTTAAATGCAATCATCATGCTTTTTGTGGTGTGTGCACCTAGATTCCATAAAGCTTACGGTTTGATCTGGCTAAATGATCCTGCTTCAACCGTGTTCTCATCCTTCAATCTGTCACCCTATAATTGCAAACACTTGCACTTACAAAATTCATCATTAACATTCAATTCATGATAAAATATAAGATAATTCAAAAAGATCACATAGTCAATGGTGGTAAACTTCTTTCAATCTTTTCAAAAATATCAAAATTTCCATTCAACATATTGAATTTCCTCAATAATTCAATTTATCATATTATAATTAAGAATGCGATAAAATTGGGTTATGACAACCACCAACATTAAATACAGTGATGAAAAAGTAAATACTCCATCCTTAAAAGGTGGAGGACAACTCATCACTTTACCTCCTTGTTATTAAATTATTAACTCACTTTATTATCCTAAGCAAGCTTAATGAATGTGTAGGAAAAACCTATAACTAAGGGAAAATTAAATATCCCACTAGGAAATAAAAACCTACACTAATAGAAAATTCATCTCCTTTGGTCAAGTGGTTGACTATGGTCTTAAATCAAATGATATATTCATTATTTTTCCTAATTGTATCATGGAAACAATTGTTTCCAAGATGGAGATAACTTTGATTGGGAAGTTTTCTGGTCCAAGACCTAATTTAGATGAGGTTAGAGCTTGAGTACTTAAGAAATGGAGGACCAAAGGTCAGTTGGAACTTGTGGCTATGCAAAAATGGGTTTTTTTCCCATTTTTCTTCTTGTGAAGAAGACCTTTGTAATACCCTTGTCAATGGTCCATGTTTATTAACAAGTTAGCCTAATCTTTGAAAAGATGGGATATAGGATTTTATCCTACGAGTAGCTCTTTCAATATGGCCCTAGTTTGGGTGAGATTACTTGGTTTTTTGATCGAATTTTGGGGTGAGGAGGATTTTAAGGGTATTGCATGCTAGTGTTTTTGGCCAATTTATCACTATTTATCCAACAATTTTATTGAGGAGTGCATTGGTTTTTGTGAGGATTTGTGTTTGTTTTGAGCAATCTACAAATATTCCTTATTCAATCAACATCAAGTCAAAGATAGGTACCCAAAAGAAGCTAGTGGAGTTTGAATCTACTCCTTTTTCTTATTTAAAGTGCAAGAAGTTAGGTTATTATGAAAAAACTACCCTAACCAAAAAACAAAAATTCATTATTAAATTTAGAAGAAAAAAGAGGAAATTGAAATCTAAGAGAGAAATGAATGTGGCTCTCTTCCTCAAAAGGATGGTCTTGGTGTTGACGATCTCCATGTTCATGGGATTGTTGTGGAGGTTCCATCTCCTTCTCAAAATTCATCTATTCTAAATGAGGAAGTGTGGATTATTGATGAGGCAATGTTTGGTTTGACAGTTGAACCCCCTGTCAAATATTAGATGGTTCCTAAGGATTTGTGGTTTCTTTTCTCCACTCAAAAGGAGTTTTTTCCTTAGACAATCTTGGAGATAAATTAAATGCCTAATAAAAATGTGAATCTTTAGGAGACTTAGGAGTGTGTTGTCTACCTAGATCAAGAGTATTTACCATGTTTGGAGGTAGATAAGTCTACCTCTTTGAACTAGCAAAAGGAGGGTAAGTTACATAGTTTGAATGAAGGATCTATTGAGAAGAAAGAACACCTAAATTTTAGAATTCAGTAAGAATGTGATAAATGAAAAAGTAATAAGTTGGTTTCTATATTGTAGGAGGGAAGTGTAAATAGATTAATAATAGGGTGGTGACCAGAAATAAAAAATTTATCGACTATGGTTTAGTATCTAAGAACCAAGCTTATTGTGAGCAAGAAATGCTAGGGAAATGGACTTTAGGAAGGAAATTGTTGATGGTTTGTAGTATACAATAAAAGAGAAAACCCCCCTTCAAAACATGAAAATAATATTATAGAATTTTCATGTGCCTGAATAACCTTCATAAACATAACCTCTTGACTAACTTAGTCTTGGAGTACAAACCAAACATTTTATTCATTGAAGAAACAAAGATGCAAGTGGAAAACTTGAGTAAATTAAAGAACATATTTTTAAAGATAGTGGATTTCATCAGGTTAGTGTTTTGAGAACTTATATTGGAATAGCCATGTTTTGGAACTCCAAGGTGGTGAGCGAGGGTGTTGTCTATGAAGATTCTTGTGATGTTACCACTAAATTTTCTAATTTTAGAGTTAACTCTTCCTAGATTTCTTCTAACATCTATGATTAAAATATGTGCGGTACAAGGAGTACTTTATAGAATAGCCTTATAATTTTCAAATCCACCCACCTTAATATCATATGGCTAATGATGGAGGATTTCAACACCCCTTTTGAGGATAATGAAAAGTTGGGAGGTTCTCAGCCTTTATTAGAAAGTAGGACTTAACTGATTTTATTAATGACCAAGCCCTTATGGGCTTAGATTAACAAGGAGCAAGATTTACTTAGTCAAATTGGAAAATAGAAACTTCACTCATTTAGGTGAGACTTGATAATTCTTTGATCTATTTTGGTTGGCTATCCTTTTACTTCTTTTTTTATCAACTCTCACTAGGCTTGACTTAGATCATCTCTTGATTTTTTTTTTGATATTCTAGCATCAAAAATCCAATTCTCAATTTAATTTCCCAACCATACAAAATGGTTTAATGATTTAAAATTTAAATTATTATTGTAAGAAAACACAACCAAAATGAGAAAATAAAATCAATCAAAATTAAAATGTGTAGGATTGCTCGTGCACCTAGATGCTCCTACATCAATATTGACTAAACATTTGAGAGCTAAATAGAAACCTTGTACATGGTTGACCCTTTAACCCTAATGCTCCACCATTCAATTTTTTTTCTCTAAATCAGGATGAAGAGTCCATATTTTGTAAATCTAAAAGGAAATATTTGTTATTAATAAAATTTTTAATTTTAGAACTAAGCCCCATGCCCAAGATAGATGAGGCTAATTTAGAAATCTTGTAACTCCTCTAGAAATTTAAAAATTTACATTAAATAGGAGTGGAAGAATCTAGACGCTAGGAGGAGAAGGTAGTGGAATGAAGCAATAAAAAGGAAATTTTGGAAAATAATTTAAAAAGATACTGGTCAAAAATTGAATGAGGGGGATATGACAACACCTAGGAAAGGGAAATGAGGTATGTATGTAGCTGAAGGAGAGAATAATAGACAATGAAATAAAAGAAAAATCAAGAGTTGGTGAGGAGAATTACCTAGATGCTTGGCTAGGATGCCCACAAAGGTTGAATCCCTCTTCATATTCTTCTTATCACCTTAGGGAATCCCCCTTCATCTAGTAGAGCTAGAATTAAAGGAGCTTTTACCCACCTTAGTAATTGGTCCATTGTTGATGCAGGAGCATCCACAGTCAAAGGCAATCTTGCATCAACCAAAAAGAGTATTTTATTTTTTTTGGTTTGAGTATTAATGTTGTTGGATAAGTAAATTGAAATATCATGCCTAAATAATATATTAAATAATTGGCCTTCTTATGTTGTTGCAAAAATATGGTGTTGGAGATAGTTGAGGAGGAAATTTAAAATTGTGAAATTCAAAAAAATAAAAAAGGAAATCTAGGCATGAGTTTTTGGGGAGTTAAAAGTTGAGGCAACTCATTAAAGCTCCTCAACTATATCATAGAAAAATATGGGTGCCCATGTTGTGTTGACTGTAGCTTTTTCCAAGATTGGAACTATTTGCTTGAAGTGGAAACACAACTGTCACCTGATTTTTTCTATTTCTTGGGAGTGGGTTGGAAGATGCATTTTAACATTTAATAAATTAATTTCAATGCATTTTATGAGGATTTTTCTAGGTTGGGTGTGGCAAAGAGGAGTTACATGAAATGGAGGTAGTGGATGCATTGTTGGGAGTGGCTATGACAATTTGGAGTGATGATTCTTTTCTAGTTTTGGGAGTGGAGATTCTGGGCGTGGATTTTTATTGGAGAAGGTGGA
This sequence comes from Sequoia sempervirens, assembly GCA_007258455.2. Taxonomy (NCBI): domain Eukaryota; kingdom Viridiplantae; phylum Streptophyta; class Pinopsida; order Cupressales; family Cupressaceae; genus Sequoia; species Sequoia sempervirens. Next base: position 391,317,945 of record VDFB02058242.1, read on the forward strand.
AAAGTCATTTTTCTACAGGTTTTGTAGTGGTGTTGCAATAACAAATGGATTATGAAATCCATGGTTGAAAATCAACAAGTTGGTGATTGAAGATTATAGATTAAAGAGTCAATTTCACAATGTAGGAGGATGATTTGAGGAAGAAGAATTTGTAGCTTGATTTTGATGTGGTTTTATGTCATATAACATATCCTAATCTATTTTTTTATTGATTTCTTTCAACCTATATGGCTGCACAAACTTGTGTAATCATATTTTATTGAAATTGTGAAACTTTATTGCAAGTTAATAGAGAAGATTAATCCAATTGTTGCAAAATTTTACATCTTGTTTGATTTTTTTGATGATGAATTATTTTGTGTGAGGGTTGTGTGATTTTTTCCCTTACATTAGTGGTATCATAGTAGGAGTTCCTAAGTCTACAAGTAGAGCCTCAAAGTGAGGCAATTTGCAACATGACCTGTGAGTTATGGGTTGTGATAAAATGCCTCCAAGAGTAGCCCAACATGGTAGAGGTGGAGGTAGAAACCCTCCTAATGTTTGTGGTGATGATTTCAGAGCCCTTAGAAGGAGAGTAGAGATATTGCAAGAAGAGCTACATAGAAGAGTTGAACATAGAGGAAGAGAACCTGAGAGTGAAGAAGAAGATGAATCTTCTGATACATTTAGTCAGTCAAGTGGTAGATGAGATGCAACAGTAGTAGTTTCAAATGACCCTCTAATTGTTGTATTAAAAAAAATTGGAAAAATGACAAAGATTAAACTTTGAACATTTAATGGAAGCTTAAACCCAATGGAGCTCATAGATTGGATAAATGACATGGAATAATTCTTTAAGTTTGAAGAGATTGAAGACCTTGACAGAGTGAAGTTTGCAAAAAACAAAATTGAAAGGACATGACAACATTTGGTGGAGAGAAGTCCAACTAGAAAGAGGACAGAGAGGCAAAGATAAAATTGCAAGGTGGGATAGAATAGTGGAAAGGATGAAGAGGCAATTCATTCATATGAACTTGAGTTACTCAAGAAGATGCAAAATTTGAGACAAGGAACAAAAAATGTGGAGTATATTGAAGAATTCCATAAAGTCCTAATTAGAATCAGACATGTTGTAGCAAACAAGGAGAAAGTATCCCAATACATCAATGGTTGAAGCCTACCATACAAGAGGAATTGGAATTAGTGAGAATGTACACCATAGAACTGTTGACAACACAAGGGAAAACAACTGAGAGCGGGGGTGAATCAATTGTCACAAAATTTAAAACTTATTCAACTTAATAACATTATTCTCTGATCTAATTAATAACAATGAAAGCATAAATCATCAACACATCAGAAACACACATAACACCAAGATTTTTTACATGGAAACCCGATTAGGGGAAAAACCACAGTGGAGGTCAGTCCACAAGATTATACCCTATTAAAATTATAATAAGTGAAAATATGGGGAATGCACTTGCATTCAGGCACACTGCCTTGAGCTCATTGCTCAATTACAACAGGGCTAACTACCCAAAGGAAGATACACTATCTTACAGAAAGAATCAAATTACATCCGCAGGGATTTGAACTGATAAAATAGCATCTCGTAATGCCTGATCATAGTTCTAGTTAAGCACATGAACACTTCTTTACTATTCTTCACTCTTCTTTACACTTTGCTTTTCCTTAAAATGATTTAGATCAATATTCACATAGACACACAAAAGCACACTTTGGAATACACTCACACACATCAATTCAAATAAACAATCACTCTTATATATCAGCAACAAGAAATTTCATCCCTTCATGTCAGCCTCAACAAAATAATAAAATGAATATAAACTATTGGCCCAAAACATTAAAGATTATTAATGCGAATCAACCAAGGTAGGCCATTGCTTATTGAAGACCCAAATCAACATATCCAATGTGAAAACACTTCAATTAATTACTCCTCGAAGATCCATAAAATGCTACAAACACCATGTCATCCAAGAACAAGAAAAATATGAACACACAAGAGAAAATCGCCAACCACGAGCACAATGATCAATGAAGACGTGAAAAAAACATAGAGAATGATCTAGAAGCATCCACAAAAGTCATGAATCACCAGAGAAGAATCCACAACAACTGAACTAACTGAAATAACATCATCTTCAATCAACAACACCAATTGAAGTAACAAAAAAATTGTCAGAATGTAAATCTTCATAACTCAATCAAATCTTCACGCAAATCTTTGAAACTTGACATGGATAAACTAGATACACTAAAAAAAACCCTTTAGTCCACAACCTCTAATCATCAACGTACAGAACTTACCGACATACTAAACTTCACTTCACCACTGACAACCTATAACTTATTCCATTTCAATTTTCTCAATGTCCTCGACATATACAACTTCTAATGAATTAATGCTAATAGTGTTGACATCAATGACAACCACATATCGACAACACAACCACAACATCCAACAATCTCCCCCTTTGGCATTGATGGCAACACATGATGTGAAAAACACCATCAACACAACTAACTATTGAAACTCACCCCCCCTTAGGTTCTGACTCATTAACTCTTTCACATGATCTTCTCCCCATAAGGCTCTTCTCCCCAAATAATTACTAGTTTTTCACATGAATCTTCTCCCCTTTGAAATCAATGAAAAAGATCTCTAGACTTCACACAAAATCTGAACCACATATCTGAGCATCTGAACATTTGACTACTCCCCCTAAGTAGCAACCACTACAACATCAATCCGGATGAAGATATGACTTTGAAATACACAGAATGATGCAATGCAATGCATCCTTAGTTCTAATTAGGAGGGGTAATCACCCCTAACTTCCCTTTGAGATACTTAAAATTATCCTTAGGCAACATCTTGGTAAAGATGTCTGCAATTTTCTCCTTAGTGGGAACATACTCTAGTCTAACTTCCTTTTCACTTACCTTCTCTCTCAAAAAGTGACACTTAATAGATATATGCTTTGTCTTTGAATGCAACACCAAATTCTTATATATGTTAATAACACTTGAATTATCATAGAATATAGCAATAGGCTCATCATACACAACTCTGATATCCTTCAACGTCTACTTCATCCACAAGACTTGAGTACAATTGTTAGCAACAACAATGTATTCGACCTTTGTAGTAGATAAGGAAATGGCATTATGCTTCTTACTTAACCATGAAATCAGCTTCTTACCCAAGAAAAATGCTCCACCACGAGTACTTTTCCTATCATTACATCTCCCGCCCAATTCAACATTAGTAAAGGCACTCAAATTAAGATCATCATCTTTAGGATACCATAGGCCAAAATAACTGTCCCTTCAAGTATCTAAAAATTCCTCTTTACAATAGTCACATGAGATTCTTTGGATCACTTGAAATCTTGCAACAATACATATAACATTCATGATATCAGCCTAGTTTGAGTTAAATACAACAATCCACCAATCATTGATCATATCTAGTTTGATTTTCCTTTAAGAATCATCTTCATTTCAACTTGCATCCAGTCACCATGGGTGTACCGGACTGCTTTGAATCTTCCATACCAAACTTCTTCAAAGCAATTCTTCACATACTTGGACTGAGATATAAAATCCCTTTATCTGAATGAGTAATTTGTAATCCCAAAATAATTTCATCTCACCAATCATTGACATCTCAAATTCATTCTTCATCTCATTAGAAAACTTCATGCACAAACCATCATCTCCTCCAAAAATGATATCATCAACAAAGACTTAAACAATCAAATCTTTATTATCATTCTTGAAATATAGATTACTATCAACAGTACCTTTATTAAATACAAGCTTCAACAAATACTTGTCCAATCTGGCATACCATGCTCTACGGCTTGCTTGAGTCCATACAATGCTTTCAATCGACATAAACCATATCTCCCTTTATCACCAACTGAAATACATCAGGGTTGCTTAGTACAGACCTTCTTCTTCCAATTCACCATTTAGAAAAAAGTCGATTTGACATCCATCTGATAAACCTTGTAGTTCTTGTGAGCAGAATAGGCAAGAAATAATCTTACAACTTCAATTCTAGCAACAGGGGAAAAAGTCTCATCAAAATCAATTCCTTCCATCTTGTGAATATCCTTTGCATACCAGTCTTGCTTTGTTTCTAACCACTTCTCCTTGCTCATTTAGTTTGTTTCTAAAGACCCATTTAGTTCCAATGACATTCTTATCCTTAGGTCTGGGAACAAGAATCCATGTATCATTCTTCTCAACTGTTTTAGTTCCTCTTTCATTGCTTCAACCTAGTGCTCATCTCTACATGCTTCTTCACACTAGTAGGCTCAGTCTTTGAAATCAAGCAAGTATTCTTCTACAATATTTCTCCTAGTTTGGACACCTTTGTTCTTATCTAAAATAATCAATCTCAATGATTCAATCTTACATACCTTGGAGTCTTCTTAGGTTTCTCTTCAACTTCAGCTCTTGTGTTCTCTCTTCTGCAACTTCATTGGTTTCTTCTTCCTCTTGATTTTCCTAATCCACTAGAATGATTTGTACTTGATTTGTAGTCTGAACTTGCTTTCCCTTGTTTGTATTGACATTTTGATCATTAGAATCATATCCATAGGTTTTAGATGGTGTACCTAAGTCTTCATCAACCTTGACATTTGCACTTTCAACCATTTTCCTCAATCTTTTATTGTAACACTGGTAGGCCTTGCTATTAGTAGAATAACCCAAAAAGATACCTTCATCACTCCTAGCATCAAACTTTCCTATGTCTTCATCTCTTTGATATAACATGTGCTTCCAAATATCTTGAAATATTTAATAGTAGGCTTTTGACCAGTCCATACTCAAAAGGGGTCCTACTACTATCACCTTTGATTTGTACCCAGCTAAGTGTGTACACAATATTACTCATAGCTTCTCTCCAATAGATATGAGGGACATTTCCTTCCAACATCATAGTTATAGTAGCATCTTCAATTGTTCTATTCTTTCTTTCTAAAACTCCATTTTGTTGAGGGGTTCACGATGTAGATAATTGTCTCTTTATTCCATGTTCTTCATAAAGGAATTAAATCTCACCAAAAAGTGAATTCACCACCCCATCTGATCTTAGACATTTAATCTTCAAACCTTTCTCTATCTCAACCATAGCCTTAAAGGTCTTGAAATTTTCCAGTGCTTTATATTTCTCCCTTAAGAAAGTAACCCACACCATTCTTGAATAATCATCAATGAGTAACATGAAATACCTGTAACCTTGTAAAATTATAACCTTAGAGGGACCACACAGATTAGTATGCACAAGCTCCAATAATTCATTTGAACAATGCTGTTTGCTTCAAAATGAAATTCTAGTTTGCTTTCCTAATTGAAATTCCTTGCATATGGCATTAGTAGGTTTCACCAACTTAGGTAGATCTCTCACAGCCTTAGTAGAACTTATCTTGACAATATTATCAAAGTTAACATGACACATTCTCCTATGCCATAACCAACTTTCATCAATTTGAGCAATCAAATAACTTTTACTAGCAGAACTCAAGTGAAAGATATTACCTTTTGTTTTTGTACCTGATGCAATTACATTTTTAGAACTCAATATTCTGCACTTTCCATCCTTGAACTGAAGATTGTATCCCTTATCAACCATCTGACCAACACTTAAAAAAAATGCTTCAAGCCTTCCACATACAAGACATCATCATTATTATGCTTACCATCAAGAGAAATGCATCCTCTGCCATGGATCACACCAGCTGTATTATCACCAAATCTCACAACACCACCATCATACTTTTCCATGCTCACAAATTTACTTTTATCTCTTGTCATATGATATGAACATCCACTGTCAATCACCCATTCATCTTTCTCTTCAAAACAAGTAGCTAGGGCTTTCTCCACATTTGTACAACTAGAAGATTCAGTAGATACAAGATTATTTTCCTTGATAGAAATAAATACCCATTCATCATCTGTCACACCTTCATCAGCAACATAGTAACACTTCTTTTGAAATCTAGGCTTGTTGTGTCTTGGTTTAGGAGTTCTTTCTAGACACCTTGATGCAAAATGACCTATCTTATTGCAAGAAAAACATTTAAGAGGAAATTTTCCTTCATACTTACCTTTTCCTCTTGGTACTCTTTTGAAAATAAGTGCTTCCAACTCTTCCAACTTTTCTTCTTCTTCTTCAATCTATCTGATTTCATCCTCATACTTGAATGTCTTTCTAGATGAACTCTCACCTGAATCATATCTCTATGTATATCTTCTAGAAGTAGTAGCCTTAAATGCAAATTCAACCTTAGGAAGGGCATTGCCAAATTCACTCAACTCAAAAGCAGTAAGCTTACCAACCAACATGTCTCTGACTACATTTATTACAACCCGAAGCTCTTCAATAGCACTAGCTTTGACTTTGTAAGAATCAAGATATGATCTAAGCACTTTAGCAACAATCTCTGATTCATCTATCTGTCCACTAGCACATCTGATACCACACACAATTTCTTTCACTCTTTGCATAGAAATAGTAATGCTCTCATCATCACCCATTCTCAAATTTTCATATTTTCCTTTCAAACTCTGTAACTTAGCAATCTTCACTTTAGTATCACCTTCATACAAAGTTTCCAACTTTTTCCATATCTCATAAGCAATTTTCAGATCCATAACATTTGTCATCTCAAAATCAGTCAAGGCACTCAACAATGCTTCCTTAGCCTTGATATTATACTCAAAATCTCTAATCTTAGCAGTAGTAGTAGGACCATTATGAGGAATAACATACCTATTACATGTAATGTTCCAAAAGGGTTCACCAATGCATCTCAAATGACACTCCATTTGATTCTTCCACAGAGAATAATTCCTTCCATCAAATATCAGACTATCCTTCTTGTAACTTGCCATCTCAGATCACCTCAAGCTATTAAAATTCTTCCAAGGAACCTGATTTGATACTAATTGTTGGCAACACAAGGGAAAACAACTGAGAGGGGGGTGAATTAGTTGTCACATAATTTAAAACTTATTCAACTTATTAACATTATTCTCTGATCTGATTAATAACCATGAAAGCATAAATCATCAACACATCAAAAACACACATAACACCAAGATTTTTTATGTAGAAACCCTGTTAGGTGAAAAACCACGATGGAGGTCAGTTGACAAGATTATACCCTATTAAAAGTATAAGAAGTGAAAATATGGGGAATGCACTTGCATTTAGGCACACTGCCTAGAGCTCACTGCTCAATTACAATAGGGCTAACTGCCCAAAGGAAGAGACACTGTCTTATAGAAAGAATCAGATTACATCCACAGGGATTTGAACTAATAAAATAGCATCTGCTAATTCCTGATCACAGTTCCGATTAAGCACATGAACACTTCTTTACTCTTCTTCACTCTTCTTCAAACTTTTCTCTTCCTTTGAATGATTTAGATCAATATTCACACACACATAGAAGCACACTCTAACATACACCCACACACATCAATTCAAATAAATAGTCGCTCTTATATATCCATAACAAGAAATTTCATCCCTTCATGTCAGCCTCAACAAAATAATAAAATGAATATAAACTATCGACCCAAAACATTAAATATTATTAATGCAAATCAACCAAGGTCTGCCACAACTTAGTGAAGACCCAAATCAACATCTCCAACATGAAAACACTTCAATTAATTACTCCTCGAAGATCCACAACACACTACAAACACCATGTCGGCCAAGAACAAGAAAAACATGAACACACAAGAGAAAATCACCAACCATGAGCACAATGATCAATGCAGACATGCAACAAAGATAAAGCATGATCTAGAAGCATCCACAAACATCACAAATCACCAGAGAAGCATCCATACCAAGTGAACTAGCTGAAATATCATCATATTCAATCAACAACATCAACTGAAGCAACCAAAAAATTGTCAGAATATAAATCTTCATAACTCAATCAAATCTTCACGTAGATCTATGAAACTTGACGTGGATAAACTAGATACACTCAGAAAAAAACCCTTTAGTCCACAACCTCTCATCATCAACGTACAAAACTTACCGACATAATGAACTTCACTTCACCACTAACAACCTGCAACTCATTCCATTTTAATTTTCTCAATGTCCTCAACATATACAACTTCTAATGAATTAATGCTAATAGTGTTGACATCAATGACAACCACATATCAACAACACAACCACAACATCCAACAAGAATATGCATATCAATTTGCATTAAAGGTGGAAGAAAGAGTAAATGGAAAAATTGAAAATAAACAAAGTGGAAGGGGTCGTGGTGGAAGAACTGGAAGTGAAGATCAAGAAGAGAATGAATGATCTAGTGGAAATAAAAAAATTAGAAAAATGGAGACTATAGCAAAAATCAAAACCATTCATATTACTTCCATGATCAATATTCAAGAGGAAGAGGAAGATTCCGTAGAGGAGGTTTTAGAGGAACTTGTTTTTGATGTGGAGAAGAGGGACATTGCTCTTATGATTGCCCACATAATCAATAAAGGACCAATAGAAGGACTGAAAATAATGCAAGGGTAGAAAATGTGAATGAGGAAGATTCCAAGTCTTCACATTTAGAAGATGCAGAAAGTGGATAAGTACTTGTTATAAGAAGAGCCCTAATGAATGAAGGAAATGAACCATATCAAAGGAAAATATTGTTCAAAATAAGATGTAAGTGTGAAGGTAAAGTATTTAAGGTGATTATTTATGGTGGTAGTACTGAAAATATTGTTTCTTAAGATATGGTGAATAAATTGCAATTGGAAAGGAGAAGGCACCCACATCCATACAAGATTGCTTGATTGCAGGATGACCGTAAAGTTTTGGTAAATGAACAATGTTTGGTAAAATTTAATATTGGTGATTATCATGATGAATTTTTGTGTGATAGAAGGTCTATGGATGTTTGTCACTTGTTATTGGGAAGACCTTGGAAGTTTGACTGGTGTGTAGTGCATGATGGGTATGCTAACACATACTGCTTGATGACGAAAGGAATCAAGAACAAGTTGAAGCCCTTGAGTAATAGAGATGGAAATGTATGTAATAGCACTATAAATTGTTTGATTAATGGAGTTAAATAGTTAGTGAAAGAGGATGAAGATGAAGATCATGATTTACTAATGCAAGTTACAATAGTATTGATTGCATTTAAGATAGGTAGAGTGAAATTTTTAGTGGAGAAAGAAGAGGTCAAAATCAAATTTTTGTGAAAATGTTGTCGAAACTAATTTATTTGAGCATGATAAGATTGGTGTAGAAGAGGATATTGTAGCAATGAATGCATTGTTAGATGAAGGTACTACATTTGAAAGTAAGGAAGGATATGAGAAAATGAATGTTGAGTTGTTTGGTGACCTTCCCTTTACATCAATTGATGAAATCTCATTTGATAAAGAGATTAGTATGACTAATATTTTGCTGCAAGATGGGAAGGATGAATATTTTGATTATGTTGGTAACATTGAAATGATATAGAGGGGAAATAATTTGCAACTGAAAACTATCTTTTAGGAGACATGGGGAAAGAGGAACGCAAAAACCAAACTAAGATTGATGATGAATTTGTTTTGCAAAAATAATAGAGAAAGAGGTAATGCATGAATTTCATTATTTTACTAAAGAAGAGGAAACTAATGTTTATGATTTTCTAGAATTTTATAGTGTATATTGGTGGGAGACAAACTATGTGAAAAGAGGGAGAAAGCGAGTAAGAATGAAAGATGGACGAAACATAAAATTTAATTAAGCAGATGAGCAAGATGCATGAAATTTACAAATGGTTACGAGTTTCACTTATGAAACGTTCTAATCTACCTTGGGTGTTTGATGTAGGAGCATCCACAGTCAAAGGCAATCTTGCATCAACCAAAAAGAGTATTTTAATTTTTTTGGTTTGAGTAATAATGTTGTTGGATAAATAAAAAGAAATATTAGGCCTAAATAATATATTAATAATTGGCCTTATTATATTTTTGCAAAATTGTGGTGTTGGAGATAGTTTAGGAGGCAATTTAAAATTGTGAAATTCAAAAAAAGGAAAAAGGAAATCTAGTGTGGGTTTTTGGGGAGTTACAAGTTGAAGAAACTCATTAAAGCTCCTCAAATTTAGCATGTAGAAATCTAGGTGCCCATGTTGTGTTGACTGTAGCTTTTTCCAAGATTATACCTATTTGTTTGGAGTGGGAATCCAAGTTTTCACCTGATTTTTGCTATTTCTTGGGAGTGGGTTGGAAGATGAATTTTAGAATTTAATAAATTAATTTTAATGCATTTTATGAGGAATTTTCCAAGTTGGGCATGGCAGAGAGGAGTTACAGGAAATGGAGGTAGTGGATGCATTGTTGGGAGTGGTTATGACAATTTGGAGTGATGTTTCTTTTCTAGTTTTTGGGAGTGAATATTCTAGGCATGAATTTTCATGGAGAAGGTGGAAAAGTCATTTTGCTGCAAGTTTTGAAGGGGTGTTGTAGTAGCAAATGGATTATGAAATCTATGGCTGAAAAACAACAAGTTGGTGATTGAAGATTGCAAATTAGAGTCAATTTCATAGTGTAGGAGGATTATTTGAGGAAGAAGAATTTGTAGCTTGATTTTGATGTTGTTTTCTATCACATAACATATCCTAATATATTTTTTATTGATTTATTTCAAATTGTATGGCTGTATAGACTTGTGTAATCAGATTTTATTAAAATTGTGAAACTTTGTTGTAAGTTAAATAGAGAAGATTAATTTGGTTGTTGCAAACTTTTACATCTTATTTGCTGTTGTTGATGATGGATGATTTTGTGTGAGGTTTAGGTGAGTTTTTCCCTTACATCAATTTTTTCCTATCCTAATCATAGGTTTGTCATTTTCTTCATAAGTTTGACACCCTTGAAACTTGGGAAATATCCAACCTTAGGGAGTTGGAACTTACAACTCCATGCACTAAGAAATTGTAAGGTCAATCTTAAGGTATTGATCTTTGATTATGGTTTTGATTTGGATAAGATAGGGTTATAATATTTTTTATTTAGCATTGGATTATCAATTAGGAATAATATTTTACTTATGAGGTGGGGGTTTGGATAAAAAAATTGAGTTGAATGGAGGAGGTGCCTAGGATTTGTATGAGAAGATTTAGGATAGGAGATTAATTTAATTTGGATAAAGATTTAGATTTAGAAGAAGGAGATTGAGCATGAATAGGATGACCTAGTATTTTATATTTGTTTGACTTGGATTGAATCACCTAGGGTTTGGATGATGATGGAAGTTTGGTTTTGGATTAGAAGAAAGAGAGAATGAAGATATTAACCTTGGACTTCTTTTATTTGCAAGAGGATTTTGGAGTTTATTTTTTTTATTTTCATTTGATTTACCAAAAAGTAGGTTTAGATTTATTTTTATGATGAGCAAAAAAATTAATATACATTGATATTAGGATATAAGCTTGGCATTGGGATCATGGATTAGCAAAAATTCAGAAAAAGAGTTAGGCAACTTGATATTTGAATAAGTTATCTATATTATTTCAAAAATATGTAAGAATAGAATTTGTAGAAAATTGAATGTAGTTTCTTACTAGGTTTATTTAAAAATAAATAAAATCTATTTGGTGAAAATTTGAAATTTCAATGCAGTAGCATAATAAAATGATAATATTTTTTGTAAGATTTTATATATAAGTGGAGTTTGATGCATATTTTTGTAATTTTTCAAGTAAATAATTAATTTGATTTTTATTACAACTTTTAGAAAATATAAAAAGTAACTTGGTAAAAATCATGAAATTTATTTTTTATTTTTAATCTATATATGTAAAGCATAGAATGTATGTTTGGATTCAAAAATATGACATGAAAGTTATAGATGTTTTCAATAGCCTATTAATAGTACATTGAATAATAATTATTTATTAAATTCAAATTAAATCATAATTTATATTTTGGGCTAAGGATTTTGGGGTGAAAAAATAGATTGCCACTTTTGGCATACATGAGGAATTGGATTGTGTTGAAGAATTTGTTTGGGATTTCCAATTTTAAATAGGATGATGAGGTTGGATTATGGATGGATGATTTGAATTAAGAGGGTTAATGATACATTTATAATTTTAAACAAGAAAACACATTAATCATTAAACAAACCTATTATTACTTAAGTAGGTTGTGTTGGATGATTGTGAGCCCACCTATATGTCTTGTCTTAGCATATTTTATAGGGAATATGTTGGGGTGCTAATCAATTTTGATCACCCAACTCTATGACATGATGGAGAGCATATGCATCAACCACAATAATTTTAAGGGGTACATGGTGAGGAAATTTTTGACACAATCCAAAATCCATAATCAACAATCAATGCATTACAATCAAGCATAATAGATGGTCTTAATTTAAGATGAACAAGGTTAATAAGGGTATCTTTTATATACCACAACGTTATATGAATCCTAAGTCCATGAAATAGAGTAATTTCTGAGGAATGTGATTACACAATTTCCCTTATTCCATAGTCTAAGGCTAGGCCAAAAATGGCACCTCCTCTTTTGAGGCATAAATTTTAGTCTCCCCCTTTGTATACCCCATCAGAATGTGTAATTTTGGTCATCTCTTAGCGTTATGCAATTATTACGTATAGCCCTAGAATAATTTAAGAATATGTGTTTTTGTTCATCCAATATTTTCTTGTGATGCATGGAGAAAGAACAAATACTTAGTTCCTTGGGATAAATGATCTCATGGTTTATTTGTGTGTATTGCCTCCCGCCCTCAATCATGAATATAAAAATAAAGAGAGTAAAGTGTTGTTTTTGATTCCCAAGATCAAAAATTTTTGTGAAAGGGAAAGCATACACACCACTTGACTCATAGACATGATAAAATACCATTTATCTCAAAATATTAGATGTGAAACCAATATTAGTCAAAATGAATACAACATTTGAAAAACAACCCCATAACACAAAAATGTTAGCAGTTTCATAAGGTCTCACAAAATAATTTTAGCTACACAAATCAAGAGTTAGGCTAGACAAAATATTATTATCTACACATATAATCTCCAAGGAAATTATAATACATGATTTTTTTGTATACTTTCCATGTTTACCTATACAGGAATATTAAGAGAAGCAAATATAATGCAAGATTGTATAGGTAGCTTAAGATGGAGCATGGGAAATTTAGGATTGCATAGGCATATCAAGAGATGGTATAGGTATCAAATGTGAAATATAGGTTCACATACATATCAATATGAAGCACAAGTGATGAAATATTATATAAAAATTGAAACTAGGTGTAGAGGGGTTGAATTGGGTGTAAATGAATTAAAATAAGGTATGCATGCATTGAATTGGTTGCGAAAATATTGAAATAGATGCATAAAAATTAAAACAAGGTGCATAGGCATTAAAATAGGGTATAATGTGTTGAATTGGGTGAATAATAATTAGAATAGGTGCACAAAAATTCAAATAGGGTGTAATGGTATTAAAATGGGTGCACAAGTGTTGAAACAAGGTGCACATGTGCCTCAAGATTGCATAACCACCACATAGGTTGCATAAGAACTTCAAGATGAAGAAAAAGAACATAAATATTGCATAGGAACCTCAAGGGGTAGTAGAGGGGACACAATATAACCTCCAATGTGAAATATCACAAAAAATCAAAAAAAAATTATATTTGGGATTGTGGGGTCTCACTAGGTATACAATAATGTATATAAAAAGAAAAAATATGGGAAAACAAGGTTCAAATGAAAAAAATGAACCTTTATACCTCATATATATACCTCTATTTATGCTTTATGAAGAGGATGAAACACCCAAAATATTGAGAATTAGTTTATTGTCTTACAAGAATCCTCTTGATGCTCTTTTGTTGTATTGATAGAATGATGTAGTTTCTCTTCAATGCTATAACATCAATTTAAAATTAAGAAACTTTATTTAAATGGATTAGGAGAGGATTGATTTATAGAAGTTGAGGATGTTTGATCACTGGCTTAGATTTTATATTCATATCAAAGGATAGGATTTTTTGAAAGATTAGGATGAATGAGAGGCCTCTAAGTGGTATATTGTGATTAGTGCACTTGGAGAGAATAAGGATAAAATAAATTTTAAGAGATAATATTGGTTTGAATAGATCTAAGGTTAATATCAAGTCCTCTCACATATGTTAGAGGGATCATGGAGAAGATATCCCATTAAAAGTATCATCTTATAAATGTTTGAGGACACATAAGGAAGAGGGATGGAGACATGTGAGTCTTCTCACATGTGTGATGAGGACCATTGGGAAGAGAACCTATGAAGAGTGTCCTCTTACAAATGTAAGGACACATAGAGAAGAGGGATGGAGACATGTGACTCCTCTCACACATTTGAGAGATCACATAGGGAAGTATGGATGGAAGCATGTGACTTCTCATAAATGTGTGAAGACACATAGGGAGGAGAGATTATGAAAACTTTCCTCTCACACATGTGTGATATTTAACATGGAGAAGATGGATGGAGAGTTGTCACTCCTCTTACATGTGATAGATTGAGGTTGAGGATATTATATAATATATGGATGTCTAGGATTTTACTGTAGGATTTTAGGTATAAGTGAGATTAGATGGGATTAATTCAATTAATAAAATTTAGGAATCTGGAAGTATTAATTAGTTAATTTATTTTAGTAAATAAATTGGATTGAGGAAAAAAGGAAGAGTTAATTAAATAATTTATATTTATTAACATTAAATAGAGAATAGGAATATGAGGGTCAAACTTAATTAAATAAATGTGACTTTATTTAATTAAGAGTGAATTATAGAGGAACATGGGAATGAAGGATAAATTAATTAAATAAATAACATGGATCTTTTTAATTAATGATTAGAATATTATTGGGAAGGTTAATTAGATCATTTTTATTTGATTAAAGCTAAGATAATGTAGAATCAAGTATGATCATGTGTGGATGATTTTAGGTATCTATAGTTTGCATTTCTATTTTAAATAATATATTTTATGATCATATTATATTACTAAATAATCTAAAGGACCATTCTCCCATTCACTTTGACAATCATATCATACTAAATGTGAATTTAAGTAAGAACATCAATATTATCATGGTTAATTTCTTTTGATTCCTTAATGATATTTGTATATTTCA
The DNA here is from genome assembly GCA_007258455.2 of Sequoia sempervirens. Classification (NCBI taxonomy): domain Eukaryota; kingdom Viridiplantae; phylum Streptophyta; class Pinopsida; order Cupressales; family Cupressaceae; genus Sequoia; species Sequoia sempervirens. The sequence continues at coordinate 391,333,162 of VDFB02058242.1, forward strand.
ATACTAATTCTTGCTAGTTAGGATTATAGATATTATCTTATTTGATTATCGTACAAATTCTATAGATCAAGTTGTGGTAGAGAACCTAATTATCTTACTATCATTTTTCAATGAGTAGGGGTTAGAATTTGGAGAGGTTAGTACCATTTAAAGAAATTAAAAAATATACCATGTAAGTTTATTTTAAGAACCAAGAGATCCATTGAGAAAAATTAAAAAGCATGATAATATCCACTTAATATATAATGAAAAATTCAATAATTATGTATTAATTTTGATTAATTTTATGATTCTTTAAAAAAATTAACTAAAAATATTAGTTATTATATATATGATCTAGATTTCCTTCTCACTTAATTCCCCATTTTTATCCTACTTTTGAGTTCACAATCTTTGTATTGCATTCCTACATTAGCTTGTAACTCACACACCTTCCAACTTAATTTATACAATATTTTTATTCTTCCATTAATAAGAACTCAATCCTCCAACTTTCAAGGAATTTATTGACACATAATTTTATCTCCCTTATCAGAGCTTCCTAGGCTCACACAATGTTTTATTTCATAAAAGGTCCCCTTTTATAAATTTCTCCAATCAAATGCAATATAAAGTTATTTTCTAATATTTAAATTATTTTTTTGATCATTTAATATAATTTGATTAGTTAGTGAGAACAGATTCATAAAATTTGAATGGATGTATAATTCATCTTTCTTGTAGTGCCCCTCCGCATTTGGCTCTCTGTCACATTTGAATAAGTGTGGTTAGATGAATTGAGATGTCATGTTGATTATGTGATTATATTATTTAAGTTGATTTTGAAATTGTGCGATAAAGTTAATATTATGATTAGCCTTGACTATCAATTTAATTTAATTAAAATTTATTTATAAGGCAACTTAAACTAATTTGGAAGTAAATAATAATTAAATATAATATGTTTGTAGAAAGTGTTATGTGGAGGTATTGATTATTAATTGCTAAATTAAATAATGGGATTAAATGTTTAATGTTAAAGAAACAAATAACGATAAATATTAATGTCATTAGATTTTAATTGATTAAATGGAAAGTAATTTAATTTTAAATTAAATAAAAGAGATATGTTCAGAATTGAATTGTTAAAGCCAGAAAAGACTGAAAAGATGAGAGGCACATGCACGACTCAGAACTGAAATTGGAATGGGAAACTTGTTATTTTATTGATTTTTGTTTTCGGAAAACTTATCTTTTATTTGAGGGATTTTCATATTGGGGGTTTTGGGAGAGGAAAATTTGAAGATTAAAGTTATTTTTGGTTTTGAACAAATTTTTTTCCTTTCTCTACAATTTATTCTCTTTATCAAGTAAAGATAAGACAAAGTTTAGAATTTGGAAGAAGCTGTCTTTGGAGAACGGATCTCGGGGTTGCGTAAGAGGTTGTCTTTGCTTGTCATCTCCATTTTCAAATGTAGAATCCAGGTTGGTCATTGACTTCTTTTGTATGCATTTTGTTTAGAATAAATCCAACTGGTATTTTGTATGGCATCGTCTATTTTTGTGGGAGGTAGTTTAGTAAATCAGTTCTAGTGGACTGGAGAATGCATAATTTCTGTTGCTATAAGTTTTGATTTATGTAAAATGATCTACCTTCAGCTTGCCAATCGGCCATAGGGAAATATATATATTCAAATATATACATATATGTGTACTCTGTTATTCACTAAGAGTTGAGTTCTTCTCTTGTGCATCTCTTGGGACAGCCAGTTACATACTCCAAGATTGCTGTTATGATTTTAGTGTGATCTATTTTATCAGTTTGTTTCATTTAGAATCACCAATAATCCCCACAAGAACTTTGTATCTGATTTAAATGATGGAATTGGTTCACATCCCCGAGAAAAAATTCTCTTGCATCACCGATTCTCATCCTTTTGGCAAATGAAAATTTATACAAGTATCTGAGGCTTGCTTTTGCATGGAGGCTATTTCAGCCCCCTTATGGTTGTGCCATGCGTGCCACCTATCCTCTCTTAGCTGCGTAGCCCTCATCTTCTAAACCTATCAATGATCATGTAATGTTGGAGGTGCTGAAAGTTCCTTGAGTCTGTTAATGAATGATTCTGTATATTGTTTGTGAAATGAGTTACATATAATGCTATATTCATTTAAATTTGATACACTATAAATACATTTCATATGTCAGTAATAGCAACTAGTTCTAAATAAATATATTCATATTTTTGTATTTGTTTATGTATATTTATATTTGCGTGCATAAATATATTTGTGTGGCTTTATTACTATCTGTTTACCATATTGAAACAACAGGTTAGCTGATATATTCATTCTTATGAATAAGTATAACAAATCAAGTATTATAGTTTCAACATAATTGCATTAAAACTTATTTGAGGCTATGCTATTTCTAAATTTAGAACTAGTAGTTGCTTGAATTTGAAGATTAAATAAGATTAAATTCTCACAGAGATTAGAACCTCTAAGCACCATAAAACCATGATCCAACAAGTTATGGTTATTATCTTCCAATCATATAGTTTCTTGAAAGTAAATAGAAGGTCGACATGAAAACGTAGTATAGTTGGTGGCATTGACTAGACTTTATCTTCAAACAAGTTAGGTGAATTTGAAGCTTCTTAAGTTAGTGATTGAGAAGTTGATTAAAATACAGTTGTGACGAAGTAATTAGGTTAATAAACAAACTACTTCTATAATTTGTTAAATCATTTCTTGAATTTTAATATAAAAGAAATAGTTAGCCTAGCAAGTTGGATAGTAATGTGTTTGATTTAGTGGAATTCGGGTGAACTTGGTTGATTGTTTCTTTATGATGGAGTATGTGTGCAAACATGGTATTTAAGTCTACTTTGTTTTGATTATTTGTGTTCAAATTTGGCAATGAGCAATCTGAGTTGTGAGTCTATTGGTTGTCCTCGTGGTTTGATATTGTGGTTGATTTGGTATTGAACTGACTGCGTTAGTTTTTTTTGATTGAGTTGAAGATCCCTTTGTGATGATGCTACTCATTATTCTATTCTGGTTGATTCGTGATGTAATTCCCAAAACTTAAACACCAAATTATAGCTAAAGACGTACCACAAATACCAAAAAATTGATCAATTCTCAACATAAGACCAACTCCCAAAGTAAGATTTCAAGAAAGTACAAGGAAACCTAAGGGGCTAGACCTAATTCCTCGGGGGCTCATCTCTGATGGCCTTGCCTAAGCACGCACAATGCAGAGGAATCATAGTTCGACATTTTGAACTTTCACAATACTGGGTTGGTTAACAACGAAATTAACATATAGGTTCAACTCACCACTAATCTCAGAATAGTTTGGTAAATACATAGAACAGTCAACAAAAGACTTGAACCAACATTGGTTTGGTTGACAACATTTTATATCATCAAGGCTCAAACCACAAGATAATATATTAAGGGTAAACAAAATATTATCATTGATACACCCATAGGACCTCCCAATATTTTCGAAAACAAAGGATGGAATAGAAATCACTCATATAAACACTAGTATTATCCCATACAAGTACAATTGACCTATTCTTAACAAAATATTTTATACCAATGAGTTCACACAAAACATCAACACTTACACACAATTATATGGGTTTCTCAAGAAAACCTCAACAAGGAATAGATACACGAACTCTCTAGGTAATTTCATTTGAGAACAATAGTATAGATGAACACTAATTATGTAGAAATCATAAACAACACTCAAGGCCACATAACCTCCCCATAAGGCCAAACATAGTTTACCATTTATCTTGCATCATATTTTCTCATTAATATTAATTTATAATGAATAATTGAGAGACAAGAGCCTGTAATCGTTCCTATATACATAATGATTATTTATCTTCCTTTAGAAAATAATAAGACATCTATTTAGAACCAAGGGTTAAATTTACATAATGCAAGTAACAGATTACCATTGTTAACATATTCTCGTAATCTATACCATAAAATAAATTAATCATAATGTATTCTAGTGTTTTACTTTCTAATAATTATGAAATATTTCAATTATCATTGAGTTTGACTCATTATTTGAATACATCTAATCTTAACATAATTCAATAAATTTTTCCACCAAAAGAGAATATTTCGAAACCAATTATTAATTGTAAGAATTAGAGTATGCATCAATCTATATGAAAAAAATTGTCACTACTCCTTTCTTTGGTTTCCTTAAGACCTATTCATTTACTACTCTGAATAATTTAGGTGTAAGTGATAAAGTTGGATAAAATTTTCAATAATATAAGTAAACTTATCATCTAGCTTTGAGTTTTGAAAACTCTACGACTTTGTAATTACCAGTCTAAATAATAATATGACTTCACCGTATAAAGATCTAACTAATTAGAAACCAATTTGATTAAAGAAGGTAATGGAATTGTTGCTAAAATCTATAGTACAAAATTAAATTAGAATGATAATAATATGTGGTTGAAATATGTAATATTTTATTTACAATTCCCTTCTAAATGTCCCTGTGTCTCATAGATCTAAATAAAACCCATTTCAATTATGTTTACAACACTCAAATTATTTATTTGCCATTTGCAAGATAGTGAATTACCTTCATTTATAAAGTATGCTACTTAATACATTCCCACTGTACTACGTATATATTAGCTTATTCCACAAGATGAGTCTATTTTCAGATCGATGCTCTCTTTATAAGCCGTTTCACTCTATTTAGTATGAATTCTGAATAAATATATTCAATGTGCTGGAGTTTCCATTTAGAGCTCCACGTTTCCCTCTAAAAATCCTATTCTTAAATTAAAGATTCCCTAATATTCTTTTAAAAAGTGGAAACTACTTTTATGGGAAAAAGTATTATTATTTTAAAACAAGAATATAGATAAGGCTGAATATTAGATATCTTTGGCATTATAAAAAAAAATCAATTCTTTTGTGTTTTATTTATTTATTTATTTTTCAAATAAAGGAAAAGATATTCTTTATCACTTGTTTATTATACTTATTAATCTTAAAATTTTGAATTTCTTTTAAAATTAAATAAATTATATATATAAAAAAATTATAATAATAATAAATTAAATTAAAAATTTATTGTTTTGTTAATGAATCTATGACTAATTTTTAACTAAGCATGTATGTAATATATATTGAAATGGTTTATCTCTTACGCTCCTCCATTTGAGATTAATAAACTTGGAATATTTACATAGCTTAGATGAATATGTCAACTATATCAAAATTACGTACTTTGTTAGTAGCTATTAAAAGATCCTTAGTTTGATTTATAAAGAGAATTTACTCAATGGTCTTACATTCTCCCCCCCTTGTATAGACTTCCTCCTAAAAGTCTTGAAGGATGGGGAGACTTAATCTTCAATATAGAAACACAAATGGATAAGAATAACCTTCTAGTTGAATTTATAACTTGAAGTGATACCTTAACCTTTGACACTATTTTATATGACATCATAACTGACCAAACTATAACACAAGGAGTTAGAACTTTCATATGAAGGGAGGAGCCCTACATGTGAATTGGGGATTTTGAGTTAGTCTTTTGAGATCGTGTTATTGTTTCCATTTCAATGGGAAATATTGTGTTAGTAATTTGTTAGACTTCCAAAGGTTTGGGGGGAGAATGTTTTCTACTTGTAAGAGTTGGTATGGGGGTCGAGGATCCGGTGAGGTTGCCTGGGTAACCTGAGATGGGGGCCGACAACCTAGGAAGATTCACATTGGGTAACCCATATCAAGCCATGACTTCTAACATGATTTTTATGTTGTTTCACTTGAAAGTGGGTGGTTTCATGATTTTGTCATTTTGATAATGGTTGATCCTTATACTTGGATTGTGTTTATGTGGGTTTTAGCCTTGCACTATGGGAAATTGTTTTATTATGAAGATCTTGTATGAGGTGGTGCATGCCTCGTTTCATGTGACTTTATATGGATATGCTAGTTGGTGCAAGTTGGCTTACCCAATTGATGACTGTGAGCCTTTTGTTGCTAGTAGGGGGAGTGGCTCTCAGTGGGGGTTGACACATAAAGTGATGTACGGGTAACTCATTGAGAGTTTCTTTAATTAGTGATAACCTAATAATTAATTATGGGGGATTTGGGTAGTATTTCACAATAATACAAGATAATGGATGCCTCTCTCATGGCTCAAGTGCTCGTATAGGCTTGAGATGAGACGAAAAGGCCTGGAATGGAAAATCAACTACCTTGTCTTCATGAAAAGTGAGTTGATTCCACATGTGTAAGAATGGGGGTTAGGGATCGATTGAGGTTTCCAGAGTAACTCAGGATGGGGGCCGGTAACCTATGAAGATCCGCATTGGGTAACTCATATCGAGCCATGTGATGGCACTCTTCCCTTTAGCAACCTTGTATGTTTTTTGTTCCCCTCTTGTTGTTCTTGTACAACCTTTAGAAGCAAATGTTTTTTGTGGTTGTTGTTACTTTGTTATGGAGTATTGTTAACCTTATTCACTTGACTGCTTATTGTTGTGGGTCCTTTCCATCTCCTAGCATGGGGGGTGGGCCTTAGGGTCCACATGGTTAGGTGGAACATGCTATGCACTCCATTGGGTTCCCAGCCAAAGTTCATGAAGTGCGGAGTTTGTACTGATGCGATTGGTCCAGAGCCTCACCATAGTTCAGTTGTACCATGTTCATTTCTGTATTACTCTTGTATTTGATGTATCATTCCCACTATGTGTTGGGAAGCATTGATGTGCACCTATAATCTTGGAAATGATGTAATTTCATATTATCAATGTAATGTATGGATGTTTCTCATTGTTATATTATGATGGATGTAAGCACATTATTCACTTATCCTATATTATGGTTTTATAATGTAATCTAGGGATTCATTAATTATCATTATGGTATGGGTTTATGTTTAGTAATGCAATCACATGTACCCCAGAGGACATAGTAGATATTATATATGTATAATTTCATTACATGTGTTGTATGTTAATGCTCATCTTACGTTATGCTTTACTTTAAAAAAAAAAATTGTGCTGTAATTGTTAGCTTTAAGTTGTCCTTTGGGGTTGCGTGGTGGGGCGTTACATTTCTTATGAGAATAATTAATAATAAATATAATTATATAGTGCATTGATCTTATTCTTAGTAAATATATATTAAATATTTAAAATAAATAGTACATTTATAAAGATAATATAATTAAGGATGATTATAATTCAACGACTTAAAATAGTTCATAAACGTATCATGTATTTTTAATAAAATGTAGGTTTAAAATATATTAGTGGCATTCTTGACATATGATAAAAGTTTATATTATAAACAATCCATTATATGAGAGAATGAATCATTAAATTGATATTAATATCAACGAAGTTTTCATTTAATTAAGATTTAAAATCATATATATAATTTGAAATCAATAAATATGAATGTATATTAATAAAAAAAGTAGTCCTAGAAGAACTTAAATTATTATAAAATTTCATTTCTCTTTTATTAGAGAATAAAAAAATAGACAAATGAATTTAAATATTTACTAGTTTAAACAAAAATGTAATTAATAATACATCAAGACAATGCATTTTTATTAAGAGATTCATAAAATAAACCTTGGAGTTAGTAGATAAATAGGAAATAAAGTATAGTCCTTCCTAGAACAAGAATTAAAAGTGAAAGAATAGTGTGTTGCGGTCATCTTATTTTTAATTAGCATGCATTAAATATTAAAGAATAAATAATATGTATCATTATTTTGTAAAGGTGATAAAAATAAGGATTTCTAAATTAAAAGTTGTTAAATATTTGGTATGTGTCTTAATAGTTTTTAGTGAAATCTATATTTAATTTAATTTTTTTTGACATTGTTAGCATGTGATGAATTATTATAAATTTTGAACAATTCATGGTCTGGAAGAGTTAATTATTAAATTGAGATCAATATTATTGAAGCATAGATATATAATTAAAATTTAAAAGTATACCCAAAATTTACGATAATTACTTTAAATGTATATTAATACATGGAACAAGCATAACACAACATAAATTATCATAATTTTTTCTTTTCTTTTCACAACACCATATCCCACAAGACAAATGAATCTAGAAATATATATATAAAATAAAAATATCAATTAATAATAGGTTAAAACGACAACTTTCTATTAAGATACTTACTCATAGAATGAGTATTGAAGTTGTATATAAAATAAGAAATGAATAGTGTGTCGTGATCTTAGTAGACATAGTCTTTCTTGCAACAAGAATAAAAAAAAAGAATAGTGTGTCGTGGTATTGACTAACATACATTAAGTATTAAAAAATAAACTGATATGCATCATTACTTTGTAAAGGTAATATAAATATAGATGCATGAGTCAATGGTTGTCATATAGTTGGAATACATCTCATTGGATATTAGTTAAATATTGAATTAAAATTTATTAGTGGTATTCTTAACACATGATAAACAAAATCAATTGTTTGAGATAGTGAACTATCAAGATGTGATGAGAATCAAAGAAGCTTTTATATAATTAAGATATTAAATTGCATATGAAATTCACAATCAACAATACATATATTAATAGGTACAATATTAAAAAAATGAATAGAAACATTTACTATATAAAAAGACAATTTATAAGAGAGTATGACATTGGATTTTTTATTAAGAAACTTATAGCATGAATATTGAAGTTGCATAAAGACAAGAAAGAAATCATAATCCTTGCACGAAAAAATATTAATAATATAAAAATAACTTATGATGTGACAATCATATCCTTGATAGAAATATATTAAAAAATATTGTGAATTAGTACATCTTAATGATTTTTTGTTAAATTTAGATTTCAAATTTTTAATAACATTATTAATACACAAAAATATTCATATTATAAAAATAAAACATCAACTTTAAATCTACATAAAAAATATACTACTAAAATTTAAAATTTATAATAAACTACAATACAAATATATAAAACAAACCTAACCTACCTTAAATTTTATATAGAATTTTACAATACCATAACCCATCACAAAAATTAAACATAAACATATATTATATAATTTTTAATATATCTAGAAGCACTATTAAAATTAATTTATTTTAAATTAGAAAAAGTCAATTATTTTCTTGACTTTAATAAAAATATAGTACCAATAGCAACTAAAGCATAGATGAAACCCCCGATTTTATTTTTTTATTTTTATTTATATACCATATTGAACCAAGGTTTGTTGAAAATATGAGCAAGTTTGGTGGTGTTGTCATTAATGTTGTCATTGATGTCAACAAAGTTCAGTATGTTGCAGATTGTACATGTATAGCTGAGATACTGCTGAGATGTTGTGAGTACATGGAGCTATCTTTATGGTGTTGCAGTTGTGCTGGTTTGACAAGTTTTCAAGTGCTTTTGAGAAAATTAATAAAGAAGAGAAGTAAGAGTGATGGAAATGTTCATAATGTGCTCCGGTATGTGCTCCACATTTATCCTGTGTTGATCTTATGCTTGTGCAGATCTGGAGGTTTGATAATGGTGATTTAGTGGTGATATCTCCTAAGTTCTAGCTTCTGGTTTGATGGTATGTGAAAGTTACGTTCACTGGTATGTGAATTGTTCTAGCAGAGTTGGTCTTCTGTGGATTGGGAGAAATATTGTTGCTTTGTAGTCCTCCTCTATTTTGTTTAAGATCTTGTGGATCTGGAATATGTCTTGTGAAGGTCTTTTCTATGCTCTGGCAAAGAGGTTTGAAGATTGGTGATCTGGAAGTCATGTTTCAGTATTTCAGTGCGAGTTTATATAGTCCAAATGGACTGGTGAAAGGTGTTTAGTGATTGAAGTTTGTTGTTTCATTGCGGATGTATCTGGAAGATTCTAAGATGTATTCTCATCCATAAGGAAGCGTGTCATGGAATCCACTTGTCATCTTCTTGTTTGGAAGCTTGTACATCAATGTTCATTCATGTTTTCATTAGGTTTGGCCGACCTGGTGTTTACATTTCATTCGAAGAATAAAATTTAATTAAGGAAGCGTGTGGTTGTTTTGAGATATTATTTTTTATCTTGAATTTTTTTTTATTGGTCCACTCTCATTCCTTTCCATTGCGGGAATGTTGAGTCACCGACCTATTTTGAATTTATGAAATGAGATAATTGTGGCCGACCTTGGAGAAAGTTTCTAAGGATGAGGATGTGATGGGGAGACTTACCTTTCAAGAGCACTCTTGCTCTTCCCAAGACCTATTCTCTAGTCTTCCTAGGGTATTCCTCTCTACCCTATTCAGGGATCTCTCCTATACCCCTCTCACCTCATAAGACTCTCCACCAATTTCAAATTCTTCTCCATTACTCTCAATTCGCCACTAGGCTTCCCTGGGCTCCAAACTGACCCAAAGTGTCCTAACCACTCCAGGGGCTAGGAAAGGTTATTATAATGTATCTTTGTTGATTTGACACCTCACTGATCCATCTCATTGGATTCTTTAACCATTCTCCCATCGCTTTCTTGAAAAACTCCATTTTAGGCATTGTAGCCTTTTGCCCCAACTAGGCCTCCTAGAACCCGTTTTCTTGGCTTTTCTCAAAAACGGTCTTAACAACCCCCAAATATTTTTTGATATTATTTCTAGTGGCACCCTAGGCTTCAATATTTACTAGGTGTAAGGTCTCCCAAGTGGCCATTCATATGACTGTCCTCATACCTCCCTAATTTCAAGGGTTTCAAGGGTTTTAGCTCCTTTTTCCAACTTTGAGGGCTTCAATGACCTCCTCAACTCTCCTCCTTGCACACACATGTATGGAATACATGTTACCACACTCCCATTCTCTTGATTGGCACAAAAAAATCTATTTAGCAGCTTTCTTTACTGCTGTCCTCTCCAAGCCACTAGCCATAATGCACTTGCACTCGCCTAGTGCTTGATAGTTTCTTCACTTCCCCTGCAAACAAAGAATCCTAAACCTATATGTACATTATTTACAAAGTCCCTAGATTTATTCCAAGTGGCCACGTGAGGAAAGCCACTAGAATTCAAGTGGGACTCATTATTCACAAAACTGGCCCAAACCAGCAGTGAGTCCAAAAACCCAAAAAACTTGCAAAACCTTAACCAGTTGGTCTAAATGACTAATCTAATGCTAGGTACAGTATGTAAATGACACAAATGAAACAATCAAAGCATCAGGTTAGTCCTTTCAATCCATTCTTGACTGGGTGAAGGCTCAAACACAAAAATGTACTCAAAAGTTGCTGAATTCCAATCACACAAAAATGCTCTCCAAGTCTCAATTCATGAAAATGAACTTCCAACCCAGGTATTAGGGTTTGGATGACCTTATATACCTTTCTCCCACATGATAGGACCCTTGGGTCGGACTTAGAACAACATTAATGCTATTTTTCAACTTTTAGGCCAAATTGCCAAGGCAACATTGCCAAAATGCTCAAATTGCCAAGATTTGTCTAGGAACTCATAAAGTTCAAGACTCTAAGAAAAACCTACCCTAACAAACTCTCAAAAAAAACCTATGGAATTTATATCATAGTCCTTATTCCCTTGGTGGTTGGCTAGAACCACCTACAAGCCAAAAATCACTAAGATCTTCCAAAAGACCTTAAGGTGCTCCTGCACCATTCTCCCCCTGCAACAAAGAGGTTAAGGAACCTGTGATGTCAAGAGTTCCTCACTAATTCCATGCTTCTTAAATTCACCTTCTGCTATCCAAGTAGCCTTTGACTCTGGTTGATGTCTCCACTTCACTAGGTGCTCCATGTATGTCTTGTGCCTAGTCTTCTTCTTCACCCTTGTGTCTAGAATCTTGTCCACTTGTGGGATGATCTGATCTGGTACCTTGAGTGCTTCCACATCCTTGTTTATCTCAGCATTGTACTGTTCTTCATCAATTTCTGGTCCTTTATACTTCACCAAGTCCTTCACATTGAAGATAGGAGAAATAGACATCTCCTTGGGTAACTCCACCTTGTATGCATTTGACCCATACTTAGCCAATGCTTTACATGTCCCTATCCTTTTCATCTACAACTTGCTTGGTATGCCTTTCTATAACCTTTCCTTGTTCAAGTATACCATCACCAAATCACCTATCTCAAATTGTAATTCTCTTCTCCCTTCATCTCTCTTAGCCTTCAACTTTTGATTAGCCTCTATCGATGTCTTCTTTACCTGCTCATGAACCTCTCTCATTGACTAAGAAAAATCATCAGCATGTCCATTGATCCCTTCATATCCTTGTAGATCCCTAAGCTCAAGTACACCCCTTGGATGTAAGCCATATACTATTTCAAATGGACTCTTACCCGTTGTTCTATTTGTGCTATCATTGTAAGCAAATTCAGCTTGTGGAATCACTTGTTCCCATCCTTGTCCATACTCCTTAGTTAAGCATCTCAACAAGTTTCCAAGTACCCTATTGATCACCTCTGTCTGTCCATCCGTTTGAGGATGATATGCTGAGCTATGAGACAAGTTGGTTCCTAGCCTCTTCCAAAGAGTTTTCCAAAAGTGTCCCATAAACTTCACATCTCTGTATGCAACTATGCTCTTTGGCAACCCATGTATCCTCACTATCTCTTTGAAGAATAGGTGTGCAATGTGACTAGCATCATGTGTTGTTTTGCATGGTATGAAATGGCTCATCTTGCTGAATCTGTCCACTACAACAAACACACTATCCAAACCAGTTGGTGTCCTAGGTAGACCTACTATGAAGTCCATGCTTATGCATTCCCATGGTCTATTTGGGATGGGAAATGGCTGATAAAGACCTGCATTTGTTGATGTTCCCTTTTCCTTTTGACACACTCCACATTGCTCTACATACCTTCTTACATCTCTTTGCATCTTAGGCCACCAATAGAACCTCTCCACTAAGTCTAGTGTCTTGTTCAAACCAAAGTGACCACTCAAACTTCCATTATGCTTTTCTTGGATTAGATTCTCCCTCATGGAACCTCTAGGAACACACAATTTCTTCCCCTTAAACAATAAACCATTCTGCAAAGTGTAATCAGCATATTCACTGTGAAAATGATTCTCAAAATTAGTACATACCTTGTATATTTCTGAGAAATCAGAATCTCCTTCATATAGGTCTTTGAATCCTTCAACCCCTGTGCTTTGTAGCTGTATCTCTTGGATAGTAAGCAACCTCCTACTAAGAGCATCAACAACCTTGTTGTTAACCCCCTTCTTATGCTTGATGGTAAAATTGTATGACTGCAAAAACTCCATCCACTTGATATGCCTCAAACTGAGCTTCTCTTGAGTATTGATGTAACTTAAGGCCTGATTGTCAGTGTATACCACAAATTCTTTTGGCAATAGGTAGTGCCTCCACTTCTTAAGAGCCTACACTAAAGCATACAACTCTAAGTCATAGGATGAGTACCTAGACTTTGCTTCATTCAACCTTTCACTAAAGAATGCCACTGGCCTACCTTCTTGGCTTAGGACAACTCCTACTGCTATGTTACTTGCATCACATTCTACTATGAATGGTTTGTCAAAAATTGGTAAAACTAAGATAGGTTGGGTAGCTATCTCCCTCTTCAACCTTTCAAATCCTTCATTGGCTTCTTTGGTCCACACAAACTTTGTTTTCAGTCCTCCTTTGATGGTGTGAAGAACCGGTACACAAATTTCACTAAACCTTCTCACAAATTTCCTATAGAACTGAGCTAATCCATGGAAACTCCTAACTTCTATCCCTGTCTTTGGAGTAGGCCAATTGAGAATGGCTTCAACCTTGCTTTTGTCCATCTTCAAGTTCCCTTGGGATACTACAAATCCTAGATAGACCAGTTCTTGCTTCATGAACTCACTCTTCTCAAGGTTTATGGTGAGCTTCTCCTCTTGAAGTTTTCTCAACACAAGTTCTAGGTGCTTCATATGTTCTTCTTTTGTTTTGCTAAAGATGAGGACATCATCTAGGTAGATAACCAAAAAGACTCCTATGTAGTCCTTCAAGACCTCATCCATCACCCTCATAAAAGTGCTAGGTGCATTTGTAAGCCCGAATGGCATCACTAACCATTCATACAACCCTTCTATGGTTTTAAATGCTGACTTCCATTCATCTCCTTCTTTCATCCTAATCTGATAATAGCCACTTTTCAAATCAATTTTGGAATAGAACTTAGCACCCCCTAAACAGTCCATTAGATCTTCTATCCTAGGAATAGGAAACCTATATCTAATGGTTATCCTATTTATGGACCTAGAATCAGTACACATCCTCCACTTGTCTCCCTTCTTAGGTGCCAACACAATTGGAACAACACATGGACTTATGCTCTTTTTGATCAGCCCTTGGTCCAAAAGTTCTTGAACTTGCCTTGCTATCTCCTTATTCCGCTCCAGTGTCATCTTGTATGCAGCCTTGTTAGGTAGTGTTGCTCCTGGTATAAAGTCTATTTGATGACTGATTGCTCTCTTGGGTGGTAGTGTAGCTGGTGTACCTTCACAAATGATGTCCCTAAACTGATCCAACAGTCGCTTCACTTCTGCTGTCATAGGTATCTGATTAGATAACTCCTCTTCTTTTGGCTTCAACATGATTGCATAGGCCTCTCCTTCTTCCTCCTTTATGTCCTTTAGGAATCCCTTTCCACTCATCAAAAGTGCACTAGTTTCTGCCTTTTCCACTGTGTTTTCTTCTATCAAAGACTGAATTTTATAAGTCACTCCATCCTTCTTGAATGAGTACTTATTCTCCTTGCCATGGTGTATTGCCTCCCTGTCATATTGCCATGGTCTACCAAGCAGCAAATGGCATGCATCCATTGGTAACACATCACATAGTATCTTTTCTTGATACTTTCCTATAGAAAACTCAACCCAAACTTGTTCATTAACCAATATATTCTGCCCTTTGTTCAACCAAGTAACCTTGTAAGGACACACATGGGGTATCTTGATGAGTTTCAACTTTTGTATTGCCTCCTCTAAGATGACATTATCAGTTGATCCTGAGTCTATGATGACCTTGCAAACCTTACCTTGTATCTTGCACTTGACTCTAAAAAGAGCTCTCCTTTGTTTGTGTTCATCCTCAGTAGGTGCTTTGATCAAAATCCTTCATAACATGAGTTGTTCTCCTTCTCTGAATCCAAACTTACTTCTAAGTTTTTAGAGCAGTCCTCTTCTTGGACATATGTAATCTTCCTCTCACCTTGTGAAGATGCTGGCTTGTCTGGACACCTATAAGCCGGATGACCCAACTGTCCACAATTGTAGCATTTCATGGAAGAAAAGTGTGAACTTCTCCCAAAGCTTCCTGATCTACCTCTTCCACCATTGTTAGAGATTCTACCTCTGTATCCCCCTCTATTATTTGCCTCATGGGATTGTTCTCCAACCTTGGAATCCCCTTGACCTTTGTTCTCATGGCTTCTTCCACCAAAACCTCCTCTATGTCCACCTCTAGAGTCTCTACCTTTTCCTTTACCTCTAGTATTGGAATCTTGTTTCCTTTTCAGTTTCTCTTCCACCTTAATAGCCATTTTATAGCAGCTATGGAGGGTAGTAAGTGTGAAAAGACTCAACTCCTCTTGTATGTTCCATCTAAGACCGTTTAGATACCTAGCAACCTTGATGCTTTCAACTTCTTGCACTCTAGATCTAAGGCTTAGTTTTTGGAACTCCTCTGTATATGCAGCTACATCTAGGTCTCTTTGTCTGATATTTTGTCTCTTCTTGTGCAATTGAATATCATAGTCTTCAGGTAGATAGTTCTCCTTCACTTTAGCCACCATAGTTTTCCAACTTCCTATGGGTTTCTTGCCTTCCTTCTCTCTTTCTTCTTGTAGAAACTTCCACCAAGTTAGTGCTTGTCCTCTTAGCCTTGATTTGGCTATCTTCACCTTTTGTGCCTCTGTAATCCCATCACATTCAAAGTGATTCTCCATTCCCTCAATCCATTCCATAACCAACTCTGCATCCATTCTTCCTATGAACACAGGGATACCTTCAAGTGACTTGCCACTCAAAGACTTCAATGCTTTGAGGAAGGGTTCCTCTGCTAATGGAGGGTCAGGTTCTAGTTCTATGTCTTCCTCTATTTGAATCTTACCCTTATCTTTATCCTCTCCTAACTGTACCTTCATCTTGCTTGCAGTCTCTGCCACCTCTTCTAGTTTGTGCTTCATCTCTTCCATAGCCTCTTCAAGATGCTTATTCTTTTCTTGTTGCTCTGTCAAGTCTCTAGCTAGCTCTGCCTTGGTCACCATGGTGTTCTCTCCTGTGGATTCACTTCTTTCTGACATTCACTTCTCAATTCCCAAGCCTTGTATGGCTCTGATACAAATTTGATGGGGAGACTTACCTTTCAAGAGAACTCTTGCTCTTCCCAAGACCTATTCTCTAGTCTTCCTAGGGTATTCCTCTCTACCCTATTCAGGGATCTCTCCTATACCCCTCTCACCTCATAAGACTCTCCATCAATTTCAAATTCTTCTCCATTACTCTCAATTCGCCACTAGGCTTCCTTGGGCTCCAAACTGACCCAAAGTGTCCTAACCACTCTAGGGGCTAGGAAAGGTTATTCTACTATCTATTTGTTGATTTTACACCTCATTGATCCATCTCATTGGATTCTTTCACCATTCTCCCATCACTTTCTTGAAAAACTCCATTTTAGGCATTGTAGCCTTTTGCCCCAACTAAGCCTCCTAGAACCCATTTTCTTGGCTTTTCTCAAAAACGGTCTTAACAACCCCCAAATATTTTTTGATATTATTTCTAGTGGTACCCTAGGCTTAAATATTTACTAGGTTTAAGGTCTCCCAAGTGGCCGTTCATATGACTGTCCTCATACCTCCCTAATTTCAAGGGTTTCAAGGGTTTTAGCTCCTTTTTCCAACTTTGAGGGCTTCAATGACCTCCTCAACTCTCCTCCTTGCACACACATGTCTGGAATACATGTTCCCACACTCCCATGCTCTTTATTGGCACAAACCAATCCATTTAGCAGCTTTCTTTACTGCTGTCCTCTCCAAGCCACTAGCCATAATGCACTTGCACTCGCCTAGTGCTTGATAGTTTCTTCACTTCCCCTGCAAAAAAAGAATCCTAAACCTATATGTACATTATTTACATAGTCCCTAGATTTATTCCAAGTGGCCATGAGAGGAAATTCACGGGAATTCAAGTGGGACTCATTATTCACAAAACTGGCCCAAACCAGCAGTGAGTCCAAAAACCCAAAAAACTTGCAAAACCTTAACCAATTGGTCTAAATGACTAATCTAATGCTAGGTACAGTATGTAAATGACAAAAATGAAACAATCAAAGCATCAGGTTAGTCCTTTCAATCCATTCTTGACTGGGTGAAGGCTCAAACACAAAAATGCACTCAAAAGTTGCTGAATTCCAATCACACAAAAATGCTCTCCAAGTCTCAATTCATGAAAATGAACTTACAACCCAGGTATTAGGGTTTGGATGACCTTATATACCTTTCTCCCATGTGCTAGGACCCTTGGGTCAGACTTAGAACAACATTAATGCTATTTTTCAACTTTTAGGCAACATTGCCAAAATGCTCAAATTGCCAAGATTTGTCTAGGAACTCATAAAGTTCAAGACTCTAAGCCAAACCTACCATAACACACTCTCAAAAACAACCTAGGGAATTTATATCATAGTCCTTATTCCCTTGGTGGTTGGCTAGAAGCACCTACAAGCCAAAAATCACTAAGATCTTCCAAAAGACCTTAAGGTGCTCCTGCACCAGGATGGTATAAAAGCAAGTTGAGTTGTGAAGAATTGTATGATAGTGTGATGCAAAGTGATGAAAGTGAGCCACAAATCATAAGAGTAGAAGTGTGTGTGTGTGAGTGAGGTTTGATAACAATTCTTCATTGTGGTGAAGGCAGTGAGATAAAGGTTTCTACAATCCTGAGAATGTGTTAATTGCTGTGGTGGATATTTTTGTCCTCTTTTGTATCTGTAGGAAATGAGCCTCCCTATTGGATAGTGAGTCCTTTATGTGGAAAGTGAGTCATTTCTGTAGGTAGTGAGCCTTTGTACTTGGACAGTGAGTCTTCTTCTGGGTAGTGAGCTTTTGTTTTATAATATTTATATTGTGAGTTAACCCTCATCGCGGTTTTTCCCTCATTGGGTTTTCCATGTAAAAATATGGTGTTCATTGTGTTAATTTACTTTATGTTATTTGTGTTTCATGCTCTTACTTAATAACAAAATAATGTGGTTGTGGAATTGATAAGTATTGAAGTTTTAAGTTTTGAATTTTGTGACAACTGATTCACCCCCCTCTCAGTTGTTCTGTGCCTATTTAACAATTGGTATTAGAGCTTTGGTTCCTTGGTGTAGAGATTAACCACTTAAGGAAGATCCGATGGCACATAAGTTGGCGATCCCTATGTTCGATGGAACTGACTACAATGACTTGAAGGGATAAATGAAAGGATATATTATCTCTCTTGGTTTTAAGACCTGGAAGGCTATTGAGACAAAGTATACATACCTGTTTGGTGGTCTTACTACTACAGATGAGATCTCTGCTTATGAAGAAAATGAGAAGGTGAAGTATGCTATTTGCAGCGGGTTATCCAAAAATGAGCGAGCTAAGGTTCTTTCTTTGGATACTGCATATGAGGTCTACAAGAAGTTGGAAAACATTTATGAAGGAAATTAAAGAGTGAAATTGACAAAGAAGTTGGCGGAAAAGTGCATATTTGTAAATCTGAAAATGGAAGAAGGTGAGGAATTTACAAGTTTCTTTCAAAGGGTTGCACTAATTGTAAATGCCGTTAGAAATCAAGGAGGAAAACTATTAGATGAAGACATAATTGAGAAGATCCTAATCACCCTACCAAATTGCTACAGTGATAAGATCTCAGTTATTGAAGAAGTGTATGATCCTAAGAAGTATACTCTAGAACAATTGTTCGACACCTTGCAAGCATTTGAGTTGAGAAAGTTTTGGAAAAAAGACAAGATGGAAGAAAAGACATAAACAACATTTAAGGCATTGAAGATTGAGAATGAACTGGATAGTGAAGGTGTTGATGAGTTGGAAGAAAACTTCACCAAGAAGTTGAAGAAAGGAACCAGAAAGTATATAAAGGTATGTTTCCCTTTAAATGTTTTAGTTGTGGTAATATTGGTCATTATGCTTCAAGATGTCTGAATAGAGTTGTGAATAAGAAGAACAAGGATTATAAGGATAATGATAGAAAGGATAAGAAATATAAGAAGTTGTACTATGTTAAAGAAGAAGCATGAATTTATGATGATGAATTTTCTAGGACTGATAAGAGCAAATACAAATCTATGATTGGCGGATTGTTGTATCTTACTGCTACTAGACTAGATATTATGCATGTAGTATGTGTAGTTGCTAGATTCCAAGTAGATCCTAAAGAAGCACATGTTACAGCTGTGAAGAGGATATTTAGATATCTTAAAGGTACATCAAATTATGGATTATGGTACCCTAAGAGTGATGATTTCACCCTAAGTGCCTCTATTGATGCTGATTGGGCCAGATGTGTAGATGACCGAAAGAGTACTAGTGGTGGTTCTTTCTTTCTTGGTGGAAGATTAGTTTCATGGTTGAGTAAAAATCAAGACTTGGGTTTCTTTATCCACTGTAGAAGCAAAATATATTGTTGTAACATCTTGCTACACACAAGTTTTGTGGATGAAGCAAACACTAAAAGACATTGGTGTGGTATGTGATGAGCCTATTTCTATTTTTTCTGTGACAACACAAGTGCAATAAACATTTCAAAGAACCCAGTTATGCATTCACTAAAAAACACATATCTATCAAGTATCATTTTCTGAGAGAAAAAGTGTTGGAGAATGAAGTCAGATTGGAGTATGTGAACACAAAGGAACAAATTGCAGACATATTTACTAAGGCTCTTTTGAAGGATTCTTTTGAGCATCTTAGGGATAGGTTGGGGGTCATTGGCCCTCCTAACTAGGTGCACATGAAGGTGCATTAGTTCAGTGAATTCACATATTCTTCATTTATCTGTACTGGTAAATGGGTCTACTCCACAGGGGGAGTAGAAAAGGTTTTCATTGTTGCAGTATGAGTGTACTCCTAAGGGGGAGTAATCAGTGTTGTTGATCTTTGCCATTGATGTCAAAAGGGGGAGAGAAATTCATGTGAAAAACAATTGCGGAAGAAGAGAATGTGTTCTCCCAAGATATGGTGAAGGATGTTGTCTTTGATGTTTTTTCACATCATGTGTTGCCATCAATGACAAAGGGGGAGATTGTTGCAAATATGAGCAAGTTTGGTGGCATTGTCATTGATGTCAACATAGTTTAGTATGTTGCAAATTGTACATGTATAGTTGAGATATTGCTGAGATGTTGTGAGTACATGGAGCTATCTTTATGGTGTTGCAGTTGTGTTGGTTTGACAAGTTTCCAAGTGCTTTTGAGAAAATTAATAAAGAAGAGAAGTTAGAGTGATGGAAATGTTTAGAATGTGCTCCGGTATGTGCTCCACATTTCTCCTGTGTTGATCCTATACTTGTACGGATCTAAAGGTTTGATAATGGTGATTTAGTGGTGATATCTCTTGAGTTCTAGCTTCTGGTTTGATGGTACGTGAAAGTTACGTTCACTGGTATGTGAACTGTTTTGGAAGAGTTGGTCTTCTGTGGAATGGGAGAAATATTGTTGCTCTATAGTCCTCCTCTATTTTGTTTTAGATCTTACAGATTTGGAATATGTCTTGTGAAGGTCTTTTCTATGCTCTGGCAAAGAGGTTTGGAGATCGGTGATCCAAAAGTCATGTTTCAGTATTTCAGTGTGATTTTATATAGTCCAGATGGATTGGTGAAAGGTGTTCAGTGATTGAAGTTTTTTGTTTCACTGTGGATGTATTTGGAAGATTTTGAGATGTATTCTCATCCATAAGGAAGCATGTCGTGGTGTCTGCGTGTCATCTTATTTTTGGGAAGCGTGTACATCAATGTTCATTTGTGTTTTCATTAGGTTTGGCCGACGTGGTGTTTACACTTCATTCGAAGAACAAAATTTAATTAAGGAAGCGTGTGGTTGTTTTGAGATATTATTTTTGATCTTGAAAAATATTTTTTATTGGTCCACTCTCATTCCTTTCCACCGCAGGAATGTTGAGTCACCAACCAATTTTGAATTTATGAAATGAGATAATTGTGGCCAACCTTGGAGAAATTTTCTAAGGATGAGGATGGTATAAAATCAAGTTGAGTTGTGAAGAATTGTATGAAAGTGTGATGCAAGGTGATGAAAGTGAGCCACAAATCATAAGAGCAGAAGTGTGTGTGTGAGTGAGTTGTGATAGCAGTTCTTCATTGTGTTGAAGGTAGTGAGATAAAGGTTTCTACAATCCTGCGAATGTGTTAATTGCTGTGGTGGATCTTTTTGTTCTCTTTTGTATCTATAGGCAATGAGCCTCCCTGTTGGACAGTGATTCCTTTCTATGGACAGTGAGTCCTTTCTGTAGGCAGTGAGCCTTTGTACTTGGATAGTGATTCCTCTTCTGGACAGTGAGTCCTTGGTAGTGAGCCTATGTTTTATAATCTTTATATTGTGAGTTAACCCTCACTATGGTTTTTCCCTCATTGGGTTTTCCACCTAAAAATGTAGTGTTCATTGTGTTGATTTACTTTCTATTGTTTGTGTTTCATGCTCTTACTTAATAACAAAATAGTGTGGTTGTGGAATTGATAAGTATTGAAGTTTTAAGTTTTGAATTTTGTGAAAATTGATTCACCACCCCCCTCTCAGTTGTCCCACGCCTATTTAACAAGGTTAATCTAGTTTTCTTAACTTAATCCTAGTTCAAATGTTTACTTTTCAAATGATTTCATGCTTAAAATGAGTAGAATTATATAATTTATGATTTGATGTAGTAGTTAACTTAAAATCAAAGTGATAATTAAATATAAAGGAAAATGTTATTTAATTTTAAAATTAATATCGATATAATTGATTTATTATTATATTAAAAATTGTGTTTTTGGTTTGATAGTTTTTTTTTTGAGCAAAAGGTAGGATGCCTGTAATTATATTAATAGACTATAATAGATTATTACATAGAGTATATCAACTATATGGATGAAGAAACATAAGAGACTTGATCAAACTAGCTGCCCAAAAATCATACAAAAATCTGCTTTATCCCATATACAAGCTTACTGCTACCCAATTCCATACATTTCAAACCCTTCCACCCTATCTAGCACTACCATATATACTGATATATTCATAGAATATTAAAAAAAAAACATTGCAAACATTAAAAACTAACCACCCCTATGAGCTAAATTCACCGAATTTTCACCCTAACCCTCACAGGCTATCAGTTGCACTTGACTTGCTGCTTGTGCTTGAGAATGAATTGTTATATTGATATCAGGAACCTGAAGATTGACCCTATTTGCATGGCGAATTGGTGGAGGAATGATCACTTTAATACCTTGAGGAAAATCATGTGATAGGATAAAAGAAAGAGCATGATATTTCTTAAAATTATCAATTTCTTCCTTGGCAAACTCAAAGTGATGCTTGTTCAAAGCTATGTACAAATAACTGATGATCCTTTGAGTAGGGACAATTTCATTGCTTCATATGCATCCACATACCTCTACTTGTAAAGAAGATAATGCCTCAGGAATAAGCCTCCCACAAATCCTTCTCCTTGAGTGAACTCATAAGCCTAAACAATTAATGTGATAGTTATCTCAAAATTTATGTGATTTAAAAAATTGTTATAGGGGAGAGGACTCACTCGTTGAGTACCCTAACTTTATGCTTCTCAAAATCCTACGTGGAAATTTTAAAGGACTCCCAAATTTTTACATCTTACTTGGCAATTCCCTTGCTTATAAATAATGTTTCAGTGCCACATCATCAAATGTGATGCCACATTAGCATGCTTTTTATCAAGGTGTCCAAAAAGGCCCAAAAAAAAGTGAGACCGATAATTATACACTAAGTCATGTTTTATTGGTGTACTGATGTGGCATCGCATGATTTTTTGCTTTTTATATCTAAATAATACATTTCATTCAATTATGCATAGTCATCATCAACACTAACAACTTTTAAGTCACAACAATTGGTCTAATATTGTTAAGAATATTGGGCATTAAATCAACAAATGCTATATCAACTATTGGAATATGCTCAAGTACTGAATCCTCTCTTGTAATTCAAATCTAAATGTCATAGGTACATATTGATTATTGTGAATCTAGTTGAATGTAAATACATGATATATGCCACATGAGAATGAGTTACTTGAATATGTATCTAAAAACTTGTTCAATTTTGTCTTCTTTCTATTTTAATTTATTAAGGTGGTGTCTAAGGACAATAATAGGAGTTTATCAATTTGATAGGTGAATAGGTTCATCTAGGAAAATTTTTTTTTTGATTGAATTAACAATGATAGGTGATATTAAATATCACATATGGAAACATGTAAATGACCCATATGATGATGTGGATATGATTTTTTATTACACTTTACAAGCCAAAATGTGTTCTAACATTTTTCTCCTTGTAACCACATGTGAACTAATTACACATTATATGTATTTAAGTATCATGAAATAATAACATGATACAATATGTGTTAAGTCAACTTATAATAGCTAGTAGACATGGGAAAATATAGAATTTGAATTTACATTTCTTGAATTTCAAGTTCATTCTCTCATGCTAATATCAATCTACTTGAAATGATTTTTTAAGCTCAAATGGTTGATGTAGGAGCATCCATGGTTGATAGACTATCCCACATCAACAAAAAGGAGTTAAATTTGAATTTTCTTTTGCAAATTTTGTTGTGAGGTGTATTTTTATTAATAATTCATGTTGAAATGATGCAATTTGATTAACCTTGTGTAATTTCATCAAAGCTAAGTAATTCTCTTTTGGTAAGGTTAGGTTGACATAGTGGAAATAAGGCTAAAATGCAATTTTAATGAATATTTAATAGAAAACACCTGAAAAATCATATGGGGGAATTGGATTTTGAGAAGAATAGTGTTTTAAAGAATTCTTTAAAATCCCTAAAAAATAGGGGATGGAAGGTGGGCACCCAGATTAGCTTCTTTTGTGATTTGCTTTCTAAAATTGGAAAAAAAGGTAACTCCCATCTTTAATGGGATTATGAAAGATGAAAGAAAAGGATATTTAATATTTTTTTCTTTTCTTTTATGGAATGATGGAGCAGCCAAAAGAGGTGGGTTTTTCAGGTTGTGGAGAAAAAAAGAGAGAAATGAAATCCATTTTGGATTTCAGGAAGATATTATTGAAGTTGGAAGTCATTTCTAGAATGGGAGTTTTGGAGAGGAGATTGAAAGGGGAAGAAGGGAGGGTGTAGCATCCTTTGGAAGGTGATTTTTTCTCTATTTTTCAGGTTTGGACTGATTTACAATAGTCCTTTGTTCTTTCAGAACAACAGGTTGAAACTACGGGTGTTGTAGGTGGAGTAGAGGTGCTCAAGAGTGCATAGATTTGTAGGAGCTCACATAGTTTGAGAATATGAATATTGTTGGATGTATTTCATTGGAATATGTGATATTTGTATGGTTTTTTATTTTTGAACAACAGTCCATTCCATTTACAGATCCATAGATTTGAGTTTCAGGTGTTGCAGGTGGAATTAGAGTGTTGGAGGTGGAATTATTTTGCAAGAGCTCACATAGTTTGAGCTTATCTAGTTATTAAATGTTATTTCATGGTTTTTAAAATGTTTTTGGTAGATTTTTTTTTGTTTGTTATCAGTCCATTATTGACTGAAAATATTTTGTAATATTTTTTTTATTCATTGCAATATCAAGTTTGCAAGTGCAGACCAAGTTTTCTAGTTTTATGAGAAATACTTCCAATTGTTTGATGTAATGTTTGTGAGGATTTTGAAGAGGGTTTTAATTGTTCCTTTGAAGGGTGTTACAACCTCTTCACATCAATGGTATCAGAGCAACAAGATCTTGAGTGGGTAACACACCACTGATGAGAGGTAGTTGCACCAAGATTGTGTTGTGGGTGTTGGAGAAAATGAATGGGAGAGGATCCCATCATGTAGAGGTAGAGGAAGAGGAAGAGGAGATAATTTTGTAAGAGGTGAGGATTTTAGAGCCTTGAGAAGGCAGGTTGAAACTTTAAAAAATGAGATAAAGAGAGGATTTGAAAGAATGAGAGACCTGGGAAGTGATGAAGAAGATGAAAGCATATAGAATGCTAGTCTAGATACTTAGCAAAGAGAGGAAATTGTAGCAGTTGCAAATGACCCACTGCTGAAAGCTTTAACAAAAATGGGAAAGAGACCAAAAATGGATGTGCCTACATTTAATGGAAGTCTGAATCCAGAGGAATTGGTAGATTGGCTTAATGAAATGAAGGAGTATTTCAAATTTGAAGAGATAGAGGATCCTAATAAAGTGAAAATTTTCAAGAGAAGATTGAAAGAACATGCATCAATTTGGTGGAGAGAAATCCAGATAGAAATAGGAAGGAAAGGAAAGGGGAAGATCTCTAAGTGGGATAAGATGGTGGAGAAGTTGAAGAGGCAATTTATTCCAGTTGATTACGAGCTAGATTTTCTTAAGAGGATGCAAGGGTTGAAGCAAGCAACCCAAACATTAATGGAGTACACACAAGAGTTACATCAGATCCTTATTCGAATATGACATATCGAAGCAACAAATGAGAAGGTTGCAAGATAAATTAATGGATTGAGACCAAGTATATAGGAGGAGATGACATTGGTATGAGTTCTCACAATGGAGGATGCCTACTAGATTGCATTGAAGATTGAAGAACAAATGAACAAGAGGTACGGGAAAAAGAAAAGAGGAAGAGGTTAGGAAGAGAAGATTAAAGGAAGGTCATATGGTTCTAATAATAATAAGAAAAATCAGAAAACTGAAAGCCAAGACATCGACAAAAATTAGAGGCATGATGATTCATATGGTCCTAGAGATCAAAATCCAAGATGTAGAGGAAGATCATGTAGAGGATTTAGAAGAGGAAATTTTAAAATAACTTGTTTCAAGTGTGGAGAAGAGGGGAAACAATAATATGAGTGTCCTCATGAAGAGGAAAGGCCAAGAAGAAGATTAGGAAATTAGAATAGAGTAGAAAATATGAATGAGGAAGATGTAGAGTCATCACATTCAAAAGAAGCTAAAGAAGGTGAAGCCTTGATGATGATAAGAGTTTTGATGAATGAAGACAATGAATCTATTCAAAGGAGGAGATTTTTTCATACAAGATGAAAATGAAAAGGTAAAGTTTGTAATGTCATTATTGATGGTGGCAGTACTTATAATCTTGTTTCTACATACATGGTTGAGAAGTTGCAGTTGGAGAGAAAGAGGCACCCACATCCGTATAGGATCTCATGGTTGCAATATGGTCACAAAGTGTTGGTAAATGAATAATGTGTGGTAAGATTTAAGATTGAAAGTTATTATAGATGAATTATTGTGTGATGTTATGAAAATGGATGCTTGTCATTTGTTGTTGGGTAGGCCATGGTATTTTGATAGGAAAGAAACACATGATGGATGTGTGAACACTTATAGTTTGACAAAGGATGGAGTTCATCATAAGTTGAAGCCATTGGATGAGAGAGGAGGCAAGGTATGTAGCAAGGTTGGAATTCATTTGGTTAATGATATGAAATAGTTAGAGAAAAAGGATGAAGGTGAGGAGGATGATTTGATAATGCAATTGGAAGCAATCAAAAGAGAGTGGAATGAGAAAATTTCAGCTAACACAAAGGTTGCAACCAAAGGTAATGAGTTTGAAGTAGTAGAGTGTCTTTCTAAAGGCACCAACAGAGTGACAAGTTATATTGAAGAAAAGGTAAAAGAAGAAGAAGAAGAAGGTATAGAAACAAGAAAGGTAATATAGGAAACATGTTGTATTGAAGAAGGTATGAATACCATTGATTTGTTTCATTTTGATAAAGCACATTGGTGGGAGGTAGAGTTTGATAAATTGTATTTCATGGGGATGACAAAGGGAGGGAAGATGAAAGGGAATACTAATTTGAAGATGCAGGATGAGGGGAAATTTTTTTTTCCAGTGAACAAGGATCAGAGGTGGATCCAAGATAGGCACAGAGTATACAAATTTTTATGAGTTTCATTTATGAAACATTTCTTTTCTATCGTGGGTGTCTAATGCAGAAGCATCCATGGTTGACAGGCTATCCCACATCAACAAAAAGGAGTTAAATTTGAATATTCTTTTAAATTTTTTGTTGTGAGGTGGATTTTGATTAATAATTCATGTTGAAATGATTCACTTTGATTAACCTTGTGTAATTTCATCAAAGCTAAGTAATTCTCTTTTGGCAAGGTCAGGTTGACATAGTGGAAATAAGGATAAAATGCAATTTTAATGCATATTTAATAGAAAACACCTGAAAAGGAATATGGGGGCATTGGATTTTGAGAAGAATGGTGTTTTAAAGAATTATTTATAATCCATAAAAAAATAGGGGTGGAAGGTGGGCACCCAAATTAGCTTCTTTTGTGATTTGCTTTCTAAAATTGCAAAAAAGGTAACTCCCATCTTTAATGGGATTATGAAAGTTGTAAGTAAAGGATATTTAATGTTTTATTTTTTAATTTTATGGAATAATGGAGCAGCCACAAGAGGTGGGTCATTTAGGTTGTGGAGAAAAAAGAGAGAAATGAAATCCATTTTGGATTCCGGGAAGAGATTATTGAAATTGGAATTCATTTCTAGAACAAGAGTTTTGGAGAGGATATTGAAAAGGGAAGAAGGGAGGGTGTAGCATCCTTTGAAGGTGAATTTCGCTATGTTTTTTTAGGTTTAAACTGATTTACAACAGTCCTTTGTTGTTTCAGAACAACAGGTGGAAACTACAGGTGTTGCAGGTGGAGTAGAGGTACTGGAGAGTGCATAGACTTGTAGGAGCTCACATAGTTTGAGAATATGAATGTTTTTGGATGTATTTCATTGGAATATGTGATATTTTTATGGGTTTTTATTGCTGCACAAAATTACATTCCATTTATAGATCCATAGATTTGAGTTTCAGGTGTTGCAGGTGGAATTAGAGTGCTGGAGGTGGAATTGTTTTGCAAGAGCTCACATAGTTTGAGCTTATCCAGTTGTTAAATGTTATTTCATGGATTTCCAGATTTTTTTGGTAGACTTTTTTTTTCTATTATTAGACCATTATTAAGACCATTATTGACTGAAAATATTTTGTAATCCTTTGTTTATTCATTGCAATATCAAGTTTGCAAGTTCAGACCAAGTTTTCTAGTTTTATGAGCAATACTTCCAACTATTTGATGTAATGTCTGTGAGGATTTTGAAGAGCATTTTAATTGTTCCTTTGAAGGGTGTTAAATCCCTTTACATCAATGGTAAATTTAAATTATAGAGTCAATATATGGAATTAAGTGCATGATGATTGAATTATAAATGTATAGTAATTAGTGTAAACAAGGGTAAACAATCTCATGGCTATTGGGACTTGTTGATGGAGTGCATGGGATATATTTAAAGCCTCTATCTTGGTTAAGAGATGGGAGACATGGAAAATTTGGGCTTTCCAACTATTTAAGATGGGTCTAATACTTTGTTTTGCAAAATGATATGTAACCTTGTATAATTTTAGTTGTTTGTCTCTATGGTATCATTTTATTTCATTTTTATTCTATTTAGTTGTTGATACTCTATTTTAGCAAGTCTATTCAATTACACTATCTCTTATGTAATTCAATTTTTTCATTTCAAAAAATAAAGGGTATATATGGATAGGGATTTCCTCACCAATAGGACCCCTAGGTTCTTCATTGACTTGAATCCATTTCTTGCTCATGATGTTACGATTAAATCAACAAAAAAACTCGAGATTGACACAACTGTGGGAGTAATCAATATTGATACCCATATTTTTTAGGGAGAAGTTGGGTGGAGAGATTTTTCTAACCTAATTCATATAAGTCAAACCAAACACCAAAATACTATAATTATCAATATATTATTTCATTAAATAATTCTATTAAAATAAACATTAAACTAAATAAAAATTAACATGAATATATAAATTTCACCATTTAAATATTATTATATAAAAATAGATAAAATATAATTTTATTTTAAAATTATATACAATAAATTATATTTTAAAAAATTAAAATATAAAATATCCTTCAAATAACAAGATAAAAAATAAGCAACAACCTATCATGGCATCAAGCTGGCTAGGGAGAAGGGGATTTCAAAAATTTGGGTTGAAGGGGACTCATTGAATATTATTAATTGCCTAAGGAATAGTTCCCCTCCTTCTTGGTTAATTGAAAGATTTATTGAGGACACCCTTTCCATGTTGAATGAATTTGACGAGGTTTATATTTCCCATGCCTTTCGTGAGGCAAATGGGGTGGCATATTTGTTGGTGAATCTTGGGGTGACATTAGCTAGATCTTGGGAGGTTAATGATAACCTTCCAATTGAGTTAATTGCCTTGCTTAATAATGATAGCTCCTAATTCCTTGGAGGAGGCCATCTCTTCAGGTGTTTTCAAAGGCTAGTGTGGTAATTATGTTCAATTCAAGATGATATGACACTTGACGCTAGTGATTCTCATTGGAATTTGTGGAACTACGAGTTGTATTTGTAGGAGGCTCCTGGTCATTATTTTCTTTGGTACCTTGAAAAGCAGGCCTGCATGCTTTTTGGGTGCAATTTTACCCTCGAGCTTTTTGCTTACTTGCATTTTTTTCTTATGGAGTCTTGCTTTTGTGTTCTGGTTGCCATTGATGATGGGTGGGGATAGGTGTAGGATTGAGCCTCTTTCGTGTGATGAATTCAAAGAAAATGCCGACGTTTGGGAAATTTTATAGAAAAGAGGGGTTACCTTGTTCATGGAGAGATTACATGGATTTAAGTTGAATTTTTCTTAGGAGTTTGTTGATGCTTGGCATGGTCGGGTTTTGAGTATGTTTGGCAGGGACATTTGTATCAATGAGGAGTTTACTACAAAAGTTATAGGGATGTCCACTCAAGGAAGGAAATTTTATAGAGAGAAAGCCATGTATGGGGTTGCTAGAATGAACTTTATGTAGGATAGGGAGAAGGCTAAAATAGTGAGACTCAACTGTGGGGGTTATGAAATTCCAAAATCAAGCTAATGCAGGAGCATCGCGCTCCACCTCAACACTTTGGCCGGTGTTGCTCCCTTGTCGGTAGCACTTTGGCTTATCGACAGGAGGTTTCTACCCGTTCCAATGACAAAACAATGGTTTTGGTGGATTGAAGGTCATCAATGTGATAGGGTGTCATCAATAGGACCATATTCTAGGTCCCAGTGATGGAACGATCATGTTGGTAGAATGGGGTTCATCGATGAGAGATTTGGATTTTGACAGGACCATGTTCCATGTCCCAGCAATGACCCAATGGTGATGGAGTGTAACGGGTTCATCGGTGTGATTGTGTGGTATTAGCAAGACATCAGTCTTTGTCCTAGCAATGGGGTGATATCGGTGTGATTGGAGTGTTTCAATGTGACTTTGGAGGAAGTCCCTTTGACAGGCTGACAAATGATGATCGCTGAGACATGGTTGATCGGTAGGAGATGTATTGAGGTCCTAGTGATACAATGACAACAAGGAAGATGACCATGGCGAGACCAACTGGGAGGTGACTAATAGGGTGGAATTCAATGACGTGTATGACAATTAATGATTGGAAATAGGGTGATCAGATTATGAGTGATGATGTGGACAAGCCAAAGGATTGGTAGGAGTGATCTTCATCGGCGAGACCTTCTAGGATGTCTCATTGATGCATCGATGGAATGATAGATAGAGTGTAAGGTGAACACCAGTGAGAAGTAGGTGTATCAACAAAACATGATTTCAGGTCTCTTCGATAGGACAATGAGGTGAAAGATATGGGGATAGCTTGAGATGAACGGTTGAGATGAATGGATGATGACTGTGGGACCCAATATGTTGATAAGGACAGATGGCGATGTGGCAATTAATGATTGATCATGTAATTCGCATCCTTGTTGTGAATTACATGGCAGCGAGCTAGAAGGGTGTACCCATATCAAAATGATGTGTTGATCAGAGTGATACTATCATCGATAGGAATCTTGAGGTGATCTCTTCGATACAACGATAAGGAGGCAATGCTGAGGGGATGAAAAGGAAAATGGAAGGTGTGCAAGTGGGGAGATCGGGGAGTTATGAAACTTCACAACCCCGTGACTTGGTTACAAAACTCTTGGATTCTGTGACAAGCTAATGGAGGTAGGGACCAAATGGTGTGATAGTTGATTGAACAGTGAGATGGTGGAATGGATGAACCCAGTGGCGACACTTGGCATGATAGAATTCACCGATTCGTATCATTGTTGCTAATCAACTAGGTCAAAAAAATTTATGAGCATGCAACAAATGACTAGAAAATGACTTACTGGGGAGCAAATAAGAATTGACAACACAAATAACCATGTAATTGTCAAGAAAATCTTAGTGACCATTGGAAAACATGGTGGTACAATGACAATAGGGGAGAAGAATGACCAGGTTGACATGAAGGAGGAATATAATATAAAGAGATAAAGAGTGATAGAGAAGAGGATCAAGGTGGTAAGGAGAGTAGCATTCATAGATGGGGATGCATGAAGAATCAAGAAAAGACTAGTTTTGAAAAGATAATTTGATCTCTGTAAAAGGGCTCTATAATTGAACTTCTGTATGTATTCTGTAATTGTTTAATGGAATAAAAGGAAGGTTGTCTTCTATTGAGTTTTGTGAAGTCATAGTGTGATTTTGGCTGCATGATTGGATGGCTTGACAAGGCCCTCCAGTCTCGCCTGCACCATAAGCCTATCAGAGCTGGTTGTCCTAAGTCTGTAATAGAGTGCCAAACATGAGGCAGTTGTAGCAAGACCTGCGGGTGATGAGATGAGAAGAGTTGTGGAAAGGAATGTTTTTTGTAGGCATGAAAGAGGGTCTATAACTACTATCCTCCAATAGAGATAAAGCTAGGTAGAAGGTGCAGAGCTCCTCCACTGAGAGAAGGTGGGTAGATGAAGCATCTTCCAAAGTCTTTGTTGGGCAGAGGATAGTTGTGTGAGTGAGGTATTGTGACAAGAAGTACTTGTAACTACAAAGGATTGAGTTCGAGAAGAGATTGTTGCAGGTGAGAAGAGACTTGCAACTACAGAGGGCTTGAATCCTATATATATTTTTTGTAGGAAGGACGTGTGATTGTAGAGGGTTGATACCCTAATAGAGAGGGAGAAATTGTTGCAAGGAGGACTTGTAACTGCAAAATGACTTGTGAGTTCTTGAATATTTCTTCGAATAAGAGGACAAGATGGGTGATGAGGAGACTAGTGATAATCCCATTTTGGGAAGAGTATTGGGAAAAGGTGAGAAGAAAAAAGTTGATTGCAGAGCTGAAAGAGATTGAAGTGAAATTAAATTCCCTTGAGGAAAGCTTGGGAATAAAGGAACATGTTATTGAAGAGGAAGAGAAAGTGTCCATAAAGGAGGCACCCATGGAGACAACTTGGTCTCTTGACTTATCTGTTAGTAACTCATTTGAAGTTGTGAATACATGTATGGAGAAGGTTGCAAATAAGACCTTGTAGATGATGAGAGAAGGGGAAAGAGAGGTACCTATAATTGGAGATGAAGGTGAAAAATAGTGGAGACAAATGGTAGTAGTATGCCAAGAAGGAAGCATGCAATGTGGAGAAGATGGGGTATATTGTAAAGTACCTACAAATGAAGAAATAATTGAAGATGAGGCTGAGGGAAGATTAGTTGCAGAGGATTGTAATGTTGCAGAGCACAAATATGTGATGATGGATCTAAAGAATCCTAAATTTGACGAGCAGATTGGTGAAGACAAGGATGTCACTTTGTTGATTGAGGAAATAAGAAGAATCAATGAATTGTTGACAATTGAATATGACAAGTTGATCAAGAAGAAGGAATTTGTTGCACCAAGAGAAGATGGAGATGAAGAGTCTTTAGAGGCTCATGATTTTTATAACCCTTTTTCATAATGTTGTGTTTGAAGGAAATAAAGAGGTTTTGGCAGGATGTCAAGTCTATGGCATCAAAGAAGAAATCCTCATACAAGAGGATAAGGAAGGAAAAGTAAGAGAGAAGCTTGTAGTGGAGTTATGTCTTTTTGAAGGCATAAATGAAAAGGGGTTACAAATTGCAGCAAATTATGAGAAAGATGAAGTTATGAGTCTTGCAGAAGTGAGACAAATTGCAACAGAGGTAAAATTTGATTTGCATTCATTTGAGTTTGAGGAAGCATAAAATAGGGAGATGTTGTGGGTTGAGATGTAGCCTAGAGAAAGTCATTATGTGGATATGGCAAGAAGAGAGATTGAAGGGGATAAAATTGATGTTCCACAGTGTAGATTGGTG
This sequence comes from Sequoia sempervirens, assembly GCA_007258455.2. Classification (NCBI taxonomy): domain Eukaryota; kingdom Viridiplantae; phylum Streptophyta; class Pinopsida; order Cupressales; family Cupressaceae; genus Sequoia; species Sequoia sempervirens. The sequence goes on from VDFB02058242.1 coordinate 391,366,655, forward strand.
GGGATTTAGAGTTAATAAAGAGAATTGGAGGAGGAAGTATGCACAAAAAGAGAGAAGCCGACAAATGCAGATCAAGAAAATCATAAGGCAACAATGCAAGTATGGAAGTACAAAATCAAGAAACTGGAAGGTGAGGAAAAATAAATTGAAGCTAAAAGATGACATTATGAACTCCACGTGTAGGAGCACATGATTTTAATCACCTGGGGAGTATGATGTAGGAGAATCATGCTCCACCTCCCCTTTGGCTGGTGTTGCTCCCTCCTTAGCAGGACTTTGGCTTATTGGCATGAGGTTTCTACCCATTCTAGAAATAGAACGATGGTGTTGGCGGATTCAAGGTGATCGATGTGATGGGGTGTCATCGGTAGGACCATATTCTAGGTCCCAACGATGGAACAATCATGTTGGTAGAATGGGGTTCACCGACAAGAGATTTGGATTTCGATGGGACCATGTTACATGTCCCAACAATGAACTGATGGTGATGGAGTGTAACAAGTTAATCCGCATGAGTGTGTGGTATCGGTGGGACATCAGTCTTTGTCCCAACGGTGGGGCAATATCAGTGTGACTGGAGTGTTTCAGTGTGAATTCAGAGGAAGTCCCACCGACGGGCTAACAAATGATGATCGATGAGACATGGTTGATTGGTAGGAGATGTATTGAGGTCCCAATGATACGACGAAAACAAGGAAGATGACCATGGTGGGACCGAATGGGAGGTGACCTACAGGGTGGAATTCAATGACATGTATGACAACTGATGATTGGTGATAGGGTGATCAAAGTATGAGTGATGATGTGGACAAGTCAAAGGATCAACAAGAGTGATCTTCATCAACAAGACCTTCTAGGATGTCTCACCGATGCTCTGATGGAATGATGGATAAAGTGTAAGGTGAACATCGGCAAGAAGCAGGTGTATCGACGAAAGATGATTTCAGGTCTCTCTGATAGGATGATGAGGTTAAAGATATGGGGATATCTTGAGATGAACGGTTGAGATGAATGGATGATGGATGTGGGACTTGATGGTTGATAAGGATAGATGGCGATGTGGTGATTAATGATTGATCATGTAATTCTCATCCTTGTTGTGAATTACATGGTAGCGATTTGGAAGGGTGGACCCATATTGAAATGATGTGTTGATTGGAGTGACATACTATCATTTGCATGACTCTTGAGGTGGTCTCTTTGATACAACGATAAGGAGGTAATGATGGGGGATGAAAAGGCCAATGGAAGGTGTGCAAGTTGAGAGATCAGGGAGTTAGGAAACTTCACAACCCCATGACTTGGTTACAAAACTCTTGGTGCCTGCGACAAGCCGATGGAGGTAGGGACCGAACGGTGCGATGGTTGATTGAACGGTGAGTTGGAGGAATGGATGAACCCAGTGGAAACACTTGGAATGATAGAATTCATCAATTTGCATCATTTTTTCTAATCAACTAGGTCAAACAAATTTATGGGCATGCAACAAATGGCTAGAAAATGAATTACTGGGGAACAAATAAGAATTGACGATACAGATAACCATGTAACTGTCAAGAAAATCTGAGTGACCATTGGAAAACATGGTGGTACAATAGTAAGAGGGGAGAAGAATGACCAGGCCGACATGAAGGAGGAATACAATATAAAGAGATAGCGAGTGATAGAGAAGAGGAGCAAGGTGGTAAGGAGAGTAGCATTCACAAAGGGGGATGCATGAAGAATTGGGAAAAGACTATTTTTGAAAAGATAATTTGATCTCTGTAAAAGGGCTCTATAATTAAAGTTTTGTATGTATTCTATAATTTTTTTAATGGAATAAAAGGAAGGTTGTCTTCTATTGATTTTTGTGAAGTCATAGTGTGATTTTGGTTGTGTGATTGGATAGCCTGACAAGGCCCTCCGGTCTCGATTTCACCCCAAACCTATTTGGGACGAGGTGGTTATGGTGCTGATGAATTATTTCACTTTGGATGGAAGGTATAAAACTCTGTATGGGCACCATTTTGTGATGCTTAACCACTTCTATCATGGTAATATTATTTCTTTCCCTTTCTATCTGTAGACACCTAAATTTGGACACTTAATTTATCCAAATTTATCCCTTTTTATCTAAACATCCCCTTATCTACATTAATTAAGTAATATCACTGCTATTTAATTAATACCTCTAAAGTTCTTCTAATCTCTAAGGTATCTAATTAAATAATTAAATACCTTTCTCCTTTTCATCAAATGAATTAAATAAATATGACATTTATTTAATTCCTCACATGTCACATCCTTTTCTTAATCCTAATTATTCTCCTAATCTCATCATTAGGGATGTGCACATGCCTAATCCTTAATTAAAATGTGTCACATCCTCTAACTTTTGCAAGTTGGCCTCTAATATCTCTTAGCCACCTAACCCTCCTCTAATCCTTCATTAACTAGCGTAATCAACCTCTCAAGGAATTTTTAATTCCTTTTATCTTTCCAAGGAATATTAAATTCCTTTTACTCTTCCCCATGTGATCTTTGACTTGTCACATCAAGTCACATGTGAAATCTAACCCTCTTCTAATATGTCATTAATTTGTCTAATCAAGTACTTGCAAAACCTTAATCACTTAATTAAGACAACCTACTCTCCATGCCATTTATGGAATGTGTCCTAAGTCAACCCTATTAAATGCTTTCTCCTTTTGAGAAGACACTCCATTCCTCATGTGAATTTTTAATTCACATTTAATCCCCCAATGCATCCCTTGGAATTTAAAATTTATTTTCTCTTTCCCATGTGGATATTTGAGGAATTTTTAATTCCTCACATGTCCTCTCACCCACATGGGATAAGGACCTCCTTTATGAGATCTTGTCCAATCCCAAGGTCCTATGTAGTACCTCCATGTCATGTACTCACTTTCCACCTCATGTACACATCATCCTTTTCAAGCCACTTCACATGCCACATGTCAAGATGTGAGGGCTTGTGAGCTCTCAACTCACCATAGCCCTACATCTTGATCTTGGTGGCTCAATTTTGACTGTCCATTTCTCTAGAAAATCCAAAATTCTCTATAAATACCCCCTCTTTTCTCTCATTTTGGGGGGAGATCATTCATGCTAGCCAAACCCTTGCAAATTTTTTTCTCTTGAGCCATACTTAGCCAAATTTTCATACTTGCATCCATTTTCACTCATCTTTCCATCCTCATCTCATCTCATAGCTTGCATCTCTTTCCATCCAAGGAGCATACAACATTGAAGATCGAAGGGCCAACCAAATGATCGATTCAAGACAAGGTAAATCCACTCTATTTGTTGTTTTTATGTTGTTTTGAATCCAACTAGGCTAATCTTGAGGTGTAGGGTGTTTTTAGTTGTTGTTTTTCACTCTTTTTGTTTGCTGTTCATTTCCTAACAAGTATTTTTTCCCTATCAAACTATCTTCTACTTTCTTTGGAAGATGGGATTGCAGATTTTAGAAGGAATCCTAGGAACCCCTTCTTACATGAGGGTTTGATGTTGTTAATTGTGGAACACATAAAATATAATCTTGCTATTGAGTTCCCTATTCTTGTTAAGTCTGATAAGTTGAAGATGAGGGAGAGGGTGAGTGGGAAATGCTAGATTGAGGAGGTGGATGGTAGTGCTGGGACAAAAATAGAGGATGAATCTAATGCGTGGTTGGATCGTTACCACACATACCTGGACTATACTCCATCTTCTGGGGGAAAGAAAAGCTCTGCTAAGAAGGTTAAGCCTTCCTCATTGTGTGTGAAATGCAAAATTCAGGTGACCTGCGATGAGGAGGTTGTTGAAGGTAAAGCTAGTAAGAGGAAGGCTCCAAAACAAAGGCCGGTGTGTTCCCAAGAACACGTGGATAAGTAGTAGGAGGGAATTGGGGTTAAAAAGGTTGGAGAGGTGGTGGATTTGGTGAATGATGATTGTAGAAGTTGAGAAAGCCAATTTCATAGAACCTAAAGATCACCTGCATGAAAATAACCTGTCAAAGAAAGGAAGAGATGGAGACAAAAAAGCAAAGAGTGCTATGAAAGCTAAAGATGCATTAATCAGAGAGAGTGATATAATATAATGAGATCAATCCTTATGAAGGAGATCAAAAAACCCTAAAGTGTAACCTAAAAGGGATCATTTAATAATTAGAATAATTATTAAATGACTACAAAATGCAAACTAAGTTAATCTTAAGAGAAATATAAAAGGTAACTTAATTCAAATAATTAAGTAAAGAACCTTTTACTCTAACACCCCCCATTAAGAAGAACTTAGGGAGTAGCTACAAACTAAATGCATGAAAGCAATGCAACTACAAGCTAGAAAGAAAACTTGGGTCCCGACAACTAGGCCTGATGAGGTACCCAATCACAACCAAATATCTATAAAGTGGAGTAAAGGAGAAAACCTAGTGGGAAAAACTCCTCTCCAAAAAGAGATGAAAAACATGCTGAAAAAAACATGAAGGAAGGCTTCACTGAGACCCCCCATGGACAAATTCCTTCACCCCAAGCATGGAGCACAACTGAAGATAGCGTGGTGATGCCAAAGGTTTAGTGAAGATGTCTGCAACCTGCTCCTCTGTAGGAATGTACTCCAAGATGAGAGAACCATCCTGAATCAACTGCTTGATGAAGTGAATGTGGATCTCAATGTGCTTAGTCCACTGATGCTCCACTGGGTTGTGGGAAATGTGAATGGCACTCTGATTGTCACACCAAAGAATATTGGGACTATCAGGAGGAAACACAAACTTTGTCATCAACTGCCGAAGCCAGAGAATCTCCTAACTAGCTAACACTGCTTCTCAGTACTCAACCTTTGTAGATGATAATGCAATAGTAGACTGCTTCTTGCAAGACCATGTGATAGAACCAGAACCAAGGAAAAAAATAAAGCTAGAAGTAGACTTCTGATCATTGACATCACCAGCCCAATCTGTTAGTGAAGCCAACAATGTGAGGGGATCCTAAAGTGTAGTGAATGCCATAATGAGTGGTGCCCTGAATGTACCTCAAGATACGTTTGGTTTCTTGCCAATGGATCTCATGTGGATCATGTGAGAACCGAGAGACAAGGCAAAACACAAAGGAAAGATCAGGATGTGAATGTGCCAGGTACAACAAACTGCCAACCAACTGCCTATATAAAGTAGAATCTACTGGAGGAGTAGAGCAAGTGGAAGACAAGACAACACCTGACTAAAATGGTGTGGGAGCAGGCTTGCAATCAAGCATTCCAAATTTCTAAAGCATATCAAGAGAATACTTCTACTAAAATATAGAAATCCCATCCGAAGAATGGAATAACCTATAGACCTAGAAAGAACTGTAGGAGACCAAGATTTTTCATCTCAAACTACTCCATCAAATCTCTCTGAACACTCTAAATCATGGAGGATGAGCTACTTGTAACAATGAGATCATCAACATATAGCACAAGAATCAAAATATCACCCTCTTGACACTAAATGTAGACTATGCGATTAGAATGATAGCGTGTGAAGTGAGAGGAAAGCAAAAAAGAGCCCATATTTTCATACCAAGCCCGAGGGGCTTGTTTGAGACCATATAATGAACACCAAAGTCTGCAAACCAAGGAAGAATCCTACACAAAATTTTGAGGCTGCTCCATATAGATCTCCTCATGTAGGTCTCCATGGAAGAAAGCACTCTTCACATCCATCTGAAATACTGTCCATCCCTGTGAAGCTGCAAGTGAAAGTACAAAGTGAATAGAGTTCATCTTGGCGACAGGAGCAAAGGTCTCAGAGTAATCAATACCCTCCACCTGAGAAAACCCCTTCGCAACAAGACACACCTTATACTTATTGATAGAACCATCTGCAACATACTTGGTACAATACACCCACTTGCACCGAACCAACTTTCTTCCCTTAGGAAGAGGACAAAGATCCCAAGTATGATTCTTCATCAAAGAAGAATACTCCTCATCCATGGCCCTATCCCACTCAAGGTAACCTATCACCTCTACAAAATTTTGAGGATCATTCAAAATGGCATGACTCAAAAGACTAGAACCAGATGTTTGTGCATGAGTGTGATGAGTAGGATCACCTGCTAAAGATCCAACTACCTCAATAGTAACATGGGCCCACTTGGGAAAATGCTAAGGACTTGGTGGTGGTGGAGATGGTGGATCATCAGCTGCATCATCCTCAAGAGATAAGTAATCCTCAAGAGATGAAGAGGGAGGAGTAGGAAGTGAGAGAGAAGTTGGTGATTGAGAATCCATCTGAGGATAGCACTCATCAAACTGGACATCCCACCGAAACAAGACCTCTATGGAATCAAGATCAAACAACATGTACGCCTTAAAATCCTCATAGTAGCCAACAAATATGAGCAGTCAAATTTTCCTCTCCATGGCTTTCCGCTGAGCATCGAGAATAAATGCCCAAGCCTCACTACCAAAAACTCAAAATGTAGAAACATCAGGCTTGACATGAGTCCAAGCCTCCTCAGGAGTCATATGTTTCAATGCCTTATGAGGCATCCAATTTTGAATATAATTGGCACAATTTACTGCCTCAACCCAAAATGAAGAACTCATAGCTCGAGACTATATCATACAATTGGCCATCTCTCGTAAGGTTCTATTCTTTCTCTCAGCAACACCATTCTACCGAGGGGTGTAAGGTACTGTAAACTGATGCTGCAAGCCACGCTCAATGCAAAAATCCCTGAAAGCCTAATTAACATACTCCCCCCCATTATATGTGCATATCCTCCTGATAGAAAGTCCAGACTGCTTCTCCACAAATGTCTTAAATATCTTGAATGAATCAAAGACATCATACTTGTACTTAAGAAAGTACATCCATGTGCATCTGGAGAAGTCGTCAATAAAAGTGAGCACATATCAGGCCCCTTAAAAGGAGTGGAAAAAGACACAAGGTCACTGTGGACCAACTCCAAGGGTTCCTTAGCACATGTGGCTCTACTCGTAGGAAAGGAATCCTGATGATGTTTTCCAAGTGCACAACCACAACAAACACCATTAGTACAAAAAATCTAAGGGAGCCCAATCACAAGTGCCTGAGTACTCATCTTATGTAGATATCTGTAATTGACATGGCCAAAACGCTCATGCCAAAGCCTGCTCACTATGTCTGCATGTGCTATAAGAGAGGAACCTGTAGTGTATGAACTCTTAAAGCAATCAAATCTGTATAAAAGAGATGCAAAATCCACACTCCCAGTAGCCACATCTAGATCAAGATCATGAAGTTCTCAAATAACCACATCATGTGGGGAGAACTCAACTGTCTTACCAGAGCCAAAATGGAAAATCTAATAAACAGAAAGAAGGTTTGTTGAAATATCAGGAACAACAAGTACATCATGAAGACAACCACCATCCAATGAAATAATACTTGAACCCTTAACTGAAAGTTGTCTTGAGTCACCAACTGCAATGTGTGTAGTGCCAGTAGGGGCAAGTGCGGTGACCAAATCCTATGTGTGTGTCATATGGTGAGAAGCACCATAATCTAGAATCCAAGTGGACCTTGAAGATAATGCTTGTGCAAAAAGAGCATGACCTTTCCCCATGGGTGGAGAAGGAGCTTGAGGTGAGGTGATATGATGCTGCTGCATGGCCTTCTCTAAAGCCTTTAATCATTTCCAACACCTAGAAACTAGATGTCCTTCCTTGCCACATAAACTGCAAGGATCACCTAATTTCTTCTTAGTCTTGGAGGAAGACTCACTAGACTTAGAAGATATTCCCTATTTAGGATTTGGTTGTGGTTTAGAATCAGACTTTGGAGGTGGCTTGGAGGAATTCTCACTGCCAGTTGAATCTGTCTTCGACTTCTATTTTTGCTTCTGCTTCCCCTTAGATGTCTGAGCTACCAGTGGTTGGTTCTTAGATCCTGAGAGAGCATCCAACTATGATATCTTGGCCTACTGTCATGTCAACCAATCACAAAACACCTCAAAAGTAGGCATGGTAAAGTGTAGACCCAAGGCATCCATTGTAGAATAGAATGTAGAGGAAAAAATCTGAAAGGAACCTCAAATCTTAGAGAGAATCAAGTAAATGCACTCATCATCTATTTTGTTCTTACCACAACCCTGTAATAATGACCTCAATGATTTGAACTTCATTAGAAAATCCTCAATGGTAGTGTGAGATGGGGTTAGAGAATCAAATAAAATAGATAAAGTGACAGCCAACACCTCTAAACTATTAACCTCATCCAAACAAGAAAAAACAATGAAAACATAAGAAAAATAAAACATTAAATTAAAATACTCCCCATGCTTGAACTTGAATCACTTCTCTTTCTCTCCTATTTCTCCTTTTGCAAATATGCCCTCAGATTTGTAGTGTAACTTGTGCAAATACCTGCAAATGATAAGTAGAATGTTGGAGAAGAATAGCTGTTAAGCTGAAAATGGAAAAGGAAGCTTGCTTTTATAGACAACCATTCGAATGGACGGTTGAGATTAATCTTCTAGAAAGATTCCAAGATCAATGGATGGGAATGCATGAGAGAGATGTTACAAAATGGATGGTTGAGATTAAGTCTCAAAAAAGATGTCAAGATCAATGGTCTAGAATTGATGCACCAATAATATGCTATTCTTGGAGGAATCATGACAGGAAGACATGCAAAGACATGCAGGCCATGACAGACATGTAGGCTAGAATAGGCATGCAAGGACATGCAGGGACATGCAAGCTATGACAAGAAATGAATGTTATGAAAGGGGATTATGACAGGGTATCTTTGACCAAGTGGTGCATAAATAATTTATTTTAAATTATTTATTCGAAAATGTTGGAAATGGACAAGTGGAAAATAAATAATTTATTCAAATTATTTATTTGAAAATAGAGGAAATGGACAAGTGGAAAATAAATAATTTATTCAAATTATTTATTTGAAAAAATGAAAAGAGGAGCATTTAATTAAATTTATTAATCTAATTAAATGGAGAGATAGAAATTAGACCTTAAATAATTAATTTAGATTAACTATTTAATTAGGAGAGGTGGCATGGGATAGTTAAATGATTTTAATAATTATTTAACTATGGAAGAATTAAAGGACCATGAATAGATAAATAATTAATGGTAATTATTTAACTATAGATGAAAGATGACAAAATAATTAAATAAATAATAATTTATTTAACTATTGAAGAAGAGGAAGAAATTAGTGACACAATTAGTTTATTTAATCGGTCAGGATAGAATAAATATTAGAAAGTGAATTAATTAAATAATTATTAAAAATTATTTAATTAATAGAGGAATATAATCAAACATAATTGAATAACTAAAATTATTATCGAAGGATGAGGATGAAGAAAAATGACACTCGAGGGCTTAGGACATTTTTATGTGTCTACATTTTGCCCCTCTTTGTCATAATGTAGCCTGTTGCATTGTGACAAAGAAAAATAAGTCAAAGTCATGCCCCAATGCAAAATAAGATGAGGAAGAATGACGAGGAGGGTTACGGTATGCCCCCTCGAGAGGACAGACGGGTTCCAAGAACACGGGTGTGCTCTCGAAATTGATGAGAAGACTAGAGGATGAAAGACATAAGAGATGTTAGCTTGGAAGGGGATGGATATTAGTGTGGAAGATAAGGGAGGATGAATATGGAAAGCTAGATGAAAAAAAAAAGATAGGGGAACCAACTTTCATACTTATATTTTTATATTTATCATCATTGGGAAAATTATTGTAATGGCCAACAAACACCATGATATGACGTAGACCAAGGTGTGCAAGGTTGTACCATCACGTGAGATAAGCAGTCACAGACAAGGATGATCATGCTCATACAAAAAGGAACATTTGCCCCAGTCTTTTTGCCATAACCAACCGCACGCAAAAAAAGACAAGAAAGAAAAATCATGAAATGTCGTTGCTTCTCTAAATCCTATTTCTAGGACATCCTCGAGAAACTAGCAACATGATTACCAAAAAGGACAAAATAAAGCCAAAACCATCATCATGATACATCGCTGCTTTTCTAAATCCCGGAGTCAGGACATCACTGAGAAACTAGTAACATGAGTGTCAAAAGACAAAACAAACCTCATGATACGTTGCTACTTCTCTAAATCCTGTTGTCGAGATCTCGCTAAAAAACTAGTAACATGATGAAAAATCAACAGACAAGTGCCAAGTGTTTTCCAAGTGTTTTAATGTCAAGATGTCCGGTTTGATGTCGAGATGCTAGGGTGTCAAGGTTTTGACGATGCCAAGATGACGAGTGTCAAAGATTGCCAAATTCAGGAAGGACACATCCTGAATAATGTTGATGTCAAGAGGAGAAACCCCCAAAAGTCAAGAGGATCCCTCAAAATTCTAGATGATAGTGACGATGCCTAGGAAGGACACATCCTAATGCATAAATAATGGGGGTTCTTCTTCAGAAGGACACATCTGAAAGAACATTGATGTCAAGAGGAGCGATCCTTAAATGTCAAGAGGATTGCTCAAAATGTTGAATGACGATGACGATGCCTAGGAAGGACACATCCTAGGTCATGATTAAATGACGGGCTACCCTTCAGAAGGACACATCTGAAGAGTAAGCAAGATTTGACTGGCTTGACTAAGTTTGACTGAGATTGATTGATTTTGATATGCCAAGATGATTGTCATGTTCCATTGACATATTATTGAAGTTCACTTGGGTAGATTGTTCATTCAAGTTTAAAGACTGTTTCATGTGTGTGCAAAAATTATGCAATGAACCCTAATGGATTGACCTAGTGCAGCCTCGGGGGCCCATCGACCGATGGCCTTGCCTATGTCATGCACTCAGAGACCTCGTAGTGCGACACGACCAAAGACTTTGTCTTGTTGACGAAAGATTGAGTCATGATTTATTTTGACTAACCTAATAGGACTGACCTAATGTCTCGGGGGCTCGAAGATGAGCCTTGTCTACGTAGCAAATGCGTAGAGACAACGTAGTTCGACAATGACAAAGACTAATCAAGACTTGAATTGACGTGACTGTGTTGACTGACATGATTATGTTTTGGAATTTTTGTGTTTTCTTCAAGACGTTTTTCAATTTTTAGGTCTCTTTTTTTTTTCCAGGACTTTTTTCTGATTTTTAGGTCTTTTTTCAAGACATTTTCTAATTTTTAGGTCTTTTTTAGGACATTTTCTGATTTTTAGGTCTTTTTTAGGACATTTTCTGATTTTTAGGTCTTTTTTTAGGACATTTTCTAATTTTTAGGTCTTTTTTAAGGACATTTTCTGATTTTTAGGTCTTTTCCTTAGAAATTTTTATGATGTTTTTGGCTTTTTGAATGGTTTAAGAAGATCATGACAAATGCATGTGACTGATGCCTACACACAAGAATCCAAGGAAAAAACATGATTGTGCCCCTAGTCAAGCTGAATACCAATTGACAGGTGATGACAACATTGTTTGACATGGGAATGATGCATCCCAAAACAACGTGAGGATGATGATAATGTGACGAAAGTATCAAGGTTTGTAGTCGGGCCAGGAACAAATTCAAGTAATGTTTTGGATAATGTGCTTGTATGGATAAAACTCGTTGCATTTGGAATGACTTGGTTGGGACGATGGAGTGATGGAGTATCCTTAGACCATTTGACAAGGGAAATCCAAGATAGGTGACATGCATGAAAGGATAGGGGGTGGCCTTGGTAAATGATGGGAGACATGAGACTAAGGGAATTGTCATATGATTTTCTAGGACTATGTCGTATAGGGATAATGATGGAAATGACAAAATAGTTTGTGACAAAAGGATTGACATGTCAAGAGTTTTCCCCAAAGCATGATTTATGTGTGCCAATTTTATGCCAAGACCAAGGTAGGTGGGAAAATGGAGGGAAATGATATGGATGAAATGGATGGATTCCAATGTTAAGAGGAAGGCATAGGAGATGAGACGACTTGCCCCCAAGTGTAAAAGTCCACATAGATGATTTATTTTATACATGACGTCTGTTTGCCAGGTTTTCATCATGGTACTTATCCAGGGCACCTGTTTGCTAGGTTTTCACCATTGGATGAAATTTTTCTCTTTACTATTTTCTTGACTTTTTAAAAAATTTTTTGGTGTCACCAAGACGCCTGTTTGCCAGGTTTTCATCAAGGTAATGATTTTTTTTATTTTTCAATTTTTTTGTATTTTTTATATTTTAGGATGACCTTGATGCCTTAACTGACCACTGATTATTTTGAAGCTGCTGATGGTGTCGATGTAGAAACTAGTGCCATGATATGCCAATAATGGCCTTTTTGAAGTAGTTGCCTTGTCAAGATTGTAGTGCTTTCATACAACTGATTGATGTCATCGCGGTCCTTTCTGATATTAGAATTGGCCTTATTAGAATACGCACATCGTGATAAAGTGCCATGAGAATCCTTGTGATAAAGAGTTGCTGCCATGATGCGACAGATGTGTGACGTGGGACTTTTGGAATTTAGGCAAGATGTAAGATTGTGATGGATGATGGTAGACGTGGAAAGGTTGTTTGGACGTTTGGATGAATTACTTTTTATTTTTCAAACTTGGTATGATGGATGATGGATTTTGGAGGGATGGAATTTGGAACCAACACCTTTAGATGCCTTGCTTGATGACCATTTTGAAGGAGGTGGACATGTGTTATATATGGGAGTCCTCCTGTCTTGCGGCTCCATATTTTGATTAACTTTTTCTTTTGACATATTTTCTTTGCTTGATTCACTTTTCTTTGGGATCCATTTTAATTTTATTTGTCCACTTGTCTTTTTGTCTAATTCGATGGCCTTTGACATTTTATTTTTGACTTTGTAAGACTTTTCTTTTTGTTGGTTCCAAAGGGAAGGTTTAATATGTTGAGAATGATGGTCTATGGTGTGGGTGGACAAGGTGTTGGCAACAATCTTATGACAAGGATTTCTCATGGACTCCATTTTGAAGTTTGTATCTGACAAGGTTGCCCCTAGTATTGAGGAGGTTCCACTGACATCATTTGATTCACTAACTAAAGAATAGCCAAGACCTTGATGTCTGTGATTTGTCTAAAGCTGTATTGGTTCTTGAATGCCCTGCTCATGTATGCCTAGTCATTTGCCTTGATAATGCATGCCCTGACATATTCTGTTTGTGATGGGGTATTTATTGTTTTGAAAGCAAGATGCTAACCCATCATGATGTATGTAGACACTGTCACTTGGAATATTTTCGTCTACAAGAAAGCCTGCTCTGACAAAAATAGATGACCCTAGCTGATAAGACATTGTGACTTCATTGTCATGTTGGCCATATTTTTGAATGATATCTTTGGTCTAATCTTGTGACATGCCAGGTTCAGATGATTCTATTGGTGCTTCCAAGTCGATGTCAAAACCGTCTGTATGGTCATTGTCATAGAGTCTACCAAATTCAGCTATAGCTTGATCATCTGCAAATATGTCCATAGAAGACTCTTGTTCTGGAGTAAGATCATCTATGTGTCCCATGGAGGCAAGTGTCTCATTTTGGGAAGTGGATGTGCTTGGAGTTTGGATAGGGTTGTCTTCAAGTGTTTGATCATGAATGGCATAAAGGTCAAGTAGTGGATCATTTTGGATTTCTTGGTCAATGGTAGGGTCTTGGTCAAAGATGGGGTTGTCATGGATTTGGACTTCTTGGTCAATAGTAGGTGTATTTTGGATGTCATGATTGTCTTGAATGGCATCTTGAATGGACTTTAAGATAAGGTCATGGGATGGAATACCTTGTTCTTGACATGAGGGTGACATTATAAGGTCATGCTTTGGGTTTTCGTTTTGACATGTATCCTCAAGTTTAGACAATGGGATTTGACTTTGAGTAATGATAGAATTTTCATGACGAAAAGTGGCTTGTGAGGGGGTGACTTGAAAAGGATTAATGGATGAAGGACTAGGATAGGACATTGGGACTTGGAGTGGACTAGTATGTGAAGGACTAGGATATGACATGGGGACTTGGACTGGATTAATAAGGTATGATGTAGAAACTTGACATGAGTTGGTAGATGGTTGATAAGGCATGTAGAGTTGGACAGGATTGGTAGGTGAAGTACTAGAATATGACGTGGAGACTTGTAATGGACTAGTGGAAAGTTGGTTTCCCTTGTCAAGGTTAGGATAAGGGTGATAAGTGGATGTTTGTTGTGAATTAATGGCAGGATTTATGTTAAGTGACTGTTGATGGTGAGGGTAGATGGATGGAGGTCCCAAAGTATTTATGTCAAAGCCTTGTGGTAACTTAGCCCCTTGGTCCAAAAGCATGGATAGATATCTTTGAGGGTCACGTAAGACTAATTTTTCTACAAAGGAGGCTATATTAGGATTTTTCATTACAGCTTTTAAGTCTTTTACGTATAGTCGTCCATTTTGGTCTCTTTGTATGAATGGTCTAGAAGGATTTTGTGATGAAAATGACATGTTCATGGAAGATTGCATGTTCATGTTGTGAAATGGGTCGGAAAAAGTCCAATGTTGGTTCGTGTCATAAGTGTTATTATCAATGATGGGATTGAAATCTTGTTGAAAGTTTTCCATTTGTTTTTTCTTTCGTTGAAGTCTTGTCTCCACCATCAAAGGAAATTGCTCAAATGAAGATAATGACAATGCAAGTATGACACTAGTCTATGTTTTTTTTGTATTTTTGTGTGATAAAGGATGACAATGCAACAGGATGATAATGTGTATCTAAGGAAATGTGTAATGTTGAAAAGTGAAAGTGACGATTAAGACTAGGATGATGAGGTGCAAAATAAGGACTAAGATGATTATGTCGACTAAAAAGGCAACTAATGCAAAAGCCTAGGTTCAAAATAACAAGTAGGATGAAATAATGTTTTTGGATTTTTTTTTTTTTTTGAATAAAGGATGACAATGCAAGACTATTTTTTTGGATTTTTTGACAATAAGGGATGCAATATGACAATGTTGTCTAGAGAAAATGACTAATGCCAAAAGACAATGAAGACTAGGATGACAAGTTATGACACTATTTTTTTTTGTTTTGTATTTTTGGAGGATGTCAATGCAAGGTGATAATGACGTTTTCCTAAAGAAAATGACCAATGCAAGGTGATAAATTGTTAAGAAAGGATGTCAAATGTCAAGGTGACAGTGAAGAGTAATGTGAAAATGTTGGTTAAGGAAATGACCAATGCAAAGTCTAGATGCCAAATGAGGACTATGATGACAATATTTTGGATTTTAAAGATATGCAAGGTGAGGACTAAAATGATTTGAATATCTAAGGTATGCAAATGCAAAGGTCTAAAATGATTTGGAAAAAGGTTTCCTAACCACCCTATGCTTGATCTATGTCTCAATTTTGGAATATCAAAGGACTTGTTTGAAGGACTAAATGACAAGGACAAATGACAAATGAGTCTTCCTAACTAGACTTTTAGTTGGAAGAATCTCATAAAAGGACAATGACTAAAGGAGATAATGATGTCTAAGTCCAATGATAACCTACTTTTGAAAGTCAAGATTTTGCAAAGTGAGGTAAGGTTGTCCTAATCCAAAATATGCAAAATGAGATGAGGACCTAAGTTTTTAGTTTATGATTGAAAATGCAAATGGTGAAGCCTAAGGATGAAGCTAAATATTTGCAAAGATGACCCTATGGTAAGATGCAAGCTAAAGTGTACAAGGAATGAGAGATTTGAGCAATTTCATGATTTGGTTTTTACATAAAACTTCTAGGCTGAGACTGTTGTTTTGATGTTTTATTGAAAAGTCTGAGTTGGCTAAGGTTTTGTGTCTAGATTTGTGAATGTTGTGTATATTGTTTAAAAATTTAGAAAACACTTGACAAGCAAAATATTTTGGTGTACGCAAACACACATGAGACAAGCACAATCCTAATAGGCCAAGGGTTTGTATACTTGATTAGCCCACCGATATACCCTGAATTGGTGCTAAACACCTTTCCTTCTCGAGAGTGGATAGCTTAGAAGTTTGGTGGCACTGAATCCCCTCCATGGCTCATTAATGTCATTCGGGCACACCAACTTCGGATTCTTGGGTCATCACTTCCCAAGAACTGCTATCTCTACTCAAGGGAGTCAGTAGTGAGTATCTTCGGGCATGATATTGTACCCTGCACTATACCAAGCAACGGCTGAAAATGGTTGGCCTCTAAAACAAAAGGTGTCTAGTTAGGGCATCTGTTCGAGTGGCCACACATGGGGCGAGAGATTAATCACCAATTAGGTGGCACTCCAACCTGAAGAGGTTACGCTCAACATGGTTTATGGGAGTACTACTCCGTCCGTGTGACACATCTGCACTCATGGTACTTGAACTTTCCTCAAGCACCCATTTTATATCCCGGCTGGAAGTGGCTTGGCTTTAGCCTATTACCAGTCGGGTCGTCCCTTAAGGTGAGTACTTTTTCCCTTAAGGCAACCTATTTCTAGAAATAATAACCATTTCTCTTACACCCAAGATCGCTCAAAAGCGCAAGGGGAGAGGATACTTCGATTATTAAGTCGTGAGGGTGACAAAAAATAAGGTGGGTATGGTTTTTTGATCACCTAGTTTTCACAAGGTAAGAGCATAATCACCTACCACCTTCAAGCACAGTCAAACAAAATCAAACACATGTTCATTTTAATGCACCAATGGAAGTGTTCCTAAACTAGAAATCACAAACACCTTATTTGAGAAATGAGTCTTCAACTAACGGAGCTACAAAACCACAAATTAGTAGTTTCATAAATGTCTTGGACCAACGAAAAAGCTGCAAAAAAAACTAAGTTAGAACAAAAGATTAAAAACCAAACTAAAAGTTAGTAAATAATTAAACTAGAAAATAAAAAGACTATACTAAGAAAAAAAAATTAAAGAAAACTAAAAACTAAGAGCTCGATTTTTTGTTGCTCCAAAAGAAGCAGTTTTGGGAGCCCCATTCCAAAGCCACACACTACAAACAAAAGATTAGTAAACCAAAAAAAAACTTGAATGAAAACAACAAACTAAAAATAGTGATAACTTTCTCACAACTAAACAAAACTTTAAATTGTAGATATTTATGGAAAGCTAAGACATAGAGTTTCAAAACCCAAAAAACATTTTGCAAAATTCTACACAACAAAAGTATTATAAACAAAAGAAAAATCGGATTTTAATAACTAAATCTTAAAAAGTTGTGATCAGTAAAATAGCCATAACTTTATCAAATCTTAACGAAATTTCAAATTGTTTAATGTTTCGGAAAGCTGAAAATGAGGTCTAAAAAACCAAGAAAATGTTTTAAAATATTTGATGTGTCAGTTATTTTGTGCTCAAATGAAGATGACGGGATTTCGTATGCATTCTTGGCTGTAATCTGCAAAACAATGAAAACAAACAAGAAAACAAACCAATTTCTTTGCAAAATTATAAGATTCACGTCGGGTTCACCAAATGTGAGATGGCGTTAGAAAATCAAATAGAATAGATAAAATGACAGCCAACACCTCTAAACTATTAACCTCATCCAAACAAGAAAAAACAATGAAAACATAAGGAAAATAAAACATTAAATTAAAATACTCCTCATGCTTGAACTTGAATCACTTCTCTTGCTCTCCTATTTCTCCTTTTGCAAATATGCCCTCAGATTTGTAGTGTAACTTGTGCAAATACCTACAAATGATAAATAGAAAGTTGGAGAAGAATAGCTGTTAAGCTGAAAATGGAGAAGGAAGCTTGCTTTTATAGACAACCATTCGAATGGACGGTTGAGATTAATCTTCTAGAAAGATTCCAAGATCAATGGATGGGAATGCATGAGAGAGATGTTACGAAATGGATGGTTGAGATTAAGTCTCAGAAAAAATGTCAAGATCAATGGTCTAGAATTGATGCACCAAGAATATGCGATTCTTGGAGGAATCATGACAGGAAGACATGCAAAGACATGCAGGCCATGATAGACATGTAGGCTAGGATAGACATGCAAGGACATGCAGGGACATGCAAGCTATGACAAGAAATGAATGTTATGAAAGGGGATTATGACAGGGTATATTTGACCAAGTGGTGCATAAATAATTTATTTTAAATTATTTATTCGAAAATGTTGGAAATGGACAAGTGGAAAATAAATAATTTATTCAAATTATTTATTTGAAAATAGAGGAAATGGACAAGTGGAAAATAAATAATTTATTCAAATTATTTATTTGAAAAATGAAAGAGGAGCATTTAATTAAATTTATTAATCTAATTAAATGGAGAGATAGAAATTAGACCTTAAATAATTAATTTAGATTAACTATTTAATTAGGAGAGGTGGCATGGGATAGTTAAATGATTTTAATAATTATTTAACTATGGAAGAATTAAAGGACCATGAATAGATAAATAATTAATGGTAATTATTTAACTATAGATGAAAGATGACAAAATAATTAAATAAATAATAATTTATTTAACTATTGAAGAAGAGGAAGAAATTAGTGACACGATTAGTTTATTTAATCGGTCAGGATAGAATAAATATTAGAAAGTGAATTAATTAAATAATTATTAAAAAAATATTTAATTAATAGAGGAATACAATCAAACATAATTGAATAACTAAAATTATTATCGAAGGACGAGGATGAAGAAAAATGACACTCGAGGGCTTAGGACATTTTTATGTGTCTACAGGTAGGATATGAATCAAGTACTAAGGAAGTCAACTCGACCTCATTCTAAAGAGCTTGAAACTGATTAATGGTGCCAAATAGAGTATGAAACTTCAACCACATAGCCTGAGGATTTGTACAACTCTCTAGCTGGAATAGAAGACTATCTAAAACATGCAAGGATAACAAACCCATGGCCTCATACATTCTATTCCTGTGCTGAAAAACCTCAAATGGCCATGTCAACTGAGGTTGAACTTCATCCAAACATTACCATAACCCTTTTGACATGAGAAGTTTGGTCATTTGTGCCTTCTAGGTGTGATAATTGTGTGGGGAAAGACACTCAATAGAATAAAAGTCCGCCATAATGAATGAGTTTTGAAATGTGTTTTATGAAAGAGGTTTCTGGTTTTCTGATGTAAATTACAGAAAACAAGAAAAAACACCCCCCACAACACAAGAACCCAAACCCCAGTACAATTTTGAAAGCTGAAAAGAAAGAAAAAGAAAAATATGCTTCAGACAATACTCTGTGTACCTAGTAAATTTTCTGATGAAATAAATTGTAGATCTGAAGAGAGCACTCAAACACCTTTCCAACGCCTATTCGTTTTCGAAAAATGGAGTCTAGACGCAAAAAATTATGCCCCTTAGAGTGCAAAAAACATGTTCTAACTTTGACTGGAAAAAAGGGCATCAAAATGAAAAAACCAAAAAATAAGACCAGCACCACTGGATCTGGCTTTGAATCAGCTTTCCAACGCCTATTCTTTTTTGAAAAATGGAGATCATATGCCCATTTTATACCCAATTTCATGGAACACCTTCAAAAAAACCAATAAGCCCTTCAACAGGCCCTTGGGCTAAAAAAATAAGCCCCTGGTCCTGTGAGTGACCAGGGGTCTGAAGATGGGCGGCATGTGGGGGGAGGTTTGGTGGCCGCCATGCGGCAGGAGGCGCGTAGGTGGAGCGCTAGTGGTGCGATTGGCCTGTGGCGAGCTGCTGACTTGTGCTGGTGGCTACTGCCAAGCTGGTGGCCGCTTGGCTGAGTGGCGGCGGTGTTGGATTTTATATTGTGAGCATAGTTTTTATGTGCTTTTTTATTTTTTTTTAATTTTTTTTTGAATTTTTTGTATAGAAAATCATGCTCTAGGTCTGTATGGCCCTAGGGCAAAATAATTTTTGCCTCTCGAGCCAACTGCACCAAAACTGGGCAAGTTTTATGTCAAAAAACTTGGAAATGACCTCTTGAGCACAACCGTGAGCTCGGTTTGGAATCAAACTACACCAAATGAAAGAGGAATGCCCTGGATCAAAAAATCAAACCCCAAACCCTCGAAGCTCCAAAAATCCTTCAAAACATGAATAGGAAGCAACAGGTCTGGGGCTCTGATATCATGTAGAAGTTGAGAAAGCCAACTTCACAGAACCTGAAGATCACCTACATGCAAATAACTTGTCACAAAAAGGAAGAGATGGAGACAAAAAAGCAAAGGGTGCTCTAAAAGCTAAAGATGCATTAATCAGAGAGAGTGATATAATACAATGAGATCAATCCTTATGAAGGAGATCAAGAAACCCTAAAGTGTAACCTAAAAGGGAGCATTTAATAATTAGAATAATTATTAAATACCTACAAAATGCAAACTAAGTTAATCTTAAGAGAAATATAAAAGGTAACTTAATTAAAATAATTAAGTAAAGAACCTTTTACTTTAACAATGATCTGGATTTTGGTGGTGGTGGGGGGGTCCCTTTTAGGGGGAAGGTGAATTGTATGGTGGAATTAGAGGATTATCCTACTGTGTCGACATCTAAAGATAAATGTAAGGATAAGGTTGATTTGCTCGAGGGTTTCCAAGAAGATGACCTGCCCATGAGTTCCCATTAGGGGAGGGGCTTGTACTGGGGAGTGATGGAATTTTCACAGGTGTTTGGGCTAGTTAAGGAAGGGGCCGGTATCTCTTTTAATTTGCTTATGTGGTTGGTTCAAGAGGTTTAGGACCTCCATAGTAAATATGGCATGATTGCTCGTTGCAATATCTCCACCCTTAGAAGCTTGAAGGAGAAGTATTTGATCTTCAGTATGGTGAAATTGCCAAATTCTAGCCTTGGTCTTATGGTGGAGAACATGGCAAATTTGAAAAAAGATCATGGTCCTAGGCTGTCCACAGTGGAGAGGAACTCCCTACAGTTATGTAAAGACCTTAATGTGATGATTAATCTTAGAAAGGAGAAGCTTGAGTCCTCCACTGAAGGTTTGGTGTTCTTGAATGAAAAAGCTACAAAATGGACATGGAGGTTGCTGTTTAATGAGTTGGTGAACTAGGATGAGGGGGAAGATGTTGAGAAGAGTAGGCAGGTTGTTGATTTGGGCACGGAGCCGAGCGTTTGCACTTAGAGCAAAACTAAAAAGAAGGTGGTGGTGCCGAGGCAGGACGTTGATGAGATCTTGGAAATGCACGACAAAGTGATATCTAAGGATCTGGAAGCAGCCAAAATGTTAAAGGAACTTCTTTAGTTGTTGTTTTTTCTGTTCTCTTTTGTCTAGTTTTTTGTGTTTTTGGCTTTTGTTTGTTGATGGTGTGTTGATTGTTGTTTAATTAGCCTAGTTTTTGTGGTGGTGGGGAAGTCAATCTGCTTTACCTTTGTTGCCTTTTCTTTTGTACAGGGTTTCAGGCCCCCTTCAAAACCTGTTTTATGCTAATCAAAAACAAGATAAAAAATAAAAAAATCTAAACCAAAAAATTCTTTATTTAATTTTCATTGAAAAAATCATTTTAACACCTTTAATTTATCAAAGATCCCAATACCCAAATTACCATTAAAAATAAACTTTTAAAAAATCTATAAAAACTCTCTTCTAAACTTAAATATTTTAATTATTATTTTTTCTATTAATCAAAACAAATTTATTAAAAAAGGAAACCCTCGAGATAATAGATAAACAATGAAAAAACAAAATATCAACTAAAATAACCTAACTAAACTATTTTTAACTCAAGTACCACTAAATATTTTCAATTATTATGAGTAACATAATAATTTCTTCCTAAATTTATATAACATAACACAATATTTTGTATCCATTTTCTATATTCTAAAGGTTTTGTCTTTAGTTATTTCCTTACTAAGACTTAGCCCACTTCTTATTTATATATATTTTTAATATATAATATTTCTCTATCATACTTTTCTAAAAGCTTTTTAATTAATATATTTTATAAATATACAATATTGAAAAGATAAAAACATAAGCTAGCCATTAGCTCCCTTACCACCATTTGAGTGGCCTTTGGAATAAAGTAGAATATCTGAATATGGACCACTCTATTCCTATAAGATACGTAAGGGGACTAAATCTATCCCCACAAAAAATAATAATATTCAATACCTAGAAATTTGAGGTTTTAACTAGTGATTCCACCCCCCAACAAAAAAAAAAAAAAAACAAAAAAACAATTATTTTTAATTTCATTTATGCAAATGGGTATGACCATTGAATCTGTCAAATATAGTCAATATTATAATGGAAAGTTTTTAATGTATTTTAATTTTTTGAAATAGTTTTTTTAATTAAAATTAAAAAAATAAAAGTTTGTGGTAAGTTTTTATATTAAATTAAAACGATTAGAATTTATTAGTATTTAGAGTATCATTCTAAATTAATATTTCTTTAGTTGAAGGTCAAAGTTTGAAGGGTATTTATTTCACCATTACTTAAGATGTGATCCTTACCTCTTCTTTTATATTACACCTTAAAAAAATTGAATTTGATGGATAACAAAATTAAAAAATATCATCATCCACATTAATTATACTCAATCAATTAAATTATTGCAAGGTGTGCGCCCTTGGTCTCTTTGTGTTGTGCAACGCGACGCTTGGGTTCGTGACATGGCTTAACCGCCTCCCGTGGATTCATTAACTCTGGCGATTGTATCAGGCATTGACAGGTCAATCTTTTGGTGCAACGGAAACCGTCTTTGCAACGATTGGTATCAGAGCTTGGGTCATTGGTTCGAACCCATCGCATGTGCTGGATGAGATTATTGCAAGGTGTGCGCCCTTGGTCTTGTTGTGCTATGCAACGTAGCGCTTGGGTTCGTGATATGGATTAACCGCCTCTCGTGGATTCATTAACTTTGGCGATTGTATCATACATTAACAAGTCAATCTTTTGATGCAACAACAACCATCTTTACAATATAAATTACAATCCTTTAATAAATTATTTTTATTTTAACAATATAAGAAATTTATTAAAAAAATCTCTATAATAATTTTAGATAAAATATTTAATATTTATTATACCAATATAAACCCCAATCCCTACTTATGTGAAAGAGAAATGGAAGCCAAATTCATGGCCTCTTAATGGGAAGTAAAATTCGTGAGGAAAGTTTCAAATCCTTGCTCCCTTAGTGGGAAGTAATGCCTACACATGCTTGACAAAAGAAAATCATTGCAAAACATATTAATGATTGCTTTTCCTTTCCTTTGAAAGGGTAAGTTCTTTTCATCCAAAAGTAGTATGATCCATAAAACACTTGCTCATGTGGACCCTAAATGAATCACATTTCATCCAACTAGTCTTAGGAAAAATAATTAAGGTATTTCCTTTTTAATCAAATACTAGGGGTTCCGTTTTTGATTTGTTAGGTTACATATATTAAAAATTGTAATGGATGGTTATTTAGTCTTTCTTTTTATCTTACCAGTTGCTTATTAGTCTTGTTATTTAAATATTTTTAGAGAAAAAAAAATGGTTTCTAATGTTCTTTAATTTGTCAGATTTTTTTTTCTTAAAAAGATTAAGTCTAATTTTTTTGATTGGTTTTTGTTTTTGTTTTTGTTTTTTTTTTTCTAAGAAAATATTTAGCATTTAAAAAGTATGGAAAAAAATTTAATGGATAGGAATAAGAGAAATATGAAAATTAAACTTTCTAATGTTCATGGCTTGCATTTCAATAGTGTATATCATTATGTATTATTTGTGTCTAATTAAAAAAATTCATAGATTTTTTTCAAAAATATAATAGAAAAATACATGATAAAAATATTTATTATAGGAAAGTTTGAAGCCAATATGTCTCAAATAGTGTTCATTCAATGTTACTTGTCTCTAGCTATGTTTGCATGTCTCTATTGTGCATTCTTAATCATTTTGTATTGCTTGGATTTAAAGTCTAAACAAAATTTTGATTGTGTTTTATCAATTGACTTGCCGACCCTCTTTGAGAGAGGAAAATGAAAATTTCCTCTTGCTATTTTTGAGAATAATTGTAGTGGGTTCATAAATTTAGGCTATAGTTGCTCACAAGGCTCTTATAGATTAGAAGCAATATGAGTAGAAGAAAATAATCAATGGGACTTTGTCATTTGGATTTCTTTTTGGTTCAGTGGAAAATCAAAGGAGGCAATTTACCATTTCTAGAGGTGTTTTTTTTGTGCCCGCATTACCCATCTTGGCTTATCTTGGAGAGAAAGTGATGAGTTTGACGAGAGGCCTAGTGGATCATTGCTATCTGCAAAGGTAAGTGAATCTTTATTGTTTTATATTTATTTATTAAATTATGAGTTGTGGGTGATTTTAGTTGTTTGCAATGGGTTTTAGGGTCTTGTCGAATTGCATCTTTCATGGTTTCTTCAAAATATTTTGAATTTGGTGTAATTAATTTCAAGATACTAGGTTTAATATTTTTCTTGTTTTTTGAGTTAGGTCTATGTTTTTTCTTAGTTTTGGAATTAGGTTTAGGATTTTTCTTAGTACTTGAGTTGGGTTTGAATTTTTGTAGTGTATAAGTGTAAAAAATGTATCTTGTAGACATTGTCTACCACAACCTTATTTTGTTGGAGGTTTTTGTTCCAAGCTATTGTTAGAAACAATGCCTCTTTTAAAGCTTTCAAAGATTTTGCCCTAGTCTAGAGTCAATCTTCATTTCCTAGCTTTGTAGACCCTTTGTTGGGCATTTACTTTTATCCACGGGCACTCATAGTGCTTAAGTTCAAAGTTTGCACAGAGGTGATCCACATGTCAAAGTTGCATAACTCCTATTGAGCCTAGAGGATTAAAATAATAGCATAATGCGTTGAGGCACTGCATGGTAGGTTCATGCGCCACCCAAATGAGAGACTTTTGGTGGGACCACCATAGGGTAAGGAAGGAGGATGACACATGGCGAGCCCACACACTTTTTGAGGAAAAAAGTCTTATATTTTTGACAAAGACCCGTCATTGGCTAGCTTAATGATGAAGTGAGCAAGTAGTTACAATGAAAGGTCAAGCAGAGACAAATGGCACCATTGTCACCTATGAAGGATTGCTTATGATTTCCTAGTTAGGTCATTTCAATGGTCGCCATGATGGTAATGTCCACAAATGAGAAAGTGTAAATCTTTTCTATTATCACAATTTTCAATGTTGAAGGAGAAGTTCTTCTTTTAAGGCCTTGAGGGGCACTGTATTGTGTGGTTGATCATATTTTAAAAAAAACACTAAGAATCACCAAAGAGAACATATTATAATAGTTTTAGTTTTGAATAGAGATAGCAACAGTTTTTGTCTTTCACTCTAAGACCTTAGCAAGTACCCCTTACATGAAGGATTGAATGGTTTATAATATGCCTTTGGGCCTTTGTAATTTTTTCTATGCCCACCAATGAAGAGGATGTGGTGTAATGTGTTAAATTATGTGGAATCAATTGTTGTCTATTATTTTTGTTCTTTGCTTCTATAGTATTGGCTTTTGTTTATATTTCAAACTCTAAATCATGTGCATGCTATTTTAATTTGTTTGTAATTTTTTGAAGGTCTAATCTATATTATGCACTACCAGGGATAGGTACATTGATATTTTTGGCACATCACCTTAGAATGGTTTCTTGTAGGAATTTTATTTTATATCTTCCCATTTTCTCCCCCCTTGGTTAAAATGAAGAGTCAACTTCTAAAATATTGTAGGTTGTTTTGTGAATAGCAGTTTGGTCCCACATTCATAGAACTTCCCAAGGTTGTATCTCCTAAGTGTTAGTTTTGAGATCAATAGTTTTTTTTTCTAGCATGCCCAGTGGGACCACTCTAAAGCTAGATATGAAGTGGGTTTATGAGCCAAAGACCCATCACAAGATCATTCACAATGTGTAATCTTGGGTTACTCTTTCCCCCATTGGTGGCTGTCGAATGGTAGAGAGCTTTAGGAAGCAAAGAAACACAAGCACAAGCGTAGGATTAAGTACAACAATTCCAAGCACCAACGATTTCCAAAAGCTTAGTAGCATGGAATAGTAGTAGCCTGCTCATTCCTTCAATTCCTATAGTTGCATAGGATCTGATTCCTACCTGTAGACACCTAAATTTGGACACTTAATTTATCCAAATTTATCCCCTTTCATCTAAGCATCCTCTTATTCATCTAAGCATCCTCTTATTCACATTAATTAAGTAATATCGCTATTATTTAATTAATATCCTTAATTCTGCCAAATCCCTAAGGTATTTAATTAATAAATAAATACCTTATCTCTTTAATCCTCATTTTCATTAAATGAATTAAATAAATATGACATTTATTTAATTCCTCACATGTCACATCCCTTTATTAATCCTAATTATTCTCCTAATCTCATCATTAGGGATGTGCACATGCCTAATCCTTGATTAGGATGTGTCACATCCTCCAACTTTTGCAAGTTGGCCTCTAATCTCTCTTAGCCACCTAACCCTCCTCTAATCCTTCATTAACTAGCCTAATCAACCTCTCAAGGAATTTTTAATTCCTTTTATCCTTCCAAGGAATATTAAATTCTTTTTTCTCTTTCCCATGTGATCTTTGACTTGTCACTTCAAGTCACCTGCGAACTCTTCCTAATCTCCCACTTGCCTCTAATATGTCATTAATTTGTTTAATCAGGTACTTGCACAACCTTAATCACTTAATTAGGTCAGCCTAATCCCCATGTAATTTATGGAATGTGTCCTAAGTCAACTTTATTAAAGACTTTCTCCTTTTGGAGAAGACACTCCATTCCCCATGTGAATTTTTAATTCACATTTAATCCCCCAATGCATTCCAAAGAATTATAAATTCTTTCTCTCATTCCCATGTAGATATTTGAGGAATTTTTAATTCCTCACATGTCCTCTCACCCACATGGGGACAAGGACCTCCTTTATGAGGAGATCTTGTCCAAATCCCAAGGTACTATGTAGTACCTCCATGTCATGTACTCTCCTTCAAAATCATTTACACATCATCTTTCTCAAGCCACTTCACATGCCACATGTCAAGATGTGAGGGCTTGTGAGTTCTCAACTCACCATATCCCTACATCTTGGCCATGTTGGTTTAATCTCAACCGTCCATTTCCCTAGAGAATCCAAAATTCTCTATAAATACCCCCTCTTTTCTCTCATTTTGGGAGAAGATCATTTTTGCTAGCCAAACTCTTGCAAATTGTTCTCTTGAGCCATACTTAGCCAAATACTTGCACTTTCCTCCATTCTCACCTATTTTCCATCTCCATTTCATCTCACACTTGCATCTTTTGCCATCAAAGGAGCATACAACATCAAAGATCGAAGGGCCAACCAAAGGATCGATTCAAGACAAGGTAAATCAACTCCATTTGTTATCTTTACTTTGTTTTTGAATCCAACTAGGACAATCTTGAGGTGTAGGGTGTTTATAGTTGTTGTTTACACTCTACTATTTGCTGCTCATTTTCTAACACATATTTTCACCCGATCACACTACCAATGCTCTAAAAGTGCTCCCTAAGTTCATGAGAGAGGATTGCAAGACCTTGATAAAACATTTGCAAGATATTGTCGACCTAAGCATGGTACATCATGTGACAGATAAAAATATGGAATTAAGGTTACTAGCTGCTTCTTTCAAAGGGAAATATCTAGATTGGTATAGATCCTTGCTCCCTAATTCAATCAGTACATGGGATCAACTCGGAGATAGATTCTTCAACCGTTTTATAGAGAAGGGTGTTTGTTCTTCCTTACTCTAGCAATTGATAACGATCAAAAGAGCTCCCCAAGAGGCTATCACTGATTTCATCACTAGGTTTCACAAAACTTGGTAAAGGATCTTGATGACGGCTAGACCCTCAATAGGTATGGCTATCATTTTTTACTTGAAAGAATTTAACTATGACATAATTGTGATGATCTAGTCATTAGGGGGTCAGACCCTTTCAGATGCATATGACTTGGATGTTAGGGCCAAGAATAACCTTATAGATATTGAAAAACTTCCTCCTTAACCGTCCATCCCTATATTCCATGACATATCATCCCCACCATCAGAAGATTCCCCTAGTACATCCTCCGTGCCTCCTTTGATATATGTGTATCCTAATGTGCAGACTAACACAATTGCTTCTACCTCTTTGGCTGCATAAGTGAGTGATAGGAAAAATCTATTGCAGACCTTTTCTAATGAGATAATTAACCTCACAAGGCAACAAGCTATGCCCCCTAAGTCCACTTACCATAATTTTTAAGGAAAAAAATCCTCCCTTAGAGTATAACCAATACCAAGGAGGAGTGTAGGAAAATAATCAGGCTCAACCTACAAATCAGATAGTACTAGTCCTAACTCCACTATAAGCTATACCACCTAATCATAATAGATATTTCATGGTGGATCAAAATAGTTTGGCGGATGACACTAATTCATGGTGCTTCCCTTGTAATGATGCATACATGCCTTGGAATTTCCCTAGAGGGAATCTTTAGCAGAAAATCATAGAAAAACAAAATTAAGGAGCTATAACTCATACAAGCGTGTATGCCTATCAATATCCTAGAGTGGAAAATGCCATCCTAATAGCTCAAGTGCAAGGCATGCCCTTGGAGTAGGAAGGTGAAATTGCTTTGGACCATGCACTATTCTCTTTAATGGAGGGAGAAGATGCGGTGTTTGCTAATGAGGCATCAATGTCAAAGATTCCTCAAGCTCGGTTAGAATATTATACCTAGTCGAAAAGGAGATTTACTGGAGAGTAGATACCCTTGACATCACAACCCAAGCCTATCTTCGAGAAAAAATCAAAATCATAAGTAGCAACTCAAGCATTTCAAAAGCAGGATGGCCCAATCTTGAGTAAAGAAAAAGAGCTAAAGGCCCAAAAATCCAAACTACTCAATGTGATGGAGAAATTGATGAAGGTACCCGCCCATGTCTCCTTATGGGATATTTTAGTGATCCTAGAGCAAAAATATTTGTTGCAGCAAGCCTTGGAATATGGTAAAAAACTGGTGCAAGATAATGCGATCCTAGAGCATAATCATGTAAAAATCAAAGAGCTAGTTAAAGAGTCGCAGGCCCTAGGAGTTGTGGAATTCACAAATACAAAAGAGAAGGTTGCAAAAGAATAGGTGAATAATGTTGGATGTTGTGGTTGTGTTTCTGATATGTGGTTGTCATTGATGTCAACACTATTAGCATTAATTCATTAGAAGCTGTATATGTCGAGGATATTGAGAAAAATGTAATGAAATGAGTTGCAGGTTATCAGTGGTGAAGTGAAGTTCAGTCTGTTAATGAATTCAATATGTTGATGATTAGAGGTTGTGGACTAAATTTTTTCTTGTCGAGTATATCTAGTTTATCCACGTTGACTTTTAGAGATCCATGTGAAGATTTGATCGAGTTATGAAGATTTGTATTTTGATAGTCTTTCTGTTACTTCAATTTGTGTTCCTGAATGAAGATGATGTGATTTAAGTCAGTTTAGTTGTTGTGGATGATTCTCTGGTGATTCATGATGTTTGTGGATGTTTCTAGATTGTGCTCTATCTATGTTGCATGTCCACATTGATTGTTGCGCTCGTGATCCGAGATTTTCTCTTGCATATTCATGTTTTTTCATATTCTTGGCCAATAAGGTGTTTGTAGCGTGTTGTGGATCTTTGAGGAATAAATTTTGAAGGTGGATCATGTTCAAAGATGCTATTTTGGATCTTCACTAAGTTGTGGCTGACCTTGGTTGATTCACATTAATAATTGTTATTATTTTGGGCCGATAGTTTGTTATCATTTTATTATTTTCATTAAAGCCAACATGTAGTGGTTTAATTTCTTGTTGTGGATGTACGCGACTGTTTATTTCATTTGAAGTATGCTAAATGTGTGTGTGCGAATAATGTTCTAAATCATTCAAAGGTAGAGCAAAGTGTGAAGAAGAGTGAAGAATTGTTCATGTGCTTAATTGGAAATGTGATTAGGCATTAGCAGATGCTAATTTATTAGTTCAAATCCTTGCGGATGTAATCTGAATCTTTTTGTAAGACAATGTGTCTTCCTTTAGGTAGTAAGCCTCATTGTAATTGAGCAGTGAGCTCTAGGAAGTGCGCCTAAATGCATGTGCATTCCCCACTCATATTTCTTTATAATTTAACAGGGTATAATCTTGTGGACTGACCTCCACCGTGGTTTTTCCCCTAATAGGGTTTCCACATAAAAAATATTGGTGTTATGTGTGTTTCTGATGTGTTGATGATTTATGCTTTCATGGTTAATAATCAGATCTGAGAATAAGCTTGATAAAGTTAATAATTTTTAAATTTCTAGGACAACTAATTCACCCCCCCTCTCATTTGTCTGCCCTTGTGTTGCCAACAATTGGTATCAAAGCAGGTTCCTTGGAAGAAGTTTAATAGCTTGAGGTGATTCAGGATGGCGACATATAAGATGGATAGTTTGAGATTTGATGGAACAAATTATTCCTTGTGGAAGACTCGAACAAAGTGCCATCTAAGATGCATTGATGAACCCTACTGGAGCATTACAAGTAATAGGTATATTATACCTCAGAATGGTCCTACTACTACTATTGAGATTAGAGATGTTGAGTACAATATCAGGGCTAAGGAAGCATTATTGAGTGCTTTTACTAATACTAAGATGACTAATGTTATGGATCTGAAGACTGCTTATGAGATCTAGAAAAAGTTGGAAACTTTTTATGAAGGTGATGCTAATGTGAAGATTGCTAAGTTGTAGAGTCTGAAAGGGAAATATGAAATGTTGAGAATGGGTGATGATGAAAATATTACTACTTTCATGCAAAGAGTGAATGAACTTGTGTGTGGAATCAGATGTGCTAGTGGATAGTTGGAAGAATTAGAGATTGTTGCTAAAGTGCTTAGATCTTTTCCTGCTACTTACAAAGTCAAGCTACAACTATTGAAGAGCTCTGGATTGTGACAAATGTTACTCGAGATATGTTGATTGGTAAGCTTACTGCTTTTGAGTTAAGTGAATTTGGTGATGCCCTTCCTAAGATAGAATCTACATTCAAGGCTACTACATTTGGAAGAGATAAACAAAGATATGATCTGAGAGAGAGTTCTTCTAGAAAGACATTCAAGTATGAAGAAGAAATGAGATAGTTTGAAGAAGAAGAAAGTGAACTGGATGAGCTTGAAGCATTGATTGTGAAAAGAGAAGCCAGAGGACAAGGTAAGTATAAATTAAAGTTTCCTATTAAATGTTTTTCCTACAATAAGATAGGTCATTTTGCATCAAGGTGTCCGGAAAGAGTTTCTAAACCAAGACATAACAAGCCTAAATTTCAAAAGAAGTGTTATTATGCTACTTATGAAGGAGTGATAGATGATGAATCTGATAAAGGAAATGAAAGTGAGGATGAATGGGTACTTATTGCTATCAAGGAAAATAATCTTGTGTCTACTGAATCTGCTAGTTGTACAAATGTGGGGAAATCCCTAGTTGCTCAAATTGAAGAGAAAGATGAATAGGTGATTGATAGTGGATGTTCACATCACATGACAGGACATAAAAGTAAGTTTGTGAGCCTCAAAAAGTATGATGGTGGTGTTGTGAGATTTGGTGATAACACAACTGGTGTGATCCATGGTAGAGGATGCATTTCTCTTGATGGTAAGAACAATACTGATGATGACCTATATGTGGAAGGTCTGGAGCATAATCTTTTGAGTGTCGGGAAGATGGTTGATAAGGGTTACAATCTTTACTTTCAAGGATGGAAATTGCAGAATATTGGGGTGTTCCAGAAATGTGATTGCATCAGGTACAAAAACAAGAGGTAATATCTTTCATTTGAACACTGCTAGTAAAAATTGTCTGATTGCTCAAGTTGATGAAATTTGGTTGTGGCATAGAAGAATGTGTCATGTTAATTTTAATAATATTTTCAAGATAAGTTCTACTAAGGCTGTGTGAAATCTTCCTAAGTTGGTAAAGTCTACTAATGCTATATGCAAGGAATGTTAGTTGGGGAAGCAAACTAGAATTTCATTTTGAAGTTGTTGGAGCTTGTGCATATTGATTTGTGTGGTCCTTCTAGAGTTAGAATTTTACAAGTTTATAGGTATTTCATGTTGCTTATTGATGATTATTCAAGAATGATGTGGGCTACTTTCTTAAGGGAGAAATTTGAAGCTCTGGAGAAGTTTAAAATCTTTAAGGCTATGGTTGAGACAAAGATTGGTCTGAAGATTAAATGTATGAGATCAGATAGAGGTGGTGAATTCACTTTTGGTGAGTTTAATTCTTTTTGTGAAGTGCATGGAATAAAGAGACAATTATCTACCCTACAGACCCCTCAACAAAATGGAGTTGTGGGAAGGAAGAACATGATTGTTCAGGATGCTGCTAGAACTATGATGCTAGAAGGAAATGTTCCCCATATCTATTGGAGAGAAGTTGTGAGTACTACTGTTTACATCCTCAACTGGGTACAAGTCAAAGGTGATACTGGTAAGACCCCTTTTGAGCTATGGACTGGTCATAGGCCTACTGTTAAATATTTCAAATTCTTTGGGAGTAAATGTTATATAAGAAGAGATGAAGATTTAGGAAAGTTTGATGCTAGAAGTGATGAAGGAATATTTGTGTTACTCTACTAAAAGCAAGGCCTACCAGTGCTACAATAAGAGATTGAAGAAAATGGTTGAAAGTGAAAATGTAAAGGTTGATGAAGACATAGCTAAACCATCTAGAACCTTTGGATATGATTCTGATGATGAGAATGACAGTACAAAAAAAGGAAAGCAAGTTCAGACTTCAAATCAAGTTCAAATCATTCTGGTGAATGAAGAAGATCAAGAGGAAGGAGAAAGAAGTGAAAGAGTAGAAGAGAGATCAGAAGAGCCTGAAATTCAAGAATGTCCTAAGACTCTGAGGTATGTAAGATTAAATCATTCAGAAGATCAGATTATTGGTGATAAGAAAAAAAGATGTCTAGACTAGGAGAAAGATTGCAAAATAATATTGTTTGATTTCAAAGACTGAGCCTACTAATGTGAATGAAGCATGTAAAGATGAACATTGGGTTGAAGAAATGAAAGAAGAGCTACAACAAATTGAGAAGAATGATACATGGATTCTTGTTCCTACACCTAAGGATAAAAATTTCATTGGAACTAAATGGGTCTTTAGAAACAAACTAAATGAGCAAGGTGAAGTGGTTAGAAACAAAGCAAGATTGATGTATAAGGGATATTCTCAAATGGAAGGAATTGATTTTGAAGAGACCTTTGCTCCTGTTGCTAGAATTGAAGCTATGAGATTGTTTCTTGCTTATGATGCTTACAAAGACTACAAGGTTTATCAGACGGATGTCAAGTCAACATTTCTAAATGGTGACCTGGAAGAAGAGGTGTATGCTAAGCAACCAGATGGATTTCAGTTGACTGGTCAGGGAGATATGGTTTATCGATTGAAGAAAGCACTGTATGGACTTAAGCAATCCCCTAGAGCTTGGTATGCCAGTGTTGGCAGATGGTCAAAACTCCCCTAGGGATTTGTGACATGGACTAACCGCCTCCCATGGATCTATTAACTTTGGCAGTTATATCAGGCATTAATAGGTTGATCTTTTGGTACAACGACAACTGTGGGCCAACAATTGGTATTAGAGCAAAAGGTGCCTGGTTCGAATCCCCTCAGGTAATGTTGAGGGGGAGTTTGTTGGAAGATGGTCATCACTCCCCTTGGGATTCATGGCATGGACTAACCACCTCCTGTGGATCCGTTAACTATGGCAGTTGTATTGGGCATTAAAAGGTCGATCTTTTGGTGCAACGATAACTGTGGGCCAACAACCAGATTGGATAAGTATTTGCTGAAACTTGGATTTAACAAAGGTACTGCTGATAGTAATTTTTATTTCAAGAATGATGATAAAGATTTGATTGTGGAATTCTTTTTTGATGATATCATTTTTGGAGGAGATGATAGTTTGTGCATGAAGTTTTCTAATGAGATGCATAGTGAGTTTGAGATGTCAATGATTGGAGAGATGAAATTATTTTTGGGATTGCAAATTACTCAGTTAGACAAAGGGATCTTTATATCTCAATCCAAGTATGTGAAAGAATTGTTGAAGAAATTCGGCATGGAAGATTCAAATCCAGTTGGTACACCCATGGTGACTGGATGTAAGTTGACAATAGATGATGATTCTCTGAAGGAAAATTAGACTAGATACAAATCAATGATTGGTGGATTGTTGTATTTAACTCAAACTAGGCCTGATATCATGAATGATATATGTATTGTTGCAAGATTTCAAGTTGATCCTAAAGAATCACATGTGACTGTTGTGAAGAGGATTTTCAGATACTTGAAGGGGACAGTTGATTTTGGCCTATTGTATCCTAAAGATGATGATCTTACTTTGAGTGCCTTTACTGATGTTGATTTAGCTGGTGATGAAAGCACTGTATGGACTTAAGCAAGCCCTTAAAGCTTGGTATGCCAAATTGGATAAGTATTTTCTAAAGCTTGGATTTAATAAAGGTACTGCTGATAATAATTTGTATTTTGGAAGTTTTTGTTGATGATAAAGATTTGATTTTGGAAGTTTTTGTTGATGATATCATTTTTGGAGGAGATGATAGTTTGTGCATGAAGTTTGCTAATGAGATGTCAATGATTGGAGAGATGAAATTCTTTTTTGGGTTGCAAATTACTCAGTTAGACAAAGGGATCTTTATATCTCAGTCCAAGTATGTGAAAGAATTGTTGAAGAAATTCAGTATGGAAGATTCAAAGCCAGTTGGTACACCCATGGTGACCGTATGTAATTTTCCAAAAAATGATGATTCTTCGAAGGAAAATCAGACTAGATTTAGATCAATGATTGGTGGATTGTTGTATTTAACTCAAACTAGGCCTGATATCATGAATGCTGTATGTATTGTTGCAAGATTTCAAGCTAATCCTAAAGAATCTCATGTGACTGCTATGAAGAGAATTTTCTGATACTTGAAGGGAATAGTTGATTTTGGCCTGTGGTATCCTAAAGATGATGATCTTACCTTGAGTGCCTTTACTAATGCTGATTGGGCTGGTGATGTGAATGATAGAAAAAGTACTAGTGGTGGTGAATTTTTCTTGGGAAAGAAGTTGATCTCATGGTTAAGTAAAAAGCAGAATGCCATTTCTTTATCTACTACAGAGGCCGAATACATTGCTGCACTGCTAACAATTGTACTCAAGTATTGTGGATGAAGAAGATGTTGAAGGATATTAGAGTCGTGTATGATGAGCCTATTGCTATATTATGTGATAATTCAAGTGCTATTAACATTTCTAAGAATCTGGTGCTGCATTCAAAGACCAAGCATATATCTATCAAGTTTCACTTCTTGAGAGAGAAGATGAGTGAAAAGGAAGTCGGATTGGAGTATGTGCCTACTAAGGAGCATATTGCAGATATCTTTACAAAGTTGTTGCCTAAGGATAATTTTGAGTATCTCAAAGGGAAGTTAGGGGTGATTACCCCTCCAAATCATAACTAAGATGCATTGCATTGCATTAGTCTGTGATTTTCATAGTCATATCTTGATCCAGATTGATGTTGTGGTGGCTGCTACTCAGGGGGAGTAGTTAGATGATTTAGATGTTCAGATATGTGGTTTAGAGCTTAGAGATTTTTATCATTGATGTAAAAGGGGGAGAAGAGCAATGTGAATTTTTTTTTGGGGAGAAGAACCTTGTGTGGAGAAAAGTCATGTTGAAGAGTTGAGGAGAAAAGAGTCAGAACCTAAGGGGGAGTAAGTGCTAGAGATAGTTGCATTGATGATGTTTTTCACATCATGTGTTGTCATCAATTCCAAAGGGGGAGATTGTTGGATGTTGTGGTTGTGTTGCTAATATGTGGTTTTCATTGATGTCAACACTATTAGCATTAATGCATTAGAAGCTGTATATGTCAAGGATATTGAGAAAATTGTAATGAAATGAGTTGCAGGTTATCAGTGAAGTGAAGTTCAGTCCATCGGTGAGTTCAGTACGTTGATGATCATAGGTTGTGGACTAAAGGGTTTCTTGTCAAGTATATCTAGTTTATCCACGTTGAGTTTTAAAGATCCACGTGAAGATTTGATTGAGTTATGAAGATTTGTATTCTGATAGTCTTTTTGTTACTTCAGTTTGTGTTCCCGAATGAAGATGACGCAATTTCAATTAGTTCAATTTTTGTGGATGCTTCTCTAGTGATTCATGATGTTTTTGGATGTTTCTAGATCATTCTCTATCTGTGTTTCACATCCACATTGATTGTTGCACTCATGATCCGAGATTTTCTCTTGCGTATTCATGTTTTTCATATTCTTGGCCGACAAGGTGTTTGTAGCATGTTGTGGATCTTCGAGGAATAATTTTTGAAGGTGGCTCATGTTCGAAGATGTTATTTTGGGTCTTCACTAAGTTGTGGCTGACCTTGGTTGATTCACATTAATAATTATTATTGTTTTGGGCCGACAGTTTGTTATCATTTTATTATTTTCATTAAAGCCGACATGTAGCGGTTTAATTTATTGTTGTGGATATATATAAGCGACTGTTTATTTCATTTGAAGTATGTTGAATTTGTGTGTTCATGAATAATGTTCTAAATCATTCAAAGGCAGAGTAGAGTGTGAAGAAGAGTGAAGAAAAGTGAAGAAGTGTTCATGTGCTTAACCAAAACTGTGATTAGGCATTAGCAAATACTATTTTATTAGTTCAAATCCCCATGGATGTAATCCGAATCTTTATGTAAAACAGTGTGTCTTCCTTTTAGCAGTAAGCCTTGTTGTAATTAAGCAGTGAGCTTTAGGCAGTGTGCCTGAATGCATGTGCATTCCCCACTCATATTTCTTTATACTTTTAACAAGGTATAATCTTGTGGAATGACCTCCACTGTGGTTTTTCCCCTAACAGGGTTTCCACATAAAAAATCTTGGTGTTATGTGTGTTTCTAATGTGTTGATGATTTATGCTTTCATGGTTAATAATCATATTTGAGAATAAGCTTGATAAATTTAATAAGTTTTAAATTTCTGGGACAACTGATTCACCCCCCCTCTTAGTTGTCCTCCCTTGTGTTTCCAACAAATAAGTCAAAACCCACCCCATTTTTCTTAACTCTTGTTGTAGGGGGAAAGTTTCTACACAATTCTATGATTGAATTTGGTGCCAACACCATAATCATGCCTAAGTTAATTATAGATTCGTTAAAACTAGAATATGAGCCTCTTGATAGGAGAATCATGCAATTAGATGGAAAGAGGGTCCAAGCTATAGGTATAATCAAAAGTATTCCCTTAACCTTGTATTCATGTCCTAGCTTTACGATTTCCCAAGAGGTGGCAATAATAGATATCCCTCCCATTTTTGGATTATGTCTGTCTAGAGATTTCACTACTAATATTGGAGGATATTTGTCTTTGGATCGGTCTCACCCAATCCTAAGGACTAAGCATGGTTCCAAGATTTAAGTTTTATCTAAACCTTTTGTTGAAAGAATGGAAATATTGAAGGTGTTGTCATTGATGTCAACCGGTCAGCTGGTTATCTACTAGTTGCTGTTGGCTATATATGTCAAGGATATTGATAAAATTGTAATAAAGATATGTTGCAAGTGTTTTGTGGTTGCTCCAGTTTTTTGGTTTGGATTTTCCCCTATGGTTGTGCAGTTCAGATATGCTGTTCATGTTTGTGAGAAGGTGCTATATTCATATTCTTGGTTGTTGGTTCATTGTACAATGCGAGTTGTGTTCACTAGTTATGAACTGAGGTTCTCTATGTTTCTAATTGAGGTCCAGGAGAAATGGTGTTGGTATGGATTTCTCTTTGATGAAGTCTTATGATGTATGGTTCTAAAGTTGAGTTGTCCTGATTGTATTGAAGTTAATTTTGGAATTTGGAAAGTTCGTGCTTAATCATTCTATGTGTTTTACACTAGTGTGGCCGAACTTGTGTGAAATACTAATTTCAAAATGATGAAGCATGTTGGATCTATTTGGGTCCCTATGAAGCATGTGTTTGGGTCAACCTCATTCTAATTCCACCCTAGAATGTTTTGGTGCCAACCTAATTTGATTTTGGATTTGGATAGCTGACTTTGGATATGTTTCAAAGATGAAGATGGTATAAATACAAGATGAGTTAGTAATGGAAAATATACAAGAGCGAAGAAGAAGCATGATAAGAGAAAAGAGATAGTGCATTTTTGTGTGACATTGATTCTATTCAGTAAGAGTGTGTTGAGAATGTGGGAGTTCAGTGTGAAGCTTGATGCTGAATTTCTGGATGCAGTGAGCTGAAGGTGAACTCTATAATTCATGCAAGTTGATTGAGTGAATGTGGTGGAATCCTTTGTTGCATTGGGATTGTAGTTTCTTTGTAACAAGTATTCTTTGTCTTCTTTATATCTCTGTGGCAGTGATCTCTCCGGGTTGTAACCCTATTGGATAGTGAGTCCTTGTTCTGGATAGTGAGTCCTTATTTTAGGTAGTGAGCCTTTTTGTAATCGGTTTTGATATTATCTATAGTGTGAGTTAATCCTCACCATGGTTTTTCCATCATTTGGTTTTTCATGTAAATCTGGTGTTATTGTGTATATGTGTTGGATATGAGTTTTTGCATTGGCATTTGATGATTAATCATTTAAGCAATATTAAGTATTAGTTTCGGTGATTGAATTAAAGGTTTAATTCTATGACAAATAATTCACTCCCCCTCTCATTTTTCCTATTCAACAATTGGTATTAGAGTGAAAGGTTCCTTGGTGAAGAGCTTAACTGCTTGAGGAAGGTCCGAGATGGCTGGAAAAATGGTTTTTGATTATTCGAGGTTTGATGGAACTAACTATGGTATCTGGAAAGTATTGATGGAATAATATCTATAGTATTGTGGATATGATGTGGAGAAAGCTTACAAAAATCCTTACACTCCTCCTGTTAATGGTCCAAGTACACCTGAAGAGATCAAAGCACATGAAGTGAATAATAAGGCAAAGTTCATCTTGAAGAATAGTCTAGTACATTATGAGTTGATTAAGGTTCAAAATTTGAAAACAACTAAGGAAGTATGGGATGCTTTGGAAAGAGTGCATGATGGTGATGAAAGAGTTAAAGAAGTGAAATTACAGAACTTGGAAACATAGTTTGATCTTCTACATATGTTTGAAGATGAGAATATTAAAGCTTATGTATAGAGATTGGATGAGATAGTGGCTGAAATGAGAGGATTTGGTGCTACTATAGATGAAGATAGGACTGTAAAGAAGATTCTCAGAGCTCTTCCTGATGCTTACAGTGAAAAAGTGAGTGCTATTGAGAAGACTATAGATTATAAGACCTATACAAAGGATCTACTTTTGGGATTTTTTATATCATATGAGATGAGGAAGCTGAGTCTAAGGAATGGGTGCAAATTAGAGACTGCTTTTAAAGCTACAAAAGTTGAAGATCCAGATGGAGAAAACTTTGATGAAATATAAGATTTTTTTTTAAGAAGAATGAGGAAAGGCTCTGGTAAGTATGAAGGTAATTTTCCCTTTAAATTCTTTAGTTGTGGAGAAATAGGTCATTATGCTATGAAGTGTTCAGAAAGAGCTAAAATAAATAAACAAAGATATGAGAGAGAAAAGAAAGGGAAGAAGATTAATAGAGCTTATTATGTGAATGAGAATGCAAGTATATCTAATGAGGATTTATAATATGAAGATCCTAATGACTATGAATGCTTGTTCTTGGTGATTAAGGATGAACCTACTTCTGCCAATTCTTTAAAATAGGTAAAAGAAAGCCCTCCAAAGAAGGAGAAAAATGAAGGTACAGTTATCTCTGGCTTACATGCTAAACAAGAAAATAATTTTTGGGTAATTGATAGTGGTTGTTCACATCACATGACTGGTGATAAGAGTAAGTTTGTTAAGCTTGAAAAATATGATGGAGGATTGGTTATGTTTGGAGATGATACTGGTGCTAAAATCTGTGGGATAGTTTCAGTAAGCTTTGATGGCAAGCATCATATTGACGATGTCTAATATGTTAAGGGTTTAAGGCATAATTTGTTTAGTGTTGGTCATATGTGCAGAAAAGGATATGATCTAGTGTTTAAGGATGAGAGATGTGAGATCCAAAAAGGATCTAGAACATTGATTGCTACGGGAAAGAAATCTAAAGGGAATATTTATCAACTTAAGGGTGCTGATGGACAATGTTTTATGACTCAGATTAATGATAGTTGGTTATGGCATAGGAGAATTTGTCATATAATTTTTGATAACTTGGCAAGGATTAGTGTTGTTCAAGTTGTGAGAGATTTATCGATAATTACAAAGCTCGTTAATGCTATTTGTAGGAATTATAAGTTTGGAAATAAATTAAGGAATCATTATATATCAAAGGAACATCCCACTACCTGACTACTAGATTTAGTTCATATAGATATTTTTTTTCCTATGAGAGTAAGAAGTCTATTTGGTGAAAGGTACTTTATGCTTTTAGTTGATGATTATTCTAGATATACATGGGTTACATTTCTTAGAGAGAAATCAGATGCATTAGATAGATTCAAGGCATTCAAAGCTATGGTTGAAAATGAAGTGAATTTGAAGATAAAATGCTTAAGATCTGCAGAGGTGGAGAATTCACCTCCCATGAGTTTAAAATGTTTTTTGAAGTGCATGGAATAAAGAGACAATTATCTGCCCCGAGAAATCCTAAGAAAAATGGAGTTGTTGAAAGGAAAAATAGAATAGTTCAAGAGGTTGCTAGATCAATAAATACTGAGGCTGGTTTATCGGAAGTTTATTGGAAAGAAGCTATTCATACTAATGTTTATGTATTCAATAGAGTTTAAGCAAGAGAAAATAGTACAAAGACTCCCTACGAGCTATGACATGGAAGAATTCCTATTGTTAAATATTTCAAAGTATTTGGAAGCAAATGCTATATCAGAAGAGATGAGGAAACTTTGGGTAAGTTTGATGCAAGAAGTGATGAAGGCATTTTTCTTGGATATTCTACTAATAACAAGGAATACAAATGTTTCAATAAAATACTGTGAAAGATTGTAGAGAGCTCAAATGTGAAGGTTGATGAGACAATGAAGAATCCTATTGACATTGACATATATGTATCTGATGAGCATGATTATGTAAGAATAGAAGAATTTGTGGAAGAACAAGAAAAAGATGAGCAAGGGAAGCAAGATGAACAAAATGAAACAAAAGAAGATGCTTTGGTGATGTCCCCTAAGACACCGAAATATGTATAGAAGAATCATTCATAAAGAGAGATTATTGGAGATAAGACAAAAGGTGTGTTGACTACAAGAAAAGCTGTTGTTGAAGTAAATTAATGCCTATTTTCTGAGATTGAACCAAAGACTATAGGTGAAGCTTGTAAAGATGAACACTGGAAGGAAGCTATGAAAGAATAACTTATGCAGATTGAGAAGAATCAAAATTGGGAATTGGTCCCAAGATCAACAACAAAAACATCATTGGATAAAAATGGGTATTCAGAAATAAGTTGAATGAGAATGGAGAAGTTAGTAACAAAGTGAGGCTTGTGTGTAAAGGCTACTCACAAGTAGAAGATATAGATTTTCAGGAAATTTTTGCTCCAGTAGCAAGAATGGAAGCTATAAGGATGTTCTTGAAATTTTCTACTCATAAAGACTTTAAGGTCTATCAGATGGATGTCAAGTTAACATTTTTGAATGGTGAACTAAAAGAGGAAGTTTATATGGAACAATCATAAGGATTTCAATTAACAGATCAACTGGATATGGTGTTCAGATTGAAGAAAGCTTTATATGGGTTAAAGCAAGCTCCATGAGCATGGTATGCGAGGTTAGACAAGTATTTGTTTTAGAAAGGATTTAACAAAGGTATGACAAATAGTAATTTGTACTTTAAGATTGAAAATGACAGAATATTGAATGTAGTAGTGTATGTTGATGACATTATATTTGGAAGAAATGAAACTATGTGCAAGAGGT
Source organism: Sequoia sempervirens (assembly GCA_007258455.2). Classification (NCBI taxonomy): domain Eukaryota; kingdom Viridiplantae; phylum Streptophyta; class Pinopsida; order Cupressales; family Cupressaceae; genus Sequoia; species Sequoia sempervirens. The sequence goes on from VDFB02058242.1 coordinate 391,408,585, forward strand.
TTGTGGAAGAAATACAAAAAGAATTTGAAATGTCTATGTTTGGTGAGATGAATTTCTTTCTTGGGCTATAGATTAATCAAACAGAGAAGGGAATTTTTATTTCACAGTCTAAGTATGTGAGAGTAATGTTGAAGAAGTTTGTGATGGATGGTTCCAAATTGGTAAGTACTCCTATGGTGACTAGATGCAAATTGGGAAAAGCTAATGATTCACCTAAGACTGATCAGAGCAAGTATAGATCTATGATTGGTAGACTATTGTATTTGATTGCTACTAGACTAGATATAATGCATGCTATCTGTCTTGTGGCTAGATTTCAAGAAAACCCTAAGGAAACACATGTTTTTGCTATTAGAATAATTTTTAGATATTTGAATGGCACTCTAGATTATGGATTGTGGTATCCTAAAGTACTAATTTTACAATTAGTGCCTATACAAATGCAAATTGGGTTGGATGTGTAGATGACAAGAAAAGTACAAGTGGTGGTGCATTCTTTCTTGGATGCAGATTGGTGGCATGGTTGAGTAAGAAGCAAGATTTAGTCTCCTTATCTACTACTGAAGCTAAGTATATTGTTGCTGCATCTTGTTGTACACAAGTTCTATGGTTGAAATAGACATTGAAATATATCACAGTGGTATATAATGATCCCATTTCTATTTTCTGTGACAATACAAGTGCAATTAACATTTCAAAGAATCTTGTGATGCACTTGAGGATGAAGCATATATCTATCAAATATCATTTCTTGAGAGAGAAGGTCATGGATAATGAAGTAAAGCTTGAGTATGTTTCGACAAAGGATCAGGTTGCTGATATTTTCATGAAGGATCTTCCTAAAGATACTTTTGAGTATCTTCGAGAGAATTTGGGGGTTATTGTCTCTCCTTTCTTGAACTAGATGCATATGGAGATGCATCAGTCCTATGGACCTATGGATCTATCTTTCTTTTGGGTTGATGTTTTAGTGGCTACCTCTCAGGGGGAGCAGGTAGTATTAGGTGTTGTCATTATGAGTATTCTATTTTCATGTCAAAGAAGAAATCAATGTAAAGTATTCTTTTTCCTTTGCCATTGATGTCAAAGGGGGAGACGAAGCATGTGAAAAAGGAAAGAAAAATTGGGGAGAAGCATGTGAAAAAGGAAAGAAAAATTGGGGAGAAGAAGCATGTGAAAAAGGAAAGAAAAATTGAGAGAAGAAGCATATATAAAATTATCTTGTAAAGGGGAGAAACAAAAAAGTGTGTTCAGAGCTTGTATGTTGTCTTTGATGGTTTTTCACATCATGTGTTTCCATCAATGAAAAAGGGGGAGATTGTTGCAAGAATGGAAAGATTGAAGGTGTTGTCATTGATGTCAACCGGTTAGCTGGTTATCTACTGTATAGGAGAAAATTTGCACTCATTACAAAAATTACCCTTTTACACATCCTCACCTTAGAAAACCAAATCTGAAGTCAAAATTCCACATTAACTGGCTGCCTTCCTTCCACTTGACATTTGTTTGTGGTGTCGGTAGGAGAATATTTGTTGGGGACGCGTGTGCAACACGTGGATGTCCATGCGACACTCTTATGTCCCTGATGGATTCCTACGTCTAAAGTTGGTAGAGGTGTTACACTTTAGATTGGAGTCAATTTGTATTGTCCCTCTTCAACCAACCGACCCCGAAAATGGTAGATTCTTCCTTCTTCTCCTTAAAATTCACTCATTCTCACTTCACTTGGACCTCTAAGCATTCAATCCATCTTCCTCTCACACTCTCAAGAATTTTTCCATCACTTCAACACTCCGTCAACTTCACAAAGCAAGTGTGAAGCAAGCCATTGTAGTGTGGGCTTGAGGTCTTGTGAGACCTCCCTTCATCACAATCGAGGTTGTGGTGACTATTCAAGTCCTTCTTTCTCCTCCATTGGCTAGTGAGCTCTTGGTGGAGTTGGTAATGATTCACTCCTCTCTTTTGTGATTTGGTTGAGTAGCTCTTTACTATTTTGTAGTGTTTATTTGCATTCCTTCTTTCTTTACTTATTTATCACATATTTCTCTCTCGTTGCTATTTGGTCGTTTGTTGAGGTGGAAACACCAAAAATTTTCCCCTCTTTCTTGTGTGTAGGTGGACGTGCTTTTGGAGCTAGTTGGAAAACTAGCGCCTTGGTGAGATTATCTTTTCTATTCTAGCTCTTATCTATTTACTTTATCACCTACATTTGTATTTCTCATACTTTATAATTCTGTTTTGCTCATTTAGGAGTCATTAGCTAGGTTGTCAACTCATTTTTTGGCGGTTCATATTTCCTTTTCTATCCTCTGGCCATACGGATGCTAGTGCACCTGAGAGACACTAGCGTGCCACTTTTTCATCCCATAACCATACTTTTGTCCTTGGGTAGAGAACTATCTAAGGTGCAAATCTGAAAACTAGCTCGCCTAGCCCTAGTTTGGATTTTGGGTTTGAAGAGTGATTGAAGTAATTTATATTCCTCATCATTCTTGTCCCTTATTTCAAAACAACCCTTTAGAGTGAGGTAAGTTAGGGAAGCCTTTCGCTCTTGACTCTCCGTGACCTGGGGCCTTGACGTGGTTGGTCCCCCTGTCTTACATCTACTAGTTGCTGTTGGCTATATATGTCGAGGATATTGAGAAAATTGTAATAAAGATATGTTGCAGGTGTTTTTTGGTTGCTCTGATCTTTTGGTCCAGATTTTCTCCTATGGTTGTGTGGTTCAGATATGTTGTTCATGTTTGTGAGAAGGTGCTATATTCAAATTCTTGGTTGCTGGTTCACTGTATAATGTGAGTTGTATTCACTAGTTGTGAACTGAGGTTCTCTATGTTTCTGATTGAGATCTAGGAGAAATGGTGTTGGTCTGGATTTCTCTTTGATGTAGTCTTATGACGTGTGGTTCTAAAGTTGAGTTTCCCTGATTGTATTGAAGTTAATTTCAACATTTGGAAAGTTTGTGCTTAATGGTTCTATGTGTTTTACACTGGTGTGGCTGACCTTGTGTGAAATACTAATTTTGAAAATGATGAAGCGTGTTGGATCTATTTAGGTCCCTATGAAGCGTGTATTTGGGTCACCCTCATTCTAATTCCACCTTAGGATGTTTTTGCGCTGACCTAATTTGAATTTGGATTTGGATAGCCGACTTTGGATATGTTTCAAAGATGAAGATGGTATAAATGCAAGATGAGTTAGTAATGGAAAATATACAAGAGCGAAGAAGAAGCAGGATAAGAGAAAAGAGATAGTGCAGTTCTGTGTGACATTGATTCTATTTAGTAAGAGTGTGTGTTACGAATGTGAGAGATTAGTGTGAAGCTTAATGCCAAGTTTCTGGATGTAGTGAGTAGAAAGAGAACTCTATCATTCATGCAAGTTGATCAAGTGACTATGGTGGAATTCTTTGTTGCATTGGGATTGTGGTCTCTCTATAACAAGTATTCTTTATCTTCTTTGTATCTCTGTGGTAGTGAGCCCTCCGGGTTGTATCCCTATTGGAAAGTGAGTCCTTATTTAAGGCAGTGAGCCTTTTTGTAATCGGTTTTGATATTCTCTATAGTGTGAGTTAATCCTCATCATAGTTTTTCCCTCATTGGGTTTTCCACATAAATGTAGTTATTGTGTATATATGTTGGATTTGAGTTTTTGCATTGACATTTGATGATTAATCATTTAAGAAATATTAAGTATTAGTTTCGATGATTGAATTAAAGGTTTAATTCCATGACAACTGATTCACCCCCCTCTTAGTTGTCCCATTCAACACATTTACACTTAGAACACATTACAAACAATCTTGTGATGAACTTTGAGTCCATCGACACATCTTTTTTGAAGAATGAGATGTATTGTGTGTAAATTTTATAAGATGAAGAAGCAACCAGATATAGGATCCCAGATGAATAAGTTTTGATTAATGAGTTCATGAGGAGTGATCCATTTAGTAATTATGATGCTATTGACCTCAAAACATATGTGTTCTATGATGAAGATCAAGTCATCCCTTAAGTGACTAAAGTCAAGGGAGCCAACATAGAAGCCCAAATTATGAGTCCAAACTTTGGACTTTGCAATTTGATGGTGTGAGATGTAAGACAGGTTTAGGAGCTAGTATGTGCCTAGTAGCCCCTACTAGAGATGAGACCTTTAGAGATTTTTGATTCAATTTTACTACACAAACAATGAAGCCAAATATGAATGCCTAGTCCATGGGTTGAGTCTACCTGAGTAGATGAGAATCAAATGGTTAAAGGTATTTAGATATTTAGAGCTATTGTTAAAAAATATAAGAGGAACATCAGCTACAAAATTTTCAAATGTGATCCTACTACCACAGAGTGTAGGATTTAATTGAAGGATTTGAAGCATTCAACATCCAAGTGATTCTGAGATCTAAGAATGTTGAAGAAGATAGAATGGAGATAGTCAGTTCCTAGTTTGACCTAGTGATAGACTTGCTAACAAAAAAACATATGGTACAGGTGATCATGAGACCAATCATCCTTCATAATGATCAAAATTTTCAAGTCTTTGAGAGTGATTCTCAAATCACCATGTTTATTCAACATTATAGTGAATTTATGAAACAATTACAACCAAAAATTAAAGAAGCTTATGAAGACCAAATTATCTAGCTCAAAACCAAAAATATTTCGAAAGGATTAATCACTCTAGAGAATTTGTTTGATTCTGATGATGCCATAAGTGACAAGAGAAAATTTATTGCAAACAAAGGTGACTACTCTAATCTAGATGTTGGAGGTGGTAGAAAATTAAAATTTGGAAAGGATGTCCCTCAAAAGGATAAGGAAAGGTTAATATCCTTTTGTAGTGAATATGATAAAGTCATGGTGTGGACTCATGATGATGTAAATAGGTATGATTGTAGTGTAATCCAACACACTATAGACTTGATTGACATAGCTAATCCAATATTCCAAAAGCATAGATTGGTTAACATGAAAATATAATCTCTTATGGCCTAGGAATTGAGGAAAATTATAGATTCAAGGATCATGTATCTGATTAAGCATTCTACCTGGGTATCCAACTTGGTCCCCGTACGAAAGAACAATTGTGATATTAGAATTTGTGTGGATTTTAGACCTAAATAAAGCATCTTTGAAGGATCATTATCCCCTTCCTTCCATGGAGAAATTTTTTCAAAGAGTGGCAGGGTCAGAAATTTTTTCCTTATTGGATGGTTTCTCCACATACAATCAAGTATGGGTTAAAGAAGAGGATCAACATAAAACTACATTTACTACAAAATGGGAAATATTTTGTTAGGGTTAGAAGGAATATATCTAATAGTTAAATACATATTTTATCAATAAAATAGAGAAATAAAACACACCAAAAAATTATAGCGACAACAAGACAACACAGAGAATTTAACGTGGTTCACCCAATATGGGCTACATCCACAAAACCATAGCCATCCAATGATTTTATTATCTAGTGCAAAACATATTACAGTATCACGAATAATGCCCTATTGCAACTCCCATCCCAACCACTTATTACAAGCTTTTTAGAAGCTTCTAGAATTATAACCCTAGTGAGGATACATGAAGAGTGTACAATATAGCATGACCAGTCACCACATACCAACAATCTCCCACTTGGAGACTGATCCTAGATGTCACCATTGCACTTAAAGCTCCCACTGGAAATAAAAACCTTGGACACTATTGCTCTGCTATACTTTTAACCATGAAGACCAACTGAAACGGAAGAGGATCTCAACTTCTCCCTTGTCACTACCTTTGTAAACATATCCACTGTATTTTCATCTTTATGTATCTTTGAAAACTTTACCTGTCCATCTTCCAATATTGATTGAATGAAATAATATCTTAGCTGTATGTGTTTGGTTTTAGAGTGCAAGGAAAAATTATTTGCAAGATGTATAACACTCTGGCTATTTATAAACAAGTGATTTTCAACCTGTTGTTTTCCCAAATCTTCCATGAAAAATTACAACCATATCATCTCCTTTGCTGCCTCTGTTACAACAACATAATCTACCTCCATGGTGGATAAAGCAACCACCTTTTGCAACTGAGAAATTCAACTCACTGCTGTCCCACCAACTGTGAATATATAACCTGTGGTACTCTACCTAGTATCTATATTCCTTGCCAAATATGAGTCAACATAGCCTTTTAAATTAGTATTAGAGCCCCCAAAACATAAATATTTATTGGATGTACCTCTCAAGTACTTGAGAATCCATTTTACCACATTCCAATGCTCAACTCTAGGATGACTCATATACCTACTAACAACTCCTACAACATGTGTAATATTCGGTCTTGTGCATACCATGGCGTACATTAAACTACCTACAACTGAAGCATATGGTACCTTGAACATTTTTTCTTCCTCTTCTTGTGTCTTTGGACACATCCTTTGTCAATTTAACATGACTAGGAAAAGGTGTGCAGACAACTTTGGCATTCTCCTTATGAGATCTCTGGAACACCTTATCAATATAATTAGCTTGAGATAATTTTTTTTTTATGTTTTTCATATCTCTTGTAATCTTCATACCAAGGATTTGTTTTGCTTCCCCCAAATCCTTCATAGAAAAAGAATTCTCTAACTGATGTTTTAACTCCTTAATGTGAACCATGTTAGACCCTGCTACAAGCATATCATCAACATATAAACATAAAATAATGTAGTTGTCATCATCTAACCTCTTAAAATAAACATAATGGTCGGAATTACACCGACTGTAGCCATGCTTAGCGATAAAGCTATCAAATTTAATATACCATTATCGAGGTGCATGCTTCAAGCCATATAAACTTTTCTTCAATCTACGCACAAATTTCTCCTGACCTTTGACCTCAAATCCTTGCAGCTATTCCATATATATTTCCTCTTCCAAATCACCATGGAGAGGCTATTTTAACATCCAGTTGTTCCAAATGCAAATCTTCAATAGCCACAATACTTAAAACAGTGCGTATAGAAGTCATTTTAATAACCAAAAAAATATCTCATTAAAATCAATACCCTTTTTCTGTGCAAATCCATTTACAACTAACCTAGCTTTAAATCTTTTCTTACCTCCATCCTCCTCTTTCAACCTATAAACCCATTTGTTTGGTAAATCCTTTTTACCTATAGGCAACTTGCATAATTCTCGTCTGATTTTTTAGCAAGGAGTCCATTTCTTCTTCCATTCCATACTCCCACTAAACCTTGGTATCCACCTACATAACATTCTAGTTCACCAACATCAGTTAATAAAATAGAATACAAAGAGGGAGAATTATTTTCTAAGGGTCTACTTATCCTTGAAGATCGTCTAACATTCATTGGAGTTTGTGGTATTTGTTGTTGCTGTTATTACAGAGCACGAGGAACCACTAGAACATCACTGCTTGGTGTATCATCCAACACTACATAATAATTTTCTTTCTTCACATGTTGCTGCAACTGATCTTTGTACAACACTTTCTCATTGAATATGATATCCCTGCTTCTCACAATTTTTCGATTTTCAAAATACCAAAGCCTATAACCAAATTCATCAATGCCATATCCAAAAAATATACATTCTTTGATTTTGCATCAAGCTTGGTTCTATTTTTAGAATCTACATGTGCAAATGCTTCACAACCAAAGGTTTTGAGAAAAGAATAACTCACCTTCTTACCTGTCCATTCTTCCTCTAGAATACCACAACCAAAATGATTAGAGGGACCTCTATTAATTATACAAACAATAGTGTTTACAACCTCTACCCACATGTTTAAAGGCAACCCAACATGTAATCTCATAGTCTATGCACACTCCATTATTGTTCTATTCATGTGTCCAACCACTCCATTTTCCTATGGAGTCCTTGGAACTGTTTTTGGCCTACGAATACCATTAGAGGAACAATAATCTTCAAAACCTTTGCTACAATACACACCACCATTATCAGATCTAAGACATTTTAACTTTTTACCCATCTCATTCTCAACCAAGATTCTCCATTTTTAAAAAGTTTCAAATACATCAGATTTCTACCTAAGGAAATAAATCCATACCTTCCTTGTTGCATCATCAATAAAAGTGACATAATACCGAGAGCCACTGAGAGAAGATACTTGAGTTGGTCCCCATACATTTGTATGCACAAGCTCCAATTTCTCATCTTTCTTTTGCTTCCCATCCTTGAGAAAACTCTCTTTTGTTTGCCATACACACAACTTTCACAAAAATCCATATTAACACATTTTATACTTGGTAAAAAATTCCTTGAATAAAGTAATTTCATAACTTTTACACTTATATGCCCAAGTCTATTATTCCACAATGCTGATTTAGAATCCACAACAACTATCTAATTTTCTACTTGCTGAACTACAACAACTGTTCCTGAACATTGAATTTTATCTGCAATAGCTAAAGTAGAAGGAGCAATATGAGTTGTACAAAGATATAAGGTGCTTACTTTCACACCTTTTTCTACCACTAAGTCACCTTTTGTAACCTTCTAATTTTTATCACTAAATGTAACAACACAACCTTCATCTTCTAGTTGTCCTACTGAAATTAAATTTCTGCTTAAATTTGGAATGTGTCTTACCTCATGTAGTAGCCAATGATTCCATTCTACAACTTAATCTTGATTCTTCTCTTTCCAACAATTTGATAGGGTTCATTATGTCCTAGATAAGCCAACCCAAAATCCCCTTGGACATAATCAAGAAAATAACTTCTATGGGGCGTAGCATGAAATGAAGCCCCTGAATCTAACACCTAAGAATCATCAACATTATCAAGGGAAAGAATCAAAGAATCCTCATTAGATTTATTGCTTACCACATTTTCCTCTTTATTGCCTTCTTTTTTGTCTCCTTTATTTTTCTGAGACCAACAATCTTTCTTTAAATGACCTGGTTTACCGTAGTACCAACAATCCTTCTTTTCTTTGGATTGGGACCTTTTGTCCTTTGATTTTCCTCATGACTTCCCACAACTTCCAGAATTGTTTCCTTTCTCCTTTGTTTTTCCCCTAATTTCTGCATTCAAAACACTCCCTGATGTGGATGTTCCACCTAAGCTTTTCCTACGAATTTCCTCGCTCAAAATAACACCAACAAAATCATCAAATTTCAATGTATTCAAACCAGAAATAGAATTGCTAACAACCATTACCAAGCTATTCTAGCTTTCAGGAAAAAGAACAAAGAATCAAAAGAGCCCTAAATTCTTCATCAAAGTTTACATTTATAGAAGTTAATTGACTTGTAACTGTATTAAACTCATTTAAATGATCAACAACTGACCCACTATTGTGTAGTTTTTGCACACACGCCCCACTGAAAGCAGGGACCCTCTTTCACTTTGTTTCTTGGTATTTTGGCCCTTTTATTTTGAGGACTTACTTGCTTTGGCATGAGCTTGAATGTCTATCTTACCTGCATTGATGATCTCTCTATGGTATTTGTTGAAAATCTTAAGTTCTAGACTCATTTAAGGTTTTTTGTTGTTCTCGGGAAAATCCTCTCTGGGCGGAAATCCCTAGATGCTTTGAAAACCTGGTGGCTGCTGCTTTTACACTGTGATCCATAAATTTTGGTACCTCACAGAATTCCGTGTTGGCCGGATTTCTCTGAAGTTCTGTCACCTTATCAAATTCCCGGGTTTTGGTTTGGATTGTCTTGTCGACTGCATTAATGCTTGATTGTATAATTTTTGGGACATGTATTTAATTGATTTTGGGGAATTCTTGTGCCATTGAGTTTTATCATTTGTCTTTTATCATTCTGAGAGGGTTGATTTGGTGTTTGGATTCGTGGATTTCTAGATTTGGTGGTGTATTTCTTGGGCGTTATCATAGTTGCTACTATTCACTAGGGCGTCAAAGCTTGTTTCCCATCGTTATTTTAATCGAATTCACTTCATCAATGGTATGTATTCGTCGCCTTGCTTTTGATTGTTGAATGTGAATAATTCTTGGCATCTTGAGTTTGATTGAAGTTCGAATTTCTGTGTGTTTGGTATTGAGCATCTTGAGGCTAGGGTTATTCGATTTTGCTAGATTAATGACCCAAGTGAGTTTACGAGCTTGTTTACAGTTTCATTACAAAATAGCTTGCTTGTGTTGACCATGAAAAATCTTTTGAAAACCTAGCAAAGTGAGTAAGTTGAGTCCAAGCTTATTTTGTGTGTTCATGGAGGAGTTTTAGGGTTTCAGGTTTAGGGCATCACAAATTCCCATCAATTTGCTTTGAATTAAGTTTAGAGTTTAAAGATGATCTGTACGAAGCTCAAATCGAGCTAGCTTTAAGCCTCAGGTCCTCAAATTTGTGACCGTTCGATAAATTTGAGTGAATCCCTAAAGAAACGTCGACATTCAGAATTTTGAAGTCTTTGCGAAATTCCTTAACTGTCAGAATTCCCCAGTTATTCATCCTCCCTTCGTTTTCCCAGAGATATGAAAAACTTGGAATTGTGCCCTTCTCACAGATTTCCTCTCCCGACAGATTTTCCTGAAAGTCTCACCATCTAAAGAATTGGAGAGGTAAACGGATTGAATGTTATGTGTCTTGGAATTTCATGATTGGCTTGAATAATTAGAGTAATGATTCATGCTTCTTTTCTTCATTTGGATGAGCAATTTATTATTTTTTTGCCATGTTCGTTAGAATTTGCTTGGCATGGAATTCCTTGGAATTCCTCTCTGGCTTGATTTCCTCAGATGGCTGAAAATCCTAGATTTCTTAGAATTTGTGCCTTGTGATGAATTAAGGGATTTTAATTATGATTTTCAAATTGTTGAATGATAAATATGTTGTTTATGATGAGCTGAATTTGATTCTAATGTGGTAAAGAGGATTTATTTTTGTCTCTTGTCAATTGTAGGCTGAATCAAGTAAGGCAGTTGCAAGTGGAACCAAAAGCAAGCAGATGGATCAAGGTTCTGAGGGATCTTCGGTCTTAGAAGCAGAGAGAATCAAGATTGACCTAAAGAGTAAGGTTCCTGAGTCCAAGCTTTCCTCCATCTGGACTGAAGTAGGTGACACCAATGTAGGCAGATGGGATTATGAGGAATTCAAGGCAAGAATGGCAGAATAGGACCCTCCATTGTTGGCTAGAAGATTGATAGAATCAAGGTTGGCTCATGTGGCTATTTTTCCTCCTACAATTCAATGCTATGAGTTAGTGCTTGAGTGTGCTAGGCATTATGACAGAGGTACACAAAGGGTGATCGGTCCTCAGGGCAGGGTGTTGGAAAACTTTTCTTCTGTAGTTGTGGCACAAACCTTTGACATGCCTGACATATCTCATGTGGTGGCTTTGGACTTGGAGGTTGATAAAACTTATTTTGAAGATGATTCAAGCAAGGATCTGCAGGTGGTCAACTCTTGGTTGGAGAAACCTAAGCCCCACATCTCAAAGCTACCAAAACAATTATTCAGGGAAAAATTAAAACCATAATACTATGATGCCATCACATTACTTAGTAGGGTAATAGGTTTGAAGAGTGCAGGAGTCTTTGAAAATTGGATGTTCCTTGTCATAGTGAGGATGGAACAGAATACTAGTTATCATTGGGCAGGAATTATAAGTGCAATGATACATGATCAACTATGCAATGTCTTGCAAACTAAGAGCTTCACAATGACTTCTTACCTATTCTATGCTTTGGCTAGATTCCATCCATATAAGGGATTGAGTACACGAGGAACCTTTGGGCAGGATGTGATATATGAATTCTATCCATAGCTACATCTAGGAAGCTCAACCTATAGAAGGGTGAATGATGCATTCACCATGTACATCACTAGGTTGCTCCAAGGTGTAGAGCATGTTAGAATATCTGATAGTGCTAAGGAGTTGGTTAAAAGGTATGGAGCTTGGTTTATACAGTTTCCCACCTTCTCTTACATAAGGATAGATGGTTGCTAGAGGGCCCCTTATATGCTTCCTAGGTATCCTACTGATCACCTCATACTCCTGGAAGTCACAGGGAAGATATGTGATTTCAATGCCATAGTGAAGAAGGAGAAGTATAAAACCAGATTTGGCAATGACTTTCCCCTCAGGGTGGGCAGTAATGAGGCTTGTCCTTCCATACATACAACACACTTTTCTAAAGAGGAGATAAGTACCCTAGGCCTTTCTTTCCATTCTAAGAGGTCCAAGTTTGATAGAACTGGTGAAGCCCAAAAGAAGGCTAGTAAAGAATACAGTCACAAGGATGACCTAGAGGATTACTGGGCTAACTATAAAGATGAGTTTTAGATTCAAAAGAAGAAATTATCTAGGTTACCAATTAACTTGATTAGACTGTATAATGTTAAGGTCATCCCAAATCAGATAGATGATGATGGAGATTTAATTCAGGGCCATGATTATGAGGCTGTGAAAGATAAATCAGTTGGAGAAATAGAATGGTTGGAGGAAGAGAAAAATAAGTTAGACTAGATCATGACTCCAGTGATTAAATATACATAATTATGGCTTAAGCACAAGATTTGGGAATTGGAGAGTGAGGGTGTGCAATGCACCTATGATTTGATGGGAGACTTGGAGTCTCATTCCACTTTTGAGGAATCAACAGAGCAAGATCCTAAGGGTAAGACTAAGGTGAGTTCTCACTTCGAGATAAAGATTAAGGATGATCAAGTAGAGGAGGTTGAAGAGGTAGAAAAACAAAGAAAGCCCATTGCTAAGAATAGGAAACATGTTTCAAAGACGAAGAAGGCTGCAAAGGGTGAAGTTGAAAAGGAAGGCAAAGAGGCTAGTGTTTCCATGCCTAAAAGAAGAAGAATAGTAAGGCTGACACATAAAGAGAAGGAAACTTCTAAGGAAGGAGGTGAAGTTGACCCACCGATAGTTAATGTGGAGAGCTCGGGTGAGAAAACACAGGTGTACATGAGAAGATCAAGGACTCCATCTCCTAAAGATGGTGTGCCAAAGAAAGGTTCTCCCACAACTGTTCCTACCACTGAGCATGATAATATCCCTCTTTCTCATGAAGCTCACAATGTACCAAATGAACCCAAAGATGCTTAATATTATCAAGATCAAGAAGGAGAAGAATTCAAAGAGGGTGAGCTCTACAGTGCTGAAGCAGAGATAGAGAAGGTGTTATAGGCTCCCTTGGTGACTTATGAGGATTCACCTGTAAGAAGTGAAGAGGATAGACCTCCCTAGAGGGAGGAAGTTCTAGGCATAACTCCTTCACCAGTGCATGAGGTAGAAGAACATGACAAGAGAAAAGAAGATAAAGTTGAAGAGACTCCTGAAAGGAAAGATTTTCATGAAGAAGTACCCAAAGATCATCAAGATACAGTTGGACAAGGTAGTGTACAGTCAGATCCCACAGTGCCTGCTTGGTTGGATAGAGAGTTGAAGAGTAAGAAGGTTGTAGTGGATGACACTCTCCCTAATTGGGATGACTTACTGGCCCAGATTGGGAAAGGTAAAACAAAGAAGAAGGCCAAGGTTATTTCAAAGATTGAGAGAGACAAATCAAATAATAGGGTGGTTCACATTGCTACTCTTGCTCTTGATAAGAATAGGGATGATGTGGCTAGTAGTGATTACACTATGTAGACTATCAACTTAGGGCCTACTTCCATGGAACAGGAAATTGAAGAATATGAAGGTTCTAGTGTTGTAATCCTGGGTAGATTGAGGAAAGAGGTGCAGACTAAGCAAGAATTGAAGAGGGAGAATGATAAACTTAAGAAGTATCTGCAGGACTTGATGAAGCCCTTGCAATCCATCAGCTCCTCATCATCTGCTACAAGCTTTTTTCTATATGAAATAATAACTGAATTAGAGAAGATAAAGGCTACTACTCATGCCATAGCGAACTGGTTGCAGGGAGTGCAGGCTAAGGGAGATAATGCTATCAAGGAAATCCTCTCAATCGGTGGAGATGCTATGAGGTCAATAGATTGGTTAAGAGATGTATTAGCTCAAGATAAGGAGGATGTGGATCTCTTGCTGTAGAAGACCAAGATCATCATGGAATACACTAAGGATAAATTGGTAGGTGATGACATTCTTTCTTCCTATAAAGCTGTAGAACCTTGGGAATTGTTTGAAGTTTTGCAAATAAGGAAAAGGGTTTTGAAGAAGGTGTATAAATAGAGGAAACAAATTGAGGACACCTTAGCTGATATCTATAACAAATGAATTTCCTTCTTCAAGGTTATGATAGGAAGAAAAAGGTTTGTATCGAAACATTTGAGCTTGGACCAGTTGAGAAAATGGTGGCGAGATGTGTATTCTCCAATCAATGAGGACCTAGTAACTGAACATCAGTTAGATGATGCAACCACCTATATTGTAGTAATGGATAAATATCAAACCATGAAGGTGGAATGGGATAAAATGGTAGAGCAGTCAAGAGAGGACATTAATTCCATTGAAAGGAGAATTAAGGTTTTGACTATGCCACCTATAACCGACTTGGAAAGAATATTTCTGATGGTGCATGATAGGATGAATCGAGATAAGGATAAAAGGGAAGGCAGTTAATACAATGCCTCATCAAAATTTGTGCTTCCCCATTATTTCTCTTCTTCCTTCGCATGCATTGGACCGAGCTTTGTTGGAGACCCCAAGCCGACCTGGATGGAGTACATGCATTTAATTCCCACTTTGTGTTATTTTTAATTCCTCTTGGCTGACTTGTTTTGTGGCCGTTTATTATTATAAACCCTAATTGGGCCGACATATCTTAAGGGTTTCTATAAGTATGGCATTCTACCTCATTTGTAAGGGCTAGATAGTTTTATATTGGATCTAACTAAGTAGTATAGCAAGAGCTAGAGTTAGGAGTTAGTATCATTTTCAAGCAAGTGCTGTAATAGAATACTGGAATTGTTGCTACTCTGGGGTAATTTAATGCAAGTGAAGACATTGTGATTTGGTGCCTTTCTTGTGTTGAGTTTTATCTAGCATGGTTCCTGTGATTCTATCTTTTGAAGTTGCTTAAGTTTATTTGATATATTCTAGGTTTAATGTTAGAAGAATTGATAGTGTTTATGATTTGATACTTGAGGTGTTGCAACAATCTCTAGTCCATACTTTTTGCAGCTAGCTGATTGTTAGTTGCTTTGCAAAGTTAGCCTAGACTTTAAATTCACTATGCTTAGTTCAATTGTGGATGTTCGTTCATTTCGATTGCAATAGGGTTGTTTTGAATGAATGTTCATGATCTAAAAATCTTTAATGCCTTAGAAGATTGCACTATTTATGTAAGATTGCAGATTGATTTGGGTCAAGCAAGAATCAGTTTCTGATGGATTGGTCCATTTCAAGTGTTTCACCATTTGCATTGTTAATCTTAGGATTAGTGTTAAATTTAAGAATATATTTAAAAACCTTATCTATTTTGCTATTTCTTTTTTCATTTGGGTTATATTTAGGATTAAAAGTATCACCATATTGCAAAACTTGATAAGCTTTGAGATTCAATATTTTCTTGTAGTAAGGTCCCTTTGTGATTACCAACATTTTCACATTATCACTGAGTTGTTTATGCATTGTCAAGACTTGACATTAGAGACCTTGGGGTTATCTCTTGAGGCTTGCTGATAGAGATTTACCTTTCAAGAGAGATAGAATATCATATTCTGTCTAAGTTGTTGCTGTGCAAAAAACACCATCAACACCCACCTTCTACCATTTTCATATTAAATAAACGCTTCATAAGAAATACCTTATTCGAAGAGGAAGGATTTTCATATAACTTCTCTAGGGTTTGCATCAACTCTTGAGTTGTGTTTTTTGTTGTAATAGTGAACACCACTGATTGTGCCAGGAATAAATGAATACTACCAAGTGCCCTCCTATCCAAAATATCCCAATCTTCATCAGACATTGCCGAGGGTTTCTTGGTTTTCCCTTCCAATGGCTGCCATAAATCCTTCTGATAGAGGTAGTCCTCCATTTGCATCTTCCATAATTGATAGTTCTGCCCATTGAAATTATCAACCCTCAACTTACCCTCATCTTCCATTACTCCCACTCAATCATGAGACCTTCTTGTAGAGGATAACTGAACAAAACCCTGCTCTGATACCACTTGCTAGGGTTAGAAGGCATATATCTAATAGTTAAATGCAGATTTGATCAATAAAATAGAGAAATAAAACACAAAAAAATTATAGCAGCAACAAGACAACACAAAGAATTTAACGTGGTTCACCCAATATGGGATACATCTACAAAACCATAGCCATCCAATGATTTTATTATACAATGCAAAACATATTACAGTCTCACAAATAATTCCGTACTGCAACTCCTATCCCAACCACTTATTACAAGATTTTTAGAAGCTTCTAGATTTATGCTATTGACGAGGATACATGAAGAGTGTACAATATAGCATGATCAGTCACCACATACCAACATATTTGCTTATGCCAAGATTCCTTTTGGTCTTTCAAATGTAAGGGCTAATTTTTAGCAAGAAATGAATATTTATTTTAAGGATTTGATCAATTTGATAATCCTTATATATTTGGATGACCTCAAAATATTCTCCAAGTCTAAAGAGGATCATTTCGATCATTTAGAGAAGGTCTTCTAGAAGTGCCAAGAGTTTAGGGTGTCTTTGAACCCTAAGAAATGTATTTTTAGAGTCCCACAAGGCAAACTTATTGGATATGTGGTATTTAAAGAGGGGATTTCCATAGAACCTGTGAAACATAGAAATATGTAAGTTGGGTGATCATTGTGGAATTATTAAAAGGTGTGTGATATATACACTTACACTTTCCTAATTTCATTAGAAAAAGAGATCTCCCAAGGATAGGATTGAATTTCAACCTTGAGGTGAGTCAACCCTATTTGGACCTGTTGTTTTCTTATGATAGAAAATGATTGAAATGCACTTTTGGGAGATGGAAATAAAATTCCTAATGAACTCGATTATATGATGTAAAACTTGAAATGTAGAGTTAAAGGATAGCAAAAACATAAACAATAATTTTTAGGAAAATCATAGAAGGGTAGACTGATTTATACTTGTCACCAAAAGTGGTTGTTGAGTGTCTTTCTAGGACATATTCACCCTAGGGCGAATGGGTCTCTTTATAGGGATCCAAAATATTATTTCACAATCCTCCGATCTCAGATCTAAGCTCCCAATTCTTCTAGATTCCAATGTCAGAAATCCATAAATAAAATCTATAGGTGTGTTTCTGTGGCTTGAAAAATTTAATGAAAACTTTGACAACTATACAAAATTTCACTTTAGATCCAATTATAGTCCTTCTTCACCTACAAATATGCATACACAAAGAGAGGTATTTTTTAAATCTTTGGTGAATAAGGGTTTACCTTGGTCAAACCTCATTTTGGTAATTAAACCTTGATGATAGAAGATAATGAAAAATGAAAAGGATTGATGAATGAAAAATTCTATCACAACTCACCAAAACCTCAATGGTTGACCTTAGAGGACTGAAGTCTAATACATCTCTCTAAGGATTGGATCTTGCATGAATTGGCTTGAATGATTGCTTGATTTAATACTTGAATGCTTGGTTGAATTCTTGAAACCTACATCACAATGTTAGCTCCAAAACATAATATGAACACACATAAATTTGACATGATGATATGATCTTGATTGCTATTGTAGATGCTTGATAAATCTAATCTTCAATGCTCTTGATAATAATATTTTCTCTTGTGAAAGTTTCCTTAATGCTAGATAATGTTGCTTAGATTTGAATTGATAAAATATCTATGTATTTATAGGTGTTTATCTAATTTCCCAAAAAAATAGATTCCATAAGCCGACATTTGAAACTTGAATTTGGATCCTTAAAATGCTGTGAAAAACATATTAAAAATTGGGTCCTAGCAGTTAAGGAGGACCTAAATCTAGGACACACAATTTCCAAGATGTTAAAGTTAATGTAGGAATTTGTTTAATATAAGTTTCCATTTTGGAAAATAGGAATAATAAGGATCATGAATGAATAATTTAGGAAATTATATGCTTAATTAAGCCCAATTAATTAAGGGGATGCAAACATAGTGTGAAAATGTAAAGGAGTACATTTTTCAACACTACATTTAGCCCCCACTTTAGTGAGAGTATGAGCTTACACTCAAACTCAAACTAAAGTAGACAAATATATGTCAAGAAGGGTCCAAGTACACAAATGCAAATGGGATAGGATGACAAGGATCAAGGGGGTTATGAAGAAGTGAGACAAGATACAAAAACATACAATGTCAAAATTGATGCGATAAGAAAAAAGATGGAAGGACTAGCAAGTTTCATTATGCCACATCCATTAAATACACTCATAAGGATGTAAAATCACTTATGAAACACATATATCTATAGGAAAGAAAGTTGTGTTATGCTAGGTGGCCATGAAAAATAGGCTCACACACTAGGTCTACAAGGTGCGAACGTGTGAACTCACAAAGCGAGTGGTGATGGGAAAGTCATGCTAGGTCTATAGGCTCCCATATGTCAACCATACAAAAAGCTATACTCCCTAATAACCTTTACAAGGTGCCACAATATGATCAAGATGCTATGTTAATGCTACACTAAATTCAACCTCTATGAAAAAAGTGAAGCAAGAAATGTCAAAATGTTAATGCCAAAATGAAATAATGATAATGCCAATAAAATAATTCTAGTGTAATGATCAAACTTCCTAGGAGATGTATGATATCATCACTAAGAAGGGAACATGAAAAAAATGAATGGGGGACAATATGGCCCCCACTTAACATTTCAACATAATTTCTATGTTGGTATTTTAAGTAGAAAGAGGGGAAGAGGGGATCCTTAAAAAGAATGCACACCTCTAAAAACTAGTTATCCAAGCGTAGAGAAAATTCAACCACCAAGGACTATCATGTTGGTGCCAAGATAGATATGGTTGAACTTGAGATTGTACCACCATGAATGGAAATGAGAAAGACATAAATCTACCAATGACACATAGTGATGAGCAACATGATATGATGAAAATCATTATCAATTAGAGAAATTAGGTGCATTAACACAAGGAAGAGCACCACAATCCTTAAGATGTTGAATTTTATTACTTAAAGCCTTATATTAATTAGTATAATGACCATTAACTCGATGATATGCACAAAATGAAATTTTATTGTAAAACTTATTTCATGTTCTTGGAGGGAGAGATATCTAGCGAGCTTGGACAAGCCTTGAAAAGGTACCCTCTTGATCAATAGTAGAAGATATTCCTTTCTTTTGTGACAAAGATACTTCTTACTTACTACAAGGTGTCATACATACACAAGAATCTCTAGATTGTGAGGTTTTGTACTCTCCCTTAAAAGAGGGTGTAAAATCAAATGAACCCCAATCACCACTAAGGCATGTGTTTGAAGATGAAGAAATAATTGTCCTAGGAGTGTTTTGTGTGATGAAATTGATATTAATTGAAGGTTTCTTTGATACTTTTGTTTATTTTGAAGGACAATAACCAAGACCTCTTGTTTGTTCTTGTGGGGTAGGCTCTATAGGGACATGACTACCTTGTTCTGTTATCCCACATCCTTTTCCATTATAGCCATGTTGTTTTAAAATCTCATAACCTCTTCCATAATTTTTTTCCATTTCTTTTGGATTTGGTGGTTTCTCATGATCACATTCATCATATGTGGATGTATAATTGTCGTTCTCCACTTCTTTGCTAAACGTTGTGGACTCATGTGGTTTTGATGACTCATCTTGTGTTGATATTATGTTAGGTTCCTTCTCTTTTTTTTTGATTTGTGTGTAATCTTTTATTCTCCCATGAATGTAGGTGTAAAATCCAAGGAAACCCAATCATCATCCAATAGTTTTGTGATTAATTTCTCTTATGCTTCTTGTATCAGTTCCACTTTTGTAGTCGGTGTCAATGTTGTAAGAGGATTTCTTATTCCAATTTCAATTTGTAAACAATTTTCTAATTGTAGGTTAGATTTGAATGTGTAAACCTTGTTGTAAACGTACTTCACTAGACGATGTAACATTGAAGGCATATGCATGAATCCAATGTCTACCTAGAAGAAGATTATATGAGAGTTCTTGAGACATTAAATGAATAGGAGTTTTCAATGTTACCTTTCTTTCTTTAACACATAATGTTCTCACACCCATTGGTTGTTTCCCTGCATTATCAAATTCACAGATAGATAAAAAATCAAGTTTAATTTGAATCTTGTCTACTCCAATATTGTCTAGAAGGATTACACTACAAACATTGAGTGCTAAACCCTTATCAATGATGGTACACCTTATTCCACAGGGATTAATAATAGCCACTATCATCAAAGCATTATTTTATTTTTACATTTCTATTGGAGATAACTCATGTTGATGAAAGGTAATGTCTATCTTGATCAAGTTCATACCTTGAATTAGGGCTAATACATTATTTGGTTGCACACTAGGAGGGATAACAACTTGTTTCAAATAATTTTAAAGCATGCTATGATAATTAGGTGATGACTAAATAAGATACCATAAATAAATCTTAGCAGGAGTGTTTCTAAGTTGTTCCACAAGATCATACTCCTTTCAATTATGCAAAGGAAAATGAGGAGTGCTAGGAAAAATAGGCTGAGATAGTGGTAATGAAGTAGGTATGGTTTGTTGTTTCCTATTATTCCTTTTGTTATATGTGCGAGTAATGGTATTATAACTTGGTTGCTACAAAACATTGTTACCACAACGTTGCCTTGCAAAATTTAAGATATCACCTAGAAGAAGCGGCTTAGGAGATGACTTGGGAGGTCTAATAATTAGAGGACTCTTAGGAGGTCCAATTATTAGAGGATTCTTAGGAGTTACAATAATTAGAGGACTCTTAGGAGGTCCAATGATTAGAGGAATCTTAGTAGGTCCAATAATTAAGGAGATCTAATGGATACTTGTGCATTCATAACCTCAACAAATGTGACTTATTATTGGTGGTTTTATAATGAGGCAAGATCAAAGGTTGACTTAGCCTCTTCATATATATTGTATTTCAAAATAAATGTATCTATGATATCATCTTCATTTGGCACAACATTCTCATGATTCTCAATGATTGTATCTTCTAACACCAAGATACCTTTTTCACAAGTAGGAGAGGTATCAGGAGAAGACTAACTATGGTTTTAATGATTATCCATGATTGCACTCTCTTGCACTAAACAATTCTCACAAGTGGGAGAGATGTTAGGAGATGAATGGAGACTAGGCAAGGTGATGTTAAGATATATGTCAATGATAACATCCTCTTGCACCATAATATCCTCCCAAGTGGGTGGGGTAGTGGGAGAGGGATAAAAAAGATTCTCATCTAAACTTCTTTGTGCTCATAGTTTTAGTTAAAGAATCATCAAAATTCATCAAAGTCTCTACCTTAACAAGCTTTACCTTGCCATCTTCGACCATATCTCCAACAAAATGATACTGTACATCAATGTACTTGGTTTTGGCATGAAATTTTGGGTTCTTGGCTAGACATATCGACTCTAACTATCGCAATAAATTGTCACTACACCATTTTTTACTCCAATATCTAAATATAGTCTCTTAAGCCAAATGGATTCTTTACAAGCATGAGTAGCTACCATATACTCTATTTCAATAGTGGACAAAGCAACCATGGCCTATCGCTTACTCATCCAACTAATTGCACCACCAAATAAAGTAAACACATAAGTACTGGCGGATATTCTACTATCAACATCACCTGCCCATTTAAAATCCACATAACCATGAAGATCAAGGGAAATCTCATCTTCAATCATATTACTATGATAACACAAGGAATAATTTGAGGTGCCATGCAAATATTTGAAGACTCTTTTAACTACATCCCAATGAACTCTACCAGGATTAGACATATATCTGGAAAGAACTCCCACTACATGTGCAATGTCTGGTCTGGTAAAAACCATTTCATACATCAAACTTCCAACTGCACTCTTGTAAGGCACTCTTCTCATGTATTCCATCTCTGATGGGGATGTTGGAAAATTTAAAATAGATAACTTTGTTCTAGTTGAAACAAGAACACATAATGGTCAACAATACTACATATCAAACCTCTATAAAATTGAATTGACATACTTACTTTGGCCAAGACATAGCTTTCTGTTCACTCTATCTCTTTTAATTTCCATCCCAAGAATGTGTCTAGCTACACCAATGTCTTTTATTTAAAATTTAGCAGCAAGTTGAGATTTTAGTTATGAAATCATACCTTTCCCTCTACCAATAAATAACATATCATCAACATATAATGCAATAAATAGGAAACAATCACCATTAGTTTTATAATAAACACAATGATTTGATTTAGAATGCTCAAATCCAAAACTCAACACATATGTATCAAATTTTTGGTACCACATCCTAGAACTCTATTTTAGGCCATACAAAGATTTCTTCAATTTGCAAACCAATTTACTTTTACTTTTCACCACATAGTGCTCTAGTTGTGTCATATAAATATCCTCCTCCAAGTCACCATGAAGGAAAGCAGTTTTCACATCATTTTTCTCAACCTCTAAATCATAAGCAACAACAATAGAAAGAAAAAATCTAATGGATGCCATTTTTGCAACAGGAGAAAATATTCAACATAATCAACACCCTCAACTTGAGAGTAACCTTTTGTAACCAACCTTGATTTGTACTTCTCAATACTTCCATTTGAACCAATCTTTTTATTGAACACCCATTTACAACCAACGGGTTTTCTTCCTCAAGAAATGGTACAAGGTCCCATGTATCATTCTTTTTCAAAGCTACCATTTCTTCATCCATAACAATCTTTCAAGATTCTACATCATTCATAGATAATGCCTCTTCTACCGATCTAGGTTCATCCATGTTAGTATTCAAAGAAAAAATACATCTCCAATCATTAGGTGAATACCTTTCAGGTGGTTGTCTATGCATTATAGACCTACAAACAACCTGAGTTATGTTGGATGTTGTGGTTGTGTTGCTGATATGTGCTTGTCATTGTTGTCAAAACTATTAGTATTGTTGCATTAGAAGTTGTATATGTCGAGGATATTGAGAAAATTGTAATATAAAGTGCTACAGGTTGTCAGTGGTGAAGTGAAGTTCTTTCTATTAGTGTGTTTAGTATGTTGCTTTTCAAAGGTTGTGTACTAAAGGGTTTCTTGTTGAGTATATCTAATTTATCCATGTCAAGTTTCAAAGATCCGCATGAATATTTGATCAAGTTATGAAGATTTGTATTCTTACAATTTTTTGTTACTTTAGTTTGTGTTCCTGAATGAAGATCATGTGATTTCAGTAAGTTAAGTTGCTACAGATGCCTCTCTGGTGTTTCATGATGTTTTTGGATGTTTCTAGTTTGTGCTCTATCTGTGTTGCACATCCGCATTGATCATTGTGCTCGTGATTCGAGATTTTCTCTTGTGTGTTAATGTTTTTCATGTTCTTGGCCGACAAGGTGTTGAAGCGTGTTGTGGATCTTTGAGGAGTAATTAATTGAAGTGGTTCGCATTTGAGGATGTTATTTTAGGTCTTCACTATGTTGTGGCTGACCTTGGTTGATTCACATGATTAATCTTTATTTTATTTGGGCTGACTGTTTATATTCTTTCTTGCTATTTTGTTGAAGCTGACTTATAGCGATGTAATCTCTTGTTGTGGATATATAAGAGTGATTATTTAACATTTGGAAGTGTGAATGAGTGTGCAAGTCCTGTGTGTGAATATTGTTTAGATCATTCGAAGGTAGAGCAGAGAGTGAAGAAGAGTGAAAAAGTGTTCATGTGCTTAACCGAAACTGTAACCAAGCATTAGCAGATGCTATTTTCTTAGTTCAAAGTTTGATGGATTTAATCAAAACATTTTTGTAAGACAGTGTGTCTTCCTTTGGGAAGTAATCCTATTTGTATTTGAGTAGTGAGCTCTAGGCAGTGTGCATGAATGCATGTGCATTCCCCATTCATATCTTCTTATACTTTTAATAGAGTATAATCTTGTGGACTGACCTCCACTGTGGTTTTTCCCCTAACAGGGTTTCCACATAAAAATCTTGGTGTTATGTGTGTTTCTAATGTGTTGTTCATTTATGCTTTCATGATTAATAATCAGATTTGAGAATAAGGTTAATAAGTTGAATAAGTTTGAAATTTGGTGACAACTGATTCACCCCCCCTCTCAGTTGTCTTCCCTTGAGTTGCCAACAATTGGTATTAGAGCAGGATCCTTGGAAGAAGTTTAACAAATTGAGGTGATCCGGGATGGTGACTTATAAGAAGGATAGTCCTAGATTTGATGGAACAAATTATTCTTTGTGGAAGAATCGAATGGAGTGCCATATGAGATGCATTGGTGAACCCTACTAGAGCATTACAAGTAATAGATATGTTATTCCACTGAATAGTACTTATGTTGAATATAATATCAGGGCTAAGGAGGCATTTTTGAGTGCTTTGACTAATACTGAGATGACAAATGTGATGGATCTGAATACTGCTTATGAGATCTGGAAAAATTTGGAGACCTTGTATGAAGGTGATGCTAATGTGAAGATTGCTAAGCTACAAATTTTGAAAGGGAAATATGAAAAGTTGAAAATGGGTGATGATGAAAATGTTACTACTTTCATGCAAAGAGTGAATGAACTTGTGTGTGGTATGGGTATGTGTAGGATCATCATGGAAAAAATAGGCCCTTAAGTGGCAAAAAGATTTAAAAAATTCAGAGTTAGGCAACTTGACGTAAAAATTTGAATAAGTTATCTATATTATTTAAAAAATATGTAAGAATAGAATCTATAGCAAATTGAATGTAGTTTCTAAACTACTAGGTATATTTAAAAAAAAAATCTATTTGGTGATAATTTGAAATTTCAATGTAGTAGTACTTAGATTTCAGGGAAAAAATAAGTAGGTGTCTGTGTGACCACCCTAACCACAATAAAATGATAATATTTTTTTTATAATATTTTATATATAAGTAGAGGACTCATGTCCTGATGTGATGCATATTTTTTTTAAATTTTTTTCAGGCAAATAATTAATTATGAATTTTTTATTACAACTTATAAAAAATATAAAAAACTTGTATGTTTGACCACCTTAACTTGGTCAAAATGTCATGAAATTCATTTTTTTAATCCTATAGTATACGAAGCATAGAATGTGATACATGTTTGATTCAAAAAATGTGATACCGTTTGAAAGCTATAGATGTTTTTCAATTAGCCTATCAATCAGTACTTTAGTCCTAATTCAAATAGAAAATGAATAATAATTATTTATTAAATTCAAAGTAAAGAATAATTTATATTGGTGGAAAGCTAAGAATATCCTTTAAAAACCCTTTTCATTTTATCAATTTTGGGTAAAAAAAAAGTCGTCAGCCACATACCCTACACATACCCATCATATCGCCACTTTTTGGCCCATCATGATCCTGTGCATACTCATATTAGATGTGTTGGTGGAAAAATAGACGAATCAGAGATTGTTGCTAAAGTGCTTAGATCCTTGCTTGATTCTTACAAAGTCAAGGCTAGTGCTATTGAAGAGCTCCGAACTATTGAGTGAATTTGGTGATGCCCTTCCTAAGGTTGAGTTTGCATTCAAGGCCACTACTTCTGGAAGAGATAAACATATATATGATCCGGGTGAAAGTTCATCAAGAAAGACATTCAAGTATGAGGATGAAATGAAACAACTTGATGAAGAAGAAAGAGAGCTAGAAGAACTTGAAGCTTTGATTGTGAAAAGAGAAGCCAAAGGACAAGGTAAGTATAAAGGAAAGTTTCCTATTAAATGTTTCTCTTGCAATAAGATAGGTCATTTTGCATCAAGGTGTCCTAAGAGAGTTTCCAAGCCAAGATTTAACACGCCTAAAATCCAAAAGAAGTGTTACTATGCTGCTGATGAAGGTGTGACAGATGATGAATCTGACAAAGGAAATGCAAGTGAAGATGAATTTGTATTTATTGCTATTAAGGAAAATAATCCTGTGTCTATTGAATTTTCTAGTTGTACAAATGTGAAGAAATCCCTAGTTGCTCAAGTTGAAGAGAAAGATGAATGGGCAATTGACAGTGGTTGTTCTCATCATATGATAGGAGATAAAAATAAGTTTATAAGTTTGGAAAAGTATGATGGTGGTGTTGTGATATTTGGTGATGACAAAGCTGGTGTGATCCATGGAAGAGGTTGCATTTCTCTTGATGGTAAGCATAATACTGATGATGTCTTGTATGTTGAAGGTTTGAAGCATAATCTTTTGAGTGTTGGACAAATGGTTGATAAGGGATACAATCTTCAGTTCATGGATGGTAATTGCAAAATATTGGGAAATTATGGAAATGTGATTGCATTAGGTACAAAAACAAAAGGTAATATTTTCCACCTGAGTGCTACTAGTAAAAGTTGTTTGATTGCTCAAATTGATGAAAGCTGGTTGTGGCATAAGAGAATGTGTCATGTTAACTTTGATAATATTGCGAAGATAAGTTCTACTAAGGTTGTGAGAGATCTTCCTAAGTTGATGAAACCTACTAATGCAATATGCAAGGAATGCCAATTAGGAAAGCAAACAAGAATTTCATTTTGGAGTAAACAACAATATTCAAATGGATTGTTGGATCTTGTGCATATTGATTTGTGTGGTCCTGCTAGAACTAGAATTTTACAAGGTTACAGGTACTTCCCGTTGCTTATTGATGACTATGCAAGAATGATGTGGGCTACTTTCTTAAGGGAGAAATATGAAGCTCTAGAAAAGTTGAAGATCTTTAAGGCTATGGTTGTGATAGAGACAGGTCTAAATATTAAGTGTCTGAGATTAGATAGAGGTGGTGAATTCACTTTCGGTAAGTTTAATTCTTTTTGTGAAGATCATAGAATAAAGAGACAGTTATCTGCACCGAGGACCCCTTAACAAAATGGAGTTGTGGAAAGGAAGAACAAAATAGTTCTAGATGCTGCTAGAACCATGATGTTGGAAGGAAATGTATCTCATATCTACTAGAGAGAAGTTGTGAGTACTGTTGTGTGCACACTTAATCGAGTACAAATCAAAGGTGATGCAGAGTCAAGAGGCTCAACCTTAATCAACTTGGAAACCTGCTTCAAGAGGCATCTAGAAAGATTAAAATGACCATATAAAGTAATTCAACTAGTCTTCCAAGTTCAACAATCATCAGAAGCACAATTTCCCAGTTTCACTCCTAAACCCCAGTTTCAGTGCAAACCTAGTTTAGGAATTTTCACCAAAATTTTCCAAAACACCTAAAAAACTCAAGGATGATTAAGATACCCTTTTGAAAGTTATAAAACATACAAGAAAACCAATATCAACTCTTTTGGACAAATTCAAAGATCCAATACTCCTGCCATGGAAAAGGCTAGTGGATTAGCCCACTTTTACAAAGAAGGTACACTTTAAACTCCACCAAACCTTATGAAACCTTGGGCAGCAATTAAAATTCCCAAAAACTACTAAATCCACCACTAGTTTCCAGAAATCACTCTTCCAACATAGCAAAACTAAAAACCCTTGATTCTAGGCCTTCAAAAGGAGGGTTTATTGTAAATCATACCTCCAAACCTTTCCAGACCCTGCCACCTATTCAAACACTCATAATTATGCCTGCAAAAGCTTTAAAATTCATCACATAGGTTATTTCTTCCAGAAAACTCATAAACCATCATTTAGTTCCTCACTTTCACAAGGAAAATCACCCAAATTCAACCTAGGGCAACACCCAAAACCCACAAACACACTTCCTCCAACCTCCACAACATTTGGAAACCTATGTTACAACAAATTGGGTCATTCCACTAATTTACAATTGATACAGTAGGTGGAATGCCCTAAAAACTCATTTTATTACTCTCAAAACACCAACTTGCACCAAACCAGAGTAGTTTCAAAAAAATAGAGATAACTAACTCCAAAATTAATAGTTTTCAATCAAAACTGAAGCATTTGAAAGTAGACTCAGTGCCCTAAAATACCATGTCAGTCTTCAACCAAGATCTGGAGTTGTACAGACTGTACCAGCCAAGCAAAGTTCAGGAAAATAGGAAAAACATGGGATTTCAGACCACCTGGTAGTAAAATGAGGATATCTCACTTGATTCTCAATGAAATAACACCATTCCAATGCCAAAAGAAATATTATTCAATTATCTATCCATCCATTATAGGCTTGGAGTGTGGAACAGTGTGTATAGGTCGTACAATGCACATGATTAGCAATTTCTTAATGGAAAACACAAAAAATAGAAAATTTCTTGTTAGAAACTCATTCCAAACTTCTTCAACAGCCTCCCCTTTGAGATATTACAATAATATATCATGCTACCTCTTGGGGCGTTCAACTACCACAAACTAACTTAACCCTTACATATGCTTAATTTTGCATTGTTTGACAATTTGTTAACAACAAACACAAAATAATGCAACCTTTTGCATTTTTGGAATAACTAACCTTAAAAACCCCTCAATTACATGAATAATAGTCTCAAATACCTTATTTAACATTAATTTACTCAAATACCCCTAAATTTCTAATTCCTTCCTTCAAATGATGAATTGTTGAAATTGTGTGTACTGCGTGCTCCTACACCAAAAGGTGATATTGGTAAGACTCCTTTTGAGCTATGGACTAGTCAAAAACCTACTGTTATATATTTCAAGATCTTTGGAAGCAAGTGTTATATCAAAAGAGATGAAGATATAGGAAAGTTTGATGCTAGGAGTGATGAAGGAATCCTTCTGGGTTATGCTACTAAAAGTAAGGCCTACTAGTGTTACAATAAGAGATTGAAGAAAATGGTTAAAATTGCACATGTTAAGGTTGATGAAGACATAGCTGCACCATCCATAACCTGTGGATATGAATTTGATGATTATAATGTCAGTACAAACAAAGTTCAGACCTCAAGTCAAGTCCAAATCATTCCGGTGAATCAAGAAGATCAAGAGGAAGAAGAAATTGGTGGAAGAACAAAAGAGAGATCAAAAGAGCCTAAAGTTGAAGAACATTCTAAGAAGACTTTGAGGTATGTAACGTTGAATCATTCAGAGAATCATATCATAGGTGATAAGAACAAAGGTGTCCAGACTAGGAGAAAGATTGCAGAAGAATATTTTTTGATTTCAAAGACTAAGCCTAACAATGTGAAAGAAGCATGCAAAGATGAACATTGGGTTGAAGCAATGAAAGAGGAACTACAACAAATTGAAAAGAATGATACTTGGATTCTTGATCCCAGACCTAAGGATAAGAATGTAATTGGAACTAAATGGATTTTTAGAAACAAATTGAATGAACAAGATGAAGTGGTTAGAAACAAAGCAAGACTGGTATGTAAGGGATATTCATAGATGAAAGGTATTTATTTTGAAGAAATTTTTTTCCCTTGTTGCTAGAATTGAAGCTGTGAGATTGTTTCTTGCTTATGCTTCTTACAAAGACTACAAGGTTTATCAAATGGATGCCAAGTCAGATTTTCTAAATGGAGAATTGGAAGAAGAGGTGTATGTTGAACAACCAAATGGATTCCAGTTGACTAATCAGGGAGATATGGTTTGTTAGTTGAAGAAAGTATTGTATTGAATCAAACAAGCCCCTAGAGCATGGTATGCCAGATTGGATAAGCACTTGGTGAAGCTTGGATTTAACAAAGGTACTGTTGATAGTAATCTGTATTTCAAGAATGATGATAAAGATTCGATTGTGGAAGTTTTTGTTGATGATATCATATTTGGAGGAGATGATAGCTTGTGCATGAAGTTTGCTAATGAGATGCAAAATGAGTTTGAGATGTCAATGATTGGAGAGATGAAATTCTTCTTGGGATTGCAAATTACTCAGGTAGATAAAGGGATCTTTATATCTCAGTCCAAGTATGTGAAAGAATTGTTGAAGAAATTTGGTATGGAAGATTCAAAGCCAGTTGGTACACCCATGGTGATTGGATGCAAGTTGACAACTGATGATGATTCTCGGAAGGAAAATTAGACTAGATACAGATCAATGATTGGTGGATTTCTCTACTTGACTCAAACTAGGCTTGATATTATGAACGATGTATGTATTGTTGCAAGATTTCAAGCTGATCCTAAAGAATCTCATGTGATTGTTGTGAAGAAGATTTTTAGATACTTGAAGGGGACAGTTGATTTTTGTCTATGGTATCCTAAAGATGATGATCTTACTTTGAGTGCCTTTACTGATGCTGATTGGGCAGGAGATGTGAATGATAGGAAAAGTACTAGTGGTGGAGCATTTTTCTTGGGAAAGAAGCTGATTTCATGGTTAAGTAAAAAGTAGAATGCTATTTCTTTATCTATTGCAGAGACATAATACATTGCAACTGCTAATAATTGTACTCAAGTACTATGGATGAAGCAGATGTTGAAGGATATCAGAGTTATGTACGATGAGCCTATTGTTATATTATGTGATAACTCAAGTGCTATTAACATTTCTAAGAATCTGGTGCTGCATTCCAAGACCAAGCATATATCTATCAAGTTTCACTTTTTGAGAGAGAAAGTAAGTGAAAAGGAAGTCAGATTGAAGTATGTGCCTACTAAGGAGTAGATTGCAGAAACATTTTTCAATCCGTTGCCTAAGGATACTTTTGAGTATCTCAGAGGGAAGTTAGGGGTGATTACCCCTCCTAATCAGAACTAAGGATGCATTGATTTGCATCAATCCATCCATTTCATGGTCACATTTTGATCTTGATTGATGTTGTGGTGGTTGCTACTCAGGGGGAGTAGTCACATGTTTAGATGTTCAGTTGTTCAGATATGTGATTTAGAGCTTGTATAGAAGAGATCTTTGTCATTGATGTCAAAGGGGGAGAAGAGTAATGTGAAAAATCTTTGTGGGGAGAAGAGTTGAGGAAAGAAGAGTAAAAACCTAAGGGGGAGTAAGTGTTGTTGTGTTGATGGTATTTTTCACATCATGTGTTGCCATCAATGCCAAAGGGGGAGATTGTTGGATTTTGTGGTTGCATTGCTGATATGTGGTTGTCATTGATGTCAACACTATTAGAATTATTGTATTAGAAGCTGTATATGTTGAGGATATTGAGAAAATTGTAATAAGAAGTGCTACAGGTTGTCATTGGTGAAGTGAAGTTCTTTTTGTCGGTGTGTTTAGTATGTTGTTGTTCAGAGGTTGTGGACTAAAGGGTTTTTGTTGAGTATATCTAGTTTATCCATGTCAATTTTTAGAGATCCGTGTGAAGATTTTATTAAGTTATGAAGATTTGTATTCTGATAGTTTTTCTGTTACTTTAGTTTGTGTTCCTGAATGAAGATCATGTGATTTTAGTAAGTTAAGTTGCTACAGATGCCTCTATGGTGTTTCATGATGTTTTTGGATGTTTCTAGTTTGTACTCTATCTATGTTGCACATTTTCATTTATCGTTGTGCTCGTGATCCGAGATTTTCTCTTGCGTGTTAATGTTTTTCATGCTCTTGGCCGACAAGGTGTTGAAGCGTGTTGTGGATCTTCGAGGAGTAATTAATTGAAGTGGTTCATGTTTGAGGATGTTATTTTTGGTCTTCACTATGTTGTGGCTAACCTTGGTTGATTCACATGATTAATCTTTATTTGATTTGGGTCAACTATTTATATTCTTTCTTGCTATTTTGTTGAAGTTGACTTATAGTGATGTAATCTCTTGTTGCGGATATATAAGAGCGATTATTTTATCATTTGGAAGTGTGAATGAGTGTGAAAGTGTGAATTGTGTGAGTTTTGCATGTGAATATTGTTCAAATCATTCGAAGGAAGAGGAAAGAGTGAAGAAAAGTGAAGAAGAGTGAAGAAGAGTGAAGAAGTGTTCATGTGCTTAACCAGAACTATAACCAGGCATTAGTAGATGCTATTTTCTCAGTTCAAAGTATGATGGATTTAATCAGAACCTTTCTGTAAGACAATGTGTCTTCCTTTGGGCAGTAAGCCTATTTGTATTTAAGTAGTGAGCTCTAGGAAGTGTTCCTGAATACATTTGCATTCCCCATTCATATCTTCTTATACTTTTCAGAGGGTATAATCTTGTGGATTGACCTCCACCATGGTTTTTCCCTTAAAAAGGTTTCCACGTAAACATCTTGGTGTTATGTGTGTTTTTGACGTGTTGTTCATTTATGATTTCATGATTAATAATTAGATTTGAGAATAAGGTTAATAAGTTGAATGAGTTTGAAATTCAGTGACAATTGATTCACCCCCCTCTTAGTTGTCTACCCTTGAGCTGCCAAAAAGTTAGTGGTTCTTCCTCCTCTTCTCAAGATTCAAAGCGAGATGAGCTCTCCTCAAATTCTTGTCTATCCAAGGGCATTGATTCAACTTTATTAGGTGTAGATGAAATTTGAATCACATCTTCCTATTTACTTTGTTTTGGTTGCAATGTAATAGAACAAGGCTTATTTTCTCTAAAAATAACACTTCTACTATAGATTAATTTATGTGCAATAGGATCCCAAAGCTTGTATCCTTTCATACCATAATTGTATTCAATGAAAATATATTTCATAGCCATGTTCTTCAACTTTGTTCGCTTCTCCTTTGGAACATGTGCATATGCCTCACAACCAATAACTCTAAGATTCTTAATGAAGTCTTGCGACCCAACCATTCCTCTATAGGAATCTTATGAACAAGAGTTGATGTAGGAGAACTATTAATTATGTAACAAGTAGTAGCCACTTTAGCCTAAAACCTTTATTCTAGACCAACACCACTCAACATACTCCTAGCCTTCTCCATTAGTGTCTTGTTTATTCTTTCTGCAACTCTATTCTTCTATGGAGAATACGAAGTTGTCTTCTATCTATGAATACCATAATCTTTACAAAAATTATCAAAATAATTAGAGAAAAATTCACCGCCATTATCAATCCTCAAACATTTTATTTTATTTCTAGTTTGCATCTCAACCATTGCTTTAAATTCTTTAAATTGACTAAAAACTTTAGATTTTCTCTTTATAAAATATACCCATGTCCTACTATAATCATCAATAAATGAAACATAATATGTGGATTTTCCAATTGAAGGAACATCAAGAGGACCAAACACATCAGAATGAATGGGATCCAATACACCACAATATTTATGAGAACTTGAGTAAAACTGAACATGTTTTTGTTTTCCATAAATGTAATGCTCATAGAAATAAAATTCAAGATTACAATTAGAAAATCCTTCAACGAGGTTTTTTATTTTTCAAGGTACTTAGACCCTTTTCTCCAATGTGGACAAGTCTCTGGTGCCATAACATAGTTTTCTCTGTAGGTAACTTTGATTCAAAAGAAAAAGCACCCTTGGGTACCCAAAAGCCATGACCATTTGCTGAAGATGAAACCATCACTTCTTCCACAAACTTGCTTTTTAAAAAAGTACTATTGCACTCAATAGTGCATGCATCAAGCTTATACAATGTGCAATATATGACACCTCTAGCAATCACCTCTAACCATCTTGCATCCTGCATCAGAAAATACTACCTGCACATAGGTCTGCATCTAGTATTTTTCTCATACATAACAAATTTTGTGCCAAACTAGGGATATGCAACACACCATTAATCCTTTTTATTCTACCATTAGGAAAGCTGATTTTAACTTTACCACAACCAACAATATTTAAATAAGAATCATCACCCAATTACACCTTACCTCCATCAAATTCTTCATATTCAAAAAACCAATCTCACCCAAGTCAATTAACCATGCATAATTACTTGCATGAGTTGCAAAAGATGCAATGAATGCATCACCATATTCCTTGTTGGAATTAGAATTAGAATCAAATTTCTTCTTTTTCTTCTTCTTTTCTTCTTTGCAATCCTTATGAAAATGTCTAGGCTTACTACAGTTCTAGCAAATAACTTTGGAATTTCCAAGAGATTTGGATCTCCCCTTGGACTTGGATTTATCATGGTTCTCATTCTTCTTTTCTTTTTCTTTAGGTATTCCATGAACATTTAGGGCCTCCTTGGCACTGATGGATACCTTCCTCCTCATCTCTTTAGAAAGAAAAGAACCCACCACATCTCCTCCTCATCCATTTTGAAACCAACTGATGCCAATTTAGCCACCAACATATTGAATGCTTCTAGGTGGTCTGTAATTCATCCAACCTCTCCCATTCTTAAGGAATAAAATTTCTTCCTCAAGAAAATCTTGTTCACTAATGATTTGGCTTGATACATCTCACCAAGCTTCTTCCATAGTTTTTATGTAGAGGTCTCTTCATGGAAATTTATTAAAATAGAGTCTACCAAGAACAATCTAATTAGACCCTTGGATTTATGGTCCATAACATCATATTGAGAAGCTCGAGTAGGATCTATAGGCCTTGAAACATTCTCATCAACATCATCCCATAGATCTCGATCTATCAACAAATCCTCCATCTTCAGCTTCCACATTTCAAAATTATTTCTAGAAAATTTATGCACCTCTATTGTCCCTGATGAACTTTCCATATGAAAATTCCTTCAACAAGATCATGAAATATCTTCTAGACAAGCTCCCACTCAAATATAGATTAGTTCAAAAAACCCAACAACCCACAACTGAAACCAAAGGTGATCAGGCTCTGATACCACTTGTAAGGAAGCTAAGGTAGCAAAAAAACTTCCTACACTAACCTTGAGAGGAAATTAATGAAAAACTTTTATAAATCTTTAACAGTTACATAAAATTAAACAAAAATAGACATAAATATCATGCATACCACAACACAATGATTTATGTGGGGAAATCCCTTTTAGGAGAAGAAATCCACACTCCAAAATCCGCCTAATATATTATTCAAAAATCACAAAGATTACAATATACTTGCAAAGCAGGCTTCCCATAGGAGTATCACCAACCAGTGATCTAGAGGCAACATGATTGCTACTAGACTCTCAAAATATATCACAATACACAATAGTAATACAATGCCCTCATAAAATAGGGTTTCCTTCTAGGGAAAGTTAATAAAATATCACCCATCAGATATGAGACATAATGATGAATGGTCCAAATTTACAATAATAAAATATAAATAAAATTTTCCTTTTGGGGGCATTACTTTCGAGCCCCCATTGGGGCGCACTACCCTCAGAACCCCAACTGGGGAGATCATCCCCCCAGACCCCTCATGGGGGGAGACCCCCCACACCCCCATCGTCATAAAATGAACAATACCTTATGTATCAAAAATAACTTATGTAATTGCAAGGTTGAGACACATTTTCCCAACATTGTTGTAGTTGTTCCTACAACAAATAATGTAGAAGAAACATTATTACCATTACACAAATATATAGTGCCAAATTTTACATTTTTAGATACTACTAATGCAACTTTAGCTTTTGTGCTGAGATAATATTTCTTCTTAGATTTGGAACATGGATTACCTCTTGTAATAGCCATTGATTTTCATTCTACAATTTTTTTATTTTTCCCTTTCTAACAATTTGATAGGGTTCATTATCACTCAAATATACTAGTCCAAAATATCCTTGGAAATAATATAGAAAATATTTTTTAATGGGTGTAGCATGAAACTGTTGGAAAATTATGCCTCAATCAATACAAGATGAAACCTCCATTGGAGCAAAGTCGGTATGACATCTATCATGTCTGGCCGACTAGCAACTTTGATACATTTTGTTTTGTACAGGTCACTGTGACCGAGTTTCTATCTTTCTGAATGCTTTCACTATGGAGCTATCGCTGTGACAAGGAATGTTTGGTATGACCTCTTAGCGCTCGAGGAGATCTTTGGCCGACAGGCATTCAATCATGTATTGGGGAGACTCATGGGGACCACGGGCTTTGGGATAGCTTATAGCAGCTCGGTGAGAAGTTCCAGTGAAGTGTTAGAGTCTCGCCGACAGAATGTTACATGTTGTGGTCTTCGGTGTAGCTTATAGTCTATCGGTAAGAAGTCTTACCGATGTGCAATGGTCTCACTGACAAAGGTTCAAATGTTGTTCATTGGTGTAACACAAAGGGTTTCGGAGAAACGTCTTAGCGACTGAAGGATGTCTTGCCGATAGCCTATGGCTATCGGGGTAACCCGAATGATCTCGGGAAGAAGTCCCAGCGAAGAATGTAAGTCTTGCCGATGATAAGGGATTTTTGATATAACTCTTGGCAACGGATGAACACTTTGGGGTAAGTCCTAGAGCTCGCTGTGATGTCTTAGCGAAAGTAACATGTCTCACTGACAGTGCTTTATGTTGAAGCCTTCGGGGTAAGTCTTGGAGTTTGGTATGATCTCTCGGCAAAAGATGTAAGTCTTGTCGACTATTCTTTGGAGCTCGATATGACTTGTGACTTCGGTATAACCTTTGGTGACTCGCTATGATCTCCTAGTGAAAGCAATAGGTCTGGGCGACTGCTTGGTGTTTCGGCGTAACATTGAAAGCTCGATAGAATGTCTTGGTGATAACGGTATCTCTTGGCGATATCGATATGAAGGTTATGTGGCATCGGCGAGACACTGTTAGTGTCTCACCGAGATGCCAACATAGTGTGAATTCTATTGACTGATTGACCATCCTATGTGGAGTCTCGTGGACCAATAGGAGAATCCAAATCTGAACAGTTGGAAGATTGTTCGTTATGATGGTTCTGTGAGGAAGCTCGACGAACATGGAACAACAAGGATATACTCTGTGATTGCAGATTGTGATCTGTTGGTTAATCGGTTGGTTGGTTCAAAGGTTGATTTGACAGATTGTTGAGTGATTGTATCAGTGGATGAATTCTATTCTGTGGACTGTAACGTGAAGGTTCCTGAAACAAATTGTACATGGTGAATGCTGCTGTAAACAGACACCAGAAAGATAAGTCTGACGTTTGTATGTAATCTTCATTACTGTAATACAAAGTGATTTCTCTTGGTGTGGTGGGTCTTTCTCCCGTAAGGGTTTTCCCACGTATATCTGGTGTTCATGTGTGATTGTCAAATACTCTGTTTCTGTTATTTACTTCATAGTGCATCTTAGTTGAACTGTAATTGGAAAAATTAAAAGTATATCTACATTCTTTCCTGAGGTATTGACGTTAGGAGAATTGTTTCCGCATCTGATTTTCCTTACAGAAACAAGGCCCTAAATCTCTTACCCAGAATCATCAACATTATTGAGGGAAAGAATTAAAACATTTTCATCTAAGTTACAATTTTTATTGCCTTGCTATCAAACTATTTTTTGTCTCCTTTTCCCTCCCAAGACCAACAATCTTTCTTCAAGTGTCTAAGTTTTTCATAGTACCAACAATCCTTCCTTCCTCTAGATTGAGACCTTCTATTATTTGATTTCCATCATGACTTACCATGACTTCCTAAGCTCTTTCCTCTCTCTTTTGATTTTCCGCTATCCTCTACATTCAAAACATTACCCAATTTTGAAGTCTCACTTGTGCTCTTCCTTCAAATCTCCTCACTTAGAATCACACCAAAAACATCATAATATTTTAATGTATTTGAATTAGAAACAAAGTTGCATACAACCATAACCAAGTTGTTCTAGCTTTCTAAAAATTAAACATAGAATCAAAAGATCTCAAACTTATTCATCAAAACTTGCATTTATAGAAGTTAAATTACTAGTAACTATATTAAATTCATTTAAATGGTTTGTTACATCAAAAAGTGGCTGATAAAAGAAGATAACAACATAAAGCAACAATCAGCCCGATGACAACTAATTAACAACCAAAAAATAGCCAAAAAGAAGGAAACCAGCTAGCAGCACTATAGATTGTTCAGAGTGTCCACAACTTCCTTTTCACTAGCAACCAACTTCTGCACATTATCCACAGTATCAGAAACCTCAATACCCGAGGCCCCAACCTGAGCTTTCATTCTGTTTCTAGTTCTGGCCTTCGACCCACTAGTTTTTACCTCACCACTCAAAACACTACCTTTCACAACACCTTTCTCAGTAGCACACTCCACATCCATCAACTTACCCCTAGCAGCAATATCATCAACATACACATTCTCCTTTCTCTTTTTCATGGTGATCATAGGGGAGGTCACCTTGGCAGATTCTGAGATAGCCAAGACCTTAGAGGCATCTCCACCCTTCATCACAACATTCCACATCTTATCAAATTTATCCTCAAGGGATACCATTCTACCTTCCAAATTTTTTTTTGAGATTAACGATTTCCTCCACCACAATATTAAGAGAATCCATGAGATTATCAATTTGGCTTTGGATAGAAGGGTCCTCAACATTACTTGCAACATCTCTAATTCTAACATTGGTCCTATTAATCTCATGGAAGAACCACTTAAAAAGTTTAAGCAACACATTGCACTACTGAATTTAACACCATTTTTCGACGGACATTTGTCGGTGGTTTGACAAATCTTTGTTGGTGTAGCGACGAAATGACGAAAACATTTTCGTCGCTGTTTTTTCATCGCATGTTCGATGACGAATTAAAGGTTGAAATAACAACACAGTTTCATCAGTCGTTGGCATCATAAAATGGATCGGATGTTCATCAAAATATCGATGAAATGGGCGTCAAAAGAACACCAGAAGTTCATTGCCAGTTTGACGAAATGGGAAAGTATTTACGAAGAAGCCTTCGTCGTAGCTAAGCAATTTTGTTAGACCTTTTATGTGGTTCGTCGGTGATGTTTGTCGACATTGCGATGAAAATGGCAAGGAGTTATGATGAAGTCTTCGTCGCAGCTAAGCAACTTTGTTAGATCTTTTCTGTGGTTCATCAGTGACGTTCGTCGAAATTGTGATGAAAAGGGCAAGGAGTTACGATGAAGTCTTCATCGTAGCTAAGCAACTTCGTCGGGCCTTTTCTATGATTCTTCATTATACTTCATTGCAATGACGATGAAATTGACAAGGAGTTACGACGAAGTCTTCGTCGCAGCTATGGCAACTTCGTCAGACATTTTTGGTGATTCGTCTGTTGCGTTCGTAAAAAATTCAACAAAACAATGTAATTTTTTTAAAAAAATACATTCGTTGAAATGTACCATCGATGAGAGATCAAGCAAGTTGTGTCCCTTCGTATTCAAATCTCAGGAAATTATTTTATTCGGTCATTTTCCATATTTATTTTATTATTGATGCAGAGTGGAAGGGGAAGACAATCACTTAAGAGATTCTCTCAAATACTCTTAGATAGACTCCTTAATACACCATACAACTAATGAGCAACTTAAGCACTATTTTAACTCCACACACCCAAATGTAATCAGGAGGCTTGGAAATGACTCAGAATCTCTTAACATGGCTAAACTAAACCAACAAACAAGACTTCTCACTTGGGAACACTCTTTCATCTGTCACTGCCATATTAGGCCTTGTAGCCCTTGTAGCCTTGTCTAATGGGAGAGTCGACATAAAATCCTTCTAATGACTGAAACCAGACCAAACTCACTGGTTTTTGACACTTGATACTATCCTCCACAAACCCTCAAAACCACAAGTTTTGATTCCAACACAAAAGGAAACAAATGACCTATTTTCTAACGCTACAAGGAGGCCTAAAAGACACTTTTCAATCCATCATCTTTTACATATCTTTATTCACTCCTAGCGCTTCAAATAAATTTGTGTAAATGAGACAAAAATGTGAATCTTTTATGACAAAAAAATATTAAAAGGAGGGGGGAGAGAGAAAAGGGTAGGGGGAAAGAGAATGCTTGAATGTATAGAAAAGTATAACATTTTGATCATTATAACAATGAAACAAATCTTAAGTTTGAAGCATTAATATCATTTACAACATTTATGATCAAGAATGAATGTAAGTAGAGAAAATTTTGCATACCTACAGATGGTACAAAATTTCATGGTTAAGTCGAAGCCTCCCATCAACAACAAGATCTAAATATCCATGTATCTATCTCAATCGAGCCTATAAACCCTTCAGAGCTGTCAATTTTTCCACTAACCTTTTATGCACAAAAGTCAAATTTTAGAGTTATGTCACCACTAAAAATAGAAGAAACAGAGCTTTGAAACCAAATCCACACACAACACAATGTGGTATTCATACAAAGCCATACAAACAAACTAAACTCAGAACATTGGAATGGAAACAACTTAAAATTATGATGCAGAGCATGGATTCAGGGTATAAAGAATCATTTTTTGCCACCATAGTGAAAAGTTAGCACTTTCTTTCATCTTTGCATATTGGTTTGATGCTTCAAACGATGCATTTCTTATATTGAAAAGTGCATTACCTTATTGAGCTTCTCTTTGTTTCGAGAATAGTTGAATATTCTCTACTTAATAGGGCCAACCACGTGATGATGGAAACTCATTCCCCCCCCCCTCACATCACTCTCAATTCTCCATACCCAATTATATAACATTAATCATGCATTCATCCATTAATAACATATAACATTCATTCATTCATCCATTCATCCATTAATAACATATAACATTCATTCATCCATTAATAACATATAACATTCATTGATTAACATATAACATTCATTAATTAACATATTTACATTCATTCATTAACATATAATATTCATTCTTTCAGTTTTTACATATTATCAAAAATATGGTTGTCATGATATGATTACAATCACTTTTTTTGTTTGTTTCTTTTTTAAAGCTACATAAAGCTAAAGTGGAGCATCATTTTTAAATCAATATCTGTCCCCCCTTTAGTTGTTTTGCCCTCTACTCGTGATCTTAATGTACGCTAGTCGTTTTACTCATGACGTGGACGCCGCCTCAAGGGGGTCTACTGCAATAAGAAAGAAATGTTAAACTGATATGTTTTATTATTATTGTTACAAGTATTTCATTAATTAAAAGAAAATTAGAGTGGTTCTCTTTACCTGATGGGTCCACATCATGTTCCTGAACTTTTGTTAAAGACTCATGCTCAACATGTTGAATACCCTCTAAATCCTGATTTGCAGTTGAAACACGAAAGGTTACATTAATTAATACACCAATTGAAATTAAATATGTTTAAGAGAACATGAGAGTGGTCCTCTTTACTTGATGGCGCAACATCATGTTCTTGATCTTCTCTAGCCTGATCATGCTCAACACGTTGATGATGCTCTACATGCTCTAAAGTTGAAACACGAAAGGTTACATTAATTAATACACCAATTGCAATTAAATATGTTTAAAAGAACTTTAGAGTGGTCCTCTTTACCTGATGGGGCCACATCATATTCCTGATCTTCTCTAGCTTGATCATGCTCAACATGTTGATCACGCTCTACATGCTCTAAAGTACCGGGATGCACACCATGACCTTCATCTGCACGTTCTGCTCCACCCTCACCAGGCTGCATTCCAATGTCATGTGTAGTATATATTATCATTGCTTGAGTGTTTAAAACAAATAGGCATGTAATTACTTTATTGTGGAAATTAATATTGAATAGATTGCACAAGTATTCAATTTTTAATAAACTTTATTGAGTTTATTTACCTGCGTGTCGGATGCAATGGAAGATTGTGTTTGCCCAGTCAAGACTCTTAGGCTCAGAACTACTTAATTCCATAGTTTACAAAGGCACCTGTGTCACCCTTCTATGGAACTCATGGAATCTGTGAGCCCTACATTTTTGCATAAGATCATGAATTTTAGTTTCTATGGTGTGATAGTCCCAATTTTTTTAATTTATTATTTGGATACTATCTTTCATTTATTGATACTTCACCAGGTGGCTAATTTCATATAACCACCAGAGCCAAGTTTGAAAGGCCTGTGTTTTTCTTAGTCTTCCTTTGTTTCCTTCGGGATGTGTCAGAAACCCAAGAAAATTTTGAACACAAGCATTATGTAAAAAGAAAGAGCAATCAAGATATAATTACATTGTTGATAGTATCAGCATACCTCTTGGCCCGTGGTGTTTTTCCTTTTCTTTTAGCCTCTCCTTTCCATCCTATTACTAGGGTCCCTTTCCCTTTCTCCCTCTCCGTAGAATCTCATGGGGACTGTAATTTTTGTTCTTCTCTAAATGTGACCTTATATTGTCCCTCGTGATACTTTAGATAGTACCTAGCTTGAAGAACCTTGGTTCAATTGATGTTTTATCATCATCAAATACAACTAAACTGTTAATGAGCTCATCTTTAAATATTGATTTGCATTCCACCATGTACGTATGGTGGGCCTGAAGAGCTCCAATGTAATATCACTTAGATGTTTATAAAAAACATCATTTCCTACAAAATGATCATCAGATCAATAGTCTAAAAAGAGAGATCAATAAGTAAATTTCAATTGGATTATATATAATAATAATTAAAACATTTTAAAGTACTTGGGACCCTCTCTATCTTTATGGGAATGAAATCCTCGGTCACCACAAGTGTGACCAGAAATGTTCCCGTACTAGTAATACGGGAAGATCCAGGAAATGCTGCTAAAACATCACTAGTACTAGTGGCCTCTACATCCCCAAGTACATGTCCTGACACACCTTGTGGAATGTATTCGCTGCCAGAGGGTGCATTAATGGATGTCTGCATGGTATGTGTTGCCGACATTTCAGACGATAATATAGGCACAGATGATGGGGTTAGATGATGTGATGTATACGTAGGAAGATCAGGATGGACACTTGTACCAACCCCTACTCCTTGGGCAGCACTTGTAGTACCCTGATCATGGATAGGAGCATCATGAGGAGGAAAATAACCCTGTAAAAACAACACATATTTTAGTTCATGACATAAAAGAGTACAAAATATAAAACCATGAATGAACTTATGTTATAATTAAAAACCTCATGACAACTTACTTGCAAGTTTTGTAATCTCTCAGTCAATATTTTAACCCTCTCTTTTATCTCATCTATTTGAGGCACTATGAACATCAATAAAACCATTTCTTCATTGCATTTTTTTGGACCTTCTTTATCGGATCGAGAGGGTTTGCTGAATAAGCGATACATTTACCA
The DNA here is from genome assembly GCA_007258455.2 of Sequoia sempervirens. NCBI lineage: Eukaryota > Viridiplantae > Streptophyta > Pinopsida > Cupressales > Cupressaceae > Sequoia > Sequoia sempervirens. The sequence goes on from VDFB02058242.1 coordinate 391,451,536, forward strand.
CAAAATATTGACCTGCACTCTCACTATGGATGTTTTTCCTCTCATCACTGGTGCCTTTCCCATCAACACCTGCACAAGAAGAGTTAAAACATTATCGAAATTAACTCCAAAAACTTCTGGTAAAAACATAATAATAAAACATTTTCCTCGTGATCTAATTTGTACAATTACAATGAGTAAACCCTGCTGGGTAGTGTCCAAGATACATCACATCTCCCTGTACTTCCTGCCAGAGCTCTTCCATACCATCACTGTCCCACCTGCATAAAAATTAAATATAAAAACATTAATAAAAGACTTATAAAAAACATATAATAAAATGGTATATTGGAGTCATTAATTGGAGGTTGGGTAAAATGGTACATAGTACGTACCACCCCCATAGTAACTGTAACTAAGCGATTCAAATTGCAATCGATTAGCAACTCTTCCCCTGCAGTTATTGATTTTATCGCACATACGAATACATGGTTTCCCTCGCGCCTCTCGAATAAGCAATTGGGTTGCTTATTTGTTGACCCAGGTCATGTACTATTTATAAACCCTACAATATTCCCTAATGCTTTTGGCCTTCTGTCAATGTACATAGCCACTCTTTTATTTTGATCCTTATCTTTTAGTTGTATATAATTTGCTGACAGTGTTGTTTATTGGAGGAAGTTCCTTGGGTACCCATTGTTTCCATAGATGTTTGTACCTCAAGGGCACCTCGACATCGCCTATGCTCTCATCATCATAAAAACATGACCCCCCTTTAGTAAGAAAAAATTCCATGTGTTTACAAAATTTTCTTCTAATATTTTGACCTCTAGTTGATCTCCCTCTTTTAGACATACTACATGTCTCGCTTTCCTCTTCTCTTCTGAATTTACCTTGCTTGAGGAAGACAGATCTGAAAAATACCAATTTGGTGGTACTTGCACTCATAAGGATGTTGGATGAAGTTCTTTCATGGTGATGTGATCCCAAGGTGATATTATGATTAATCTATCATTTCATCGCTAGAATTTCATAGGTTATAAGGTAATCAAGTCTTGATAGATTGCAAGCTATTGTTACTACCATCCAAATGTGTCCATCACAAATCAAATCTACTTAACGTTTTAACTCCCAAACTTTGTAACAAGTGTTAAATGTGACTATGGTCCACCAGTTACACAACCAAGGCCTCAAATGTATTCTCTAATTGTAATCAAAGGACTTTTTCTCTTCATTCAAGTAAATAAACTTGAAGGGAAACACCACCAAGTGGTTTATTGGACACCTACATGACTAAAAATAGCAGCAAATTTACATTTAATTTCCATATGTCTAAGTGGTTAATGGGGAGGGAGTGTGTACTAGGCCTGGTTAAGTCATCATAAGTTTACACTTTGGCAATAAATTTTTTTAAAGTCATATTAAATCTTCCTATGTCTAATTGCTAGGAGATTTTTGGTATGTTTTAAGGTAGGATGATTGATGAAAGAGCCCAAAGACTAGTTTTCTCCATGGTATCTAGGTACACATAGCAGCGGTCTTCTCTTATACGGTTGGACATGATTTAAATAACTTAGCTAGGAATTATTCATTTAACCTAAGGTTTTCGCATAATGCCATCATTGGAAAAGTATGATCAAATTCTTCTATTATGAAGAATTGGTCTATGTGCCTCTAGTAATCACTATAAATGTTTGTAAGGATAAAATGACTAATTGCATCAGGTAGGAGAGAATCAACTTTGAGTTCTTTAAAGATTATATTCCTCTATTCATAATTTTTAAGGGTTGTGTGTGGAGGAGGTCATCACTACTAAGAAGGGAGGAGACCTTTCCTTGTATTCTTTTATAATTTTCATTATTCTTATTTATTTTACACCTACATTTACAAATACACATACATATGCATTTATTGTTTTCATTTATTTCTCATGTAGTTTAATAGTTTGATCGATTTCATATTATATGTGTTGAAGACTTTAGAATTTCAATTACATTAATTTATGGATATGTTGTATCTATAACACTACAAACCATATGCTCTTTGCACTTACACTTGCATTTAGAAATACACATTTATATACATAGATATAGATTTCTTTAATGATATGTTGCATTTATTGTTCTAGGAGAGCATCCAGTAATTGCATTTACATTTACATTTAAATGTTTTGCATTTAATCTGCTAACCCTAGGAAAATTCCCATAGTTACATGCACAATTAAAACTTTGTTTTAATTTGAAAATTAACCTTTTTCCTCACCCTAATGGAATATTCTAAGGAATATTCCCTCTCCTCCAATCAACTCACTTTTCTTCAAAAGAAAGTTAACCCTTTAACCTCCTAAACAAGTTACCTTTGACCTGTGTGAGCAGGTCAAAAGTGTGTTTGTTTGAGGCAATTGTGAACCTTCGATTAATATTAATCTTGCATTCTCATCCGTTGTTGAGAATCCATGATCCATGCCTCTCATCCCCTTCATCTTGAACCGTTGATTAAGCTTTTTGATCTCAACCACCCATTCCTCATTTGCTCTCCTATAAATAGATCACTATTTGGAGACAAATGGATCCATCTTTTATTGCAAATTTATGTTGTTAAATTTATTCACATCCATACTCTCAATTTGCATAGATTTAGCTTATTTTCATTCTATTTTAGTTGCATAAAAGCTTCAATCTTCCATTAATTGCTTCCATGCATCCATCCTAGTTTGTAAATAAATTAGGGTTTTCATCTTTTAGCTCATTTTTAGCTTAAATTAGCTTAGATTAGCTTAGAAATTGCATAATTAGATTATTTATAGCATAAAATCATGGTAACTTAGCTTGCATCATGTTCATTTTATGCATAATTTAGGTTTTTCATACACCAAACATCATGGTTTCATCAATTATCTTCCATAGAATCAACTGAAACAAGCTCACCATCACAAGATTGCAAAAGGGTCATCGGTCCACAACAACGCAACACCAATTCCACAAAAAGATAAAGTTTTAATAGATTAAAGTAGATGTTTTCTTTAAATCTTTCATAAATTTAACATGTTAAGTTTTTTGATAAAATGTTTACTTTCAATTTTGATTGATTGATCCTATTGAGATTTGAGTATTGGTGGCTCCATTATGCTTTGATTCTTCATGGATCAAGCATGATTCAGCCCATAACCGGTATTTCACATCAACATTCTGATGCTAGGAGGGAAAACCGATCATTTAACCATATTTGAACTCAAAATCCATGTTCATGTTGTTTTGTAGGTTGCGGTGATGCTCAAAACACAAATAGCGATGCTATTTCAATAGCGTCACCATATAGCAACGCCCAAGAAATTTGATATAGTGACACATATTTAATTGGTCAATGCTAATTTAAATATAGTGATGCGTATTTAAATTTGAAGTATCGTGGATCAAAAATGACAACGCTTACCTTCACCAGACCTACACTTTTAAAGTTCAAATCATGATGCACTCATTTACAACAATGCCCATCAAAACAGTGATGCAATCATGCTCATTGGACTCTCTATAGAGCGATGTTGAAATTCACCAGAGCGACACCCAACTTTCAAATTGTGATGCCATCATGTGTAATGATGCTCAACCAGGGTAAGAAGCTTCATGTTTGTTTTTTGACATGTGACTTAATTTTATTTGATTATCTGATTACTAATTGATGTCTAACCGTGTCTTCATTGTTAGACTTATAAGTTTTACAGGTTTTAAGGCATGGAGTGAATTGTAATTATTCTATAATTGTAACTAGCATTCATTGCTTTGGGGCAATTATAACCCAATTTCATGCTTTTTTTCTTTCAGTTTTAGGCAATGCACTATTTTTCCATTGGGTTTAAAATGAACATTTAAAGTTGGATTAAATGAACCCTCACATCACATCTTTCAATTGGGCTTAAAATTGAACAAGGCAAACTCATCTTTCAATTGGTGCTCTAAATAGAACTCATCATTGCTTTGAGGCTTAAAATGAATTTGTGCTTTAATTGTCTTGTAATTTTCTTTGCAATTTGTGTCATTCAAATGTGTATGCACTTCTCTCGTGCTTCACGGTGATCTTGAGAATCAAAAGCATTTTAGTGACATTGGTTGTCTAAAAAATTACCTCCAACTTTCAATTTGGGTTTAAAATTGAACAACCATGCTAGTGTGAGGAAAGTCATAGTGTGTGTTCTCTCTTTGTACATGTGAACAAAGATGATCAAAATAAAAATCTACTTACTCGCTATTGTTCACCTTTAGAGGGCCTACCTTGGTGGGAAAAAGTACTCACCCCAAGGGAATGACCCAAGCGGCAACGAGCATAAGCTAGGCTCTTCCGAACCACTATATAAATTTGTTGTTGCAAGGAAAGTTTGCAATCAACTAAGTGATGTATGATAGCTCTCCCCCAGTATCTTTATGATGCATAGATCCCTTGTTCTAAGGGCTGGGAGACCTCTTGAGGGAGTTTATTATAGTTTCCTCTGAACCGGATGCCCTTATTACAAACCTTTGTGTAGTAGCCAAAAATCCCTAATATTTGTTGATGTTAGGAGGTCGGACCTTTGAATTTGACCCACATATTTGTGGTTCTTAGTAGAGATGAAAATTTTGTCATGGGAGATTCATGAGAACTTGAAGCTTGGTTGACCCATAGAAGTGAGTGTCATGGAGGGGAGCCAATGTGGTCAAGCTTCTAATCATCTTCTTTGAATAAGCACAGTTGAAGAAATCCAAGAGGGAATACAACAAATATATTCATTTCTATCCTAGGCTTGTAATGCTTGTGAGTCAGTTTAACACTTTGCTTGATTTCAAAATAATCCAAAAACAAACATTCACTATCCAAAATTTCAAACACTTTGGCTTAAATATGGACTTCTTGAGTTATCCTTGATATTACTGCTTGTCCTAAGGATTTATCCTTAGCGATTTCTAAATATCTTAACATTAATCTCAAACCCATATTTACCAAAGACAACATAGGCAATTGTGGCTACAATCTCATTATTTTCATGAAATGGACATTGTGGAAGTTATGATGTTTTTGAAAAAAAAAATAGTTTGAAAACATAATAAAAGACAAGTGTTTGTGGTAAAATCAATTCATTTAAGCAAAGATAAATCGACAAATGAACCCCACATGACTATTTGGAGACCTATTGCTCCCATTGAACAACCTAATCTTCCAAGTGCTCTAATTCAGCCAAACTTTGAACTCATAAATGGTGAACAAACAGATCTCATTAGTAGTTTGAGAACCTTCACTTTTGAAAACAAGGAGACAAACACATAGTGGAGAAATGCAACAACCATACTAGACGAAGAAGAGGAACATGCTGATATTGAGGTTGGAAGGCCCCTATTACCACCACCTACATGGAAATAAATATCTTCCTTTCTTCCATAAACTTAAACTATTTCCCCATGATCTCATGAAAAATTTGGATTCCTAAGCCAATGTCTACCAGTCCTCATTTTAGACTTAGGCATCTCACTCTAAAAGCCCTTAAGAAACACCTTCGAGCAGTTCACAAAAATAGAAACAAGTTGGTAGCAAAATTTTATAGGCACGCTTCAAGGTATAGTCCAAAATTGTTTGCATTCTTTTGGAGTCAATATCCTGATCTTTTCCATGATACCCAACTCCTCTAAATGATTCATATAACAATTAAACTTCATAGGGGAAAGTCTCCAGCACTCCATTTCAGATGTAGGAATTGTCAAACAAAGTACAATTGATTGAGACAAGCTCACTATCATGGGGTTGGGAAAGGGTCGTCGGTCCACATCAACATGACACCAATTGCACAACAAGATAAAGTTTCAATAGATTAGAGTAGATGTTTTCTTTAAATATTTCATAAATTTAGCATGTTAGGTTTTCTGATAAAATGTGTACTTTCAATTTTGATTGATTGATCTTGTTGAGATTCAAGTATTGGTGGCTCCATTATGCTTTGATTTTTCATAGATCAAGCGTGATTTGGCCCATAACCATTATTTCACAATGATAGATACTATAAGAGTATCAAAACCACTATAAAGAGTGAAGAATTGTCTAGGCTAAATGTGCCAAGAGGGGCTAAGGTTATAATGATATTTTTCAAAGGAACCCCCTTGAATTCTCATAGATGTCAAAAATTAAAAACAAACAATGATGAACATGGAATATGCATTTTAACAAAATCTAATCTAATCCCTTAGAAAAATCTAATGCATTTGATTAAGGCTATGTATGTTGATCACTCATAATTTTAAATACTTAGCAAAATCTAATCCCAAAATCAAAGCATTGTATTAAGCATGTATGATAAGAAGTGATAAAATACCTTAAAAATAGAGATTCGATTGGAGAAACTACCCAATTATGTCTAGTCTTTTTTTCTTCTTGTATCAAACTCTACAACAATTTTACCTTTTCACAAAATTGCTTCCTTTTCAACATTCAATTGTATATAACTCTAATAGAATTACTATAAACTATACAATTAACCAGTGTATAATGTTAAATTATGATAATTCAATCATAATTAATATTTCAACACTACAAACATTGAAACTTGAGTTGATATAATCAAATTTGATGTAAAAAATATGTTATTTCCTCCTTCCTAAGTTGGAAAGCTAGAAAAAGGTGGTGGAAAGTTGATGCAAAGGTGCTAGAATGTGTAAAAATTGCATGTGCTCTTCCCAACAACATCAAAACTATTTTTTTTTGGATCACACGTAGAAGTAGGAGAATATTAGAGCATGTGGTCCTGGATCATGGGTGTCCTAGCTATTTTACAATTTTTAGAGCAAGAAAAAATGTGCTCGCTTTATAATGTGAGCATGTTTTAGCTTGCTCTAAAAATGGTCATATTTCAACCTTTCCAATTCTCACATTATGAGAAGGTTAATTTTGTAAAGGTTTCCTAACTCTTATCATGTGTCAATAGGGGCTTGGGTTTACATGCATCAATGATACCTTTCTTTCACCAATTATGACATCTTCTAAGTGTTATGTATGTCTTATTTTATCTGCGATATGAATTTTCAACACAATTACCTATATGCTTAAACATGTACATTAACCCTCAACCCTATATCTTAAACCATTAAACCCTCAACCCTTAAACCCTAATCCCTTAACTCTCAACACTAAACCCTATCCCTAAAACCTTAACCATCAACCCTTAAATGTTAAACCCTAAACCCTATCCCTAAACCCTCAACCCTCAACACTATACCTTAAGCCCTAATCCCTCAACCCTCAACCTTTAAACCCTAATCCATAAAATTTTAAACCATAATCGCTCAATCCTTAAACCCATAAAATCAAAACTCTAAACATGTAATCCCTCAACCCTAAAACCCTCAACCCTCAACCCTTAAACCCTTAAACCCTCAACCCTTAAAGAATTGTCCCTTAAACCCTAAACCCTAAACCCTCAACCCTCAACCCTCAACCCTTAAACCCCTAACCCTCAACCCTAATCCCTAAACCCTCAACCCTTAATCCCTCAACCCTAATCCCTCAACCTTAAAACCTTAAACCCTCAACCCTAATCCCTTAAACCCTCAACCCTCTACCCTCTACCATATACATTAAACCCTCAAACCCTCAGCCATCAACTCCTAACCCCTCAACCCTCAACCCTTAAACCCTCAACCCTCAACCCTAATACCTCTATGCTATACCCTCAACCCTATGCCCTCAAACCTCAACCCTAATCCCTCAACCCTATAATCTCATCCCTTATACCCTTAAAACCTTAAACCCTCAACCTCAACCCTCATCCCTTAAACCATTAACCCTCAACCCTAATCATTCAACCCTATACCCTCAACCCTTAAAACCTCAACCCTAATCCCTTAAACCCTCAACCATCTACTATCTACCCTATACATTAGACCCTGAACCCTCAATTCTCAAACCTTTACCCTATACATTGGATCCTCAACCATAATCCCTTAGCCCTATACAACCTCAACCCTATACCTTCAACCCTCAATCCTAACCCCTCAACCCTATACCTTCAACCCTTAAACCATTAAACCCTCAACCCTCAACCCCTAATCCCTCAAACCTTAAATCCTCAACCCTCAACCGTTAAACCATCAACCCTCAACCCTAATCCCTTAACACTATACCCTCAACCATATACCCTAAACCCTATACCCTCAACCCTTAACCCATAAACCCTCAACCCTAATCCCTTAAACCCTCAACCCTCTACCCTATACATTGGATCCTCAACATTATACCATAAACCCTATACCCTCAACCCTATACCATCAACCCTAATCCCTCAACCCTTAAACCCTTAATCCCTCAATGCTTAAATCCTTAATCTTTCAACCCTCTACCCTATACATTAAACCCTCAACCCTTAATTCTCAACCCTCTACCTTATACATTGGACCCTCAACCCTAATCCCTCAACCCTATACCCTCAAACCTCAACCCTTAAACCCTTAAACCTTAAACCCTTAATCCCTCAACCCTCTACCCTTAAACCCTCAACCCTTAAAACCTTAATCCCTCAACCCTCTACCCTATACATTAAAACCCTCAACCATTAATTCTCAACCCTCTACCCTATACATTGGATCCTCAATCCTAATCCAACAACCCTATACCATAAACCATATACCCTCAACCCTATACCCGCAACCCTCAAATATTAAGCCCAAAATACCTCAACCTTCTACACTATACATTAAACCCTCAAACCTCAATTATCAACCCTCTACCCTACACATTGGACCCTCATCCCTAATCCCTCAATCCAATACCCTCAACCCTATACCCTCAACCCTAATCCCTAAACCCTATACCCCCAACCCTTAAAACCTTAAACCCTTAAACCCTCAACCCTCAACCATATACCCCATATATTAAACCCTCAACCCTAATTCCTCAACCCTACACCTCATCCCTATCCCTATTCCCTTGACCCTATACCCTCAACCATATATGCTCAACCCTCAACTCTATACCCTCAACCCTAATCCCTTAACCCCATACCCTCAACTCTTAAACCCTTAAACCCTCAACCCTCAAACCCTAATCCCTCAATCCTTAAACCCTCAACCCTCAACCATTAAACCCTAAACTCTAATTCTTCAACCCTATACCCTCAACCCTAATCACTCAATCTTATACCCTCAACCCTTAAACTCTTAAACCATGAAACCCTCAACCCTAAACCCCTAATCCCTCAACCCTATACCCTCAACCCTCAATCCTAATCCCTCAAGCCTATAACCTCAACCCTTAAACTGTTAAACCCTCAACCCTCAACCCTAATCCCTCAACCCTATACCTTAAACACTTAAATCCTTAAAATCTCAACCCTCTAACCTCTACCCTATACATTAAACCCTCAACTCTAATCCCTCAACCCTATACCCCCAACCTTCAACTCTAATCCCTCAACCCTAAACCCTCAACCCTTAAACCCTTAAACCCTCAACCCTCAACCCTCAACCCTCAACCCTAATCCCTCAACCCTATACCCTCAACTCTTAAACCCTTAAAAAATCAACCCTCAACCCCTAATTCATCAACCCTTAAACCATCAACCCTCAACCCTTAAGCCTAGTCCCTCAACCCTATACCCTCAAACCTTAAACCTATAAACCCTTAAACCCTTAAACCCTCAACCCTCAACCCTTAAACCCTAAAACCTCAACCCTTAAACCCTCTACCCTATATATTAGATACTCAACCTTAATCCCTCAACCTTGTACCTTAAATCCTCAACCCTCAACCTTAATCCCTCAACCCTATACCTTAAATCCTCAACCCTCAACCCTAATCCCTCAACCCTATACGTTAAACCCTACAACCTCAACCCTCAACCATTAAACCCTCAACCCATAACCCTCACCCCTCTACCCTATACATTAAACCCTCAACCATAATACATCAACCCTATACCTTAAACCCTAATCTCTTAACCCTTAACCCTTAAAACCTAATCTCTTGAAACCTCAACCCTTAAACCCTAATCCCTTAACCCTAAACCCTCAACTCTTAAACCTTAAACCATAAACCCTCAACCCTCAATACTATACCTTAAACCCTAATCCCTCAACCCCTAAACCCTAATCCCTCAACCTTTAAACCCTTAAACCCTAAACCCTCAACCCCTAATCCATCAACCCTTAAACTCTCAACCCTTAACCCTCAACCCTTAAACCATCAACCGTCAACCCTTAAACCCTCAACCCTTAAAGCCTTATCCCTTAAACCCTCAACCCTCAACCCTCAACCATCAACCCTTAAACCTTCAACCCTCAACCCTCAACCCTAATCCTTAAACCCTCAACCCTTAAATCCTAAACGCTACACCCTATAACCTCAACCCTCAACCCTATACTTAAACCCTAATCCATCAACCCAATATCTTAAACCCTAATGGACCTATACCCTATACACTTAACCTTGGACATTCAACCCTAAACATTATCCCTCAACCCTATACTTATGCCCTAAATCCTCAACCCTCATCCTTATGCCATATACCCTCAACCTTAAACCATGAACCCTATACCTTAGAAACTGAACCTTGAACATTATCCCTCAACTGTAATCCCTCAACCCTCAACTCTATACCCTCAACCATATACTTAGGCCCTAATCCCTTAATACTCAACCCTATACTGTAAACCCTAATCCCTGCACCCAAAAACCCTCATCCCTATACCCTATAACCTCATCCTTATACCCTAAACTTTGAATATTGTCCCTCAACCTTATACTTAAAACCTAAACCATACACTCGCAACCCTTTACCCTATGCCTTATACCCTCAATCCATATCGTAAACCCTAAACCCAATATCCTAAACCATAATCCCTATACCATACACACTTAATCTTATACACTCAACAAGCTAAATATTATCCCTCAACTGTAAACCATCAGCCATCTACCATTTACCCTCTACCCCCTACCTATTAGTTAAGCCCTAATACCGCAACCCTAACCCTTACATACATACAACCTTAAATACACACATACAAGCATGCATACAATCATACATAAATATATGCGTACATATAAGCATGCATGTATACATACATACATACATACAGGAATACATACATACAAGAATACAATCATACAATCATACATACATACATGCAGGCATACACACATACATACAAGCATACATTCATACATACAAGCATGCATACATGCATACATACATACATACATACATACATACATACATACATACATGCATGCATACATACATACATACAAATATATATATATATATATATATATATATATATATATATATAACATACATACATCAAACATACATTTAACAAACTTGCACATAAACAATTTCAAGTGAGACATAATGCAAGCGCATTATAACGTGCTCACGTTATATCTTGCTTTGGGAATCCCCAAGCCTTATGCTTGGATTTTCTTTGGATTTCCAACCCAAAGGCTTGGAGTGCCTTCCGAATGTTCAAAGACATGTTTTTGCATATTCTATAGGATTTCACATAATCCATTCGTGTTGACCGTCAAGTTTGCACGTGTTTCAAGGTCAAGTAAATCAAACACCTAGGTAATGTTAGGCTCTCTCTTAGCTATTTAACGATGTAATTTTTTTCACATTTTGACAATGTTAAGGATTTCATCTTAAATTTCTTTTGTTTACATGTCTATTTTTTTATCAAAAACCAATGTTTGGTATTTTTTACTTTATTTTGTAACCATTCATTGAAATTTCAAATTAATCACATTTTTATAAACTAGACTACATTCTACACATTCAAAAACATTTGATTTTCAATTAGTTTTCAAAAGTATAGGGGTAGCATAGCCAAAATACTATTTTTCAAGATGTGTCCACTTTGAAAATTAGTAAAAGGTCAAATATTCATTAAAAATTTATTAGAAAAATCGAGCATAAACTACATGCTATTAGCTAATTTCTCACCAAAGCAATTTTAAAAATACGAAGAAAAAAAATAATCTTTTGAGGGAGCCACAAAAGACGCTATGTTATGTTTTTTTGACAAAAGCAACACTAATTTTTGTGGCTCCCTTTTTTGAACCCCTTAATTTCATCCATTTTAAAAAAAAATAGTAGTTTGGAAAGTAGATTCAGAGCACTAAGAACATTGTTTTTGTTGCATCTTAAAATTTTGAGTGAAACTATCCTCAATTTTTCATCCAAGGTCAGTATTTTTTGATTTAAAAAAATGTGGCCACTTAAGACCTCTTTTTGGGCCCCCATCTTTTTGCACTTACCCCAATAGTAAATCTCCTCAACTAGAGCTACTGCCTTATTTTTACCAAAGTGTCCACCCAAAGAACCACTATAAATTTCTCTCACAATGTTATCTATCATATATCCAATTGGAATATAAAGTTGTTTTCTTGTAAATTTATAACCATCATACATAAAATAATTATCATTAATGGTACTAGTCTCACTTGCTAAATGATTATTTCCTTGTTCAACAAGTTTTCAAAAATATAGATTAGAATCATACAACTCTTTAGCAGTCTCAAACCAAAGTGCTCCACTAATCATGATAGTCGGTAATGTCACATGCCTACTCTAAGCATTAGAAATTTGATCTTATTTTCCTAACTTATAGACTTCAAAATAAAAATGTATCCCTACAAGAAAAAAACTCACTTTTTATGTCTACTATTTAACTTCTTCTCAATACTTGCATCCCTTAGAACCTTAAGATTCATAAATAGAATAACTTCTTAGAAACCAAAAAATGTCTCTAATATTATAATACTTACATACTAGTATAAATTCAACAATAACTCAAAATTACATTATTCTTATAATTAATTTTATAACTAAATATCTTTATTTGCTATATTTGATTATTTATCTATACCAACTAATTAAATATATTATAAAATATTTAAGTAATGTTATTTTATTTCATTACAAACTACATTAACCTTAGTCCCACAATGGTTTCGTATTATAATGATTTCCAACTTAATCTAGATTAACCTTGGCTTCATTTTAAAAGATAGATTTCATGATGGCTATGGTACTATATCCTTCTTAAACTAAGAGTACATATTCAAATGACTTTTATAATAAAAATTAAAGAATTGTTTTAGTGCTTTCGTGTTTCTTGTCTCAATTTGGTATTATTAATTATAATTGGTGTTGTTTTGTTCATAGTATATGTTTATTTTTCTTTTTGTGGTGACTAATGGAATAGAATAGAAAAATGTAAAGTAAATTTTATGCTATAAAATTTAAATTATATTGGGTTTGTTATATATATGTGTATGCATAAGTATATGTACTATTGTTTATTAATTTTAAGTTAATGGCTCGTTCTTTTATAATATAAATGTTTCTCACGTGTTAAGAATGCTACTAACAAATTTGAAATGTGAACTTAACTAAAAACTAATAAAATGTACTAATTACAATTTAATTATAATATTTTTGCAGAGTAATGATGCATATTGATTCTGTTAAAATATTTAATATATGTTTACAAAGAATATGATTGACACAACAGGTTATTCTTATATTATTATTTTCACTAAAAGAACTTCAATACTCATAAGTCTCTTAATAAAAAGGTCATTTCCATAACCTCTTATTAATTATTATTCTTGTTTCACAAAGTACATTCTTATATTCATTTGTTTTATATAGGACATGTTATTATGCATGTGTACTGGTGTTGATTAAAATTTTTGGAAATGATTAAAAAGTTCAATTATATGGAAACTTCTTTGATGTTGATCTTAGCTTGATAGTTTAGTCTCTCATATAATGGATTATCCATAATATACACGTTTATCATGTACTAAGAATGCCACTAACAAATATTAAACCAAGACTTGACTAAAAACTAGTGAGGTGTATATTATTTATTTAACAACCATTGACTGATACATCTTTAATTATATTACCTTTATAAAATAATGATGCATGTTATTTGTTCTTTAATATTTAATTTATTTCTACTAAAAATAAGATGGTCATAACATTATATTATTTTATTGTTAGTTCTTATCACAAGGACTATAGTCCATTTCTTGTCTACGTACACTTCATATTCATTCTATGAGTAAGTCTCTTGATAAAAGATTATTATCTTAACCTATTATTGATTATAGTTTTTGTTTTATATAGTACACACTTACATTCAATTGTGTAGTTATACAACACATACAATTTTATGATAATTTAAGATATGTTTGCTTGTTTCATACATTAATATATGCATATGATTTCTAATTGTAAATTTTAGATATGATTTTATATTTTAATTATATATAAACTTTATTGATATTTATATTAACTTAATGTTTCACCCTCTCATACAATGGATTATTCATAATATAAATGATTATCATATACTTAGAATGGTATTCAAAAATTTCAAATATGAATTTAACTAAAAACTATTAAGACACATATTAAGTAGTTAACAATCATTGAATTAGACATCCTTATTTTTATTACCTTCACAAAACAATGGTGCATGTTATTTATTCCTTAATCTTTAATGGAGACCAATTAAAAAAAATAGCTTCCACATATCATTCTTTTATTACTAATTATTTCACGAAGAAGGACTATAGTTTATTTTTTTGTTTATATACAAGTTCAATATTAATTCTATGATTCTTTTGATGAAACTTGAATTTAACATATTATTAATTAACTTTTTCATTTAAAATAGTACATGTTTATATTCATTTGTCTAGTATTCTATGGCCAAATAAAAAGAAAAATACTTTTTTTTATGATAATTTATGTTGTGTTAGGCTTGCTCCACAAGTTAATATACATGTATAATTATTGATTATAACTTTTAGATATATTATTATCTAATTAATTATATATTAGCTTCATTAATCATTATTTAAATTTGTCGGTTCACTATTTCTTTTAAGTGATTGTTTTAATATAAATATCTATCATATTTTAAAATAAAATTATCATATGTCTCACCTTTTATATCTTATTTGAACTAAATTTATTTTATTTCTATATTTGGATTATATGTTATATTAGTACTTTTTGACTATTGTTAGTAGTTGTAATATATTTAGAACTCTTGTTTGGTCACCCTATTAAGTTTGATTATTCATTTTGTTACTCTATGAATATAATAGCCCTCTAGATCATTAATAATATCTCACAATACAATATGGATTATATTTCTTGAATTATCATGGGAAGGGTTATATCAAACATAGACTTCAGTGTGCTCCTAAGGTTGTCATCATGAGGAAATTATTTTATATCTAACAATTGCTTGGTTGGTTGCAGGCTTAAGTACAAGGCACATTTTATCATCATTCGATGATAAGTTTAAAGCACTAGGTGGCAATTGTTGTCGAGCTAGCATTTCCTCATTTATTTGACAAGACATTAGCTAGTTGATTCATATGTGCGGAAAGGATTTCAAGTGTGCCATCTTCTTTAAGTTGTTCTATTTTCATCTCCAATGTCGTGAATGTTGGCAAGAGACACTGCAAATGTTTTTAGGTGTTTTCATTGATGGCAACCATTGTAAACTAGTGGATTTGCATGTCATCATTTACTCATACTAGCAAACGGATTGAAGATCAATAGTTATCTGTTTGGGTGGAACAGAGCATCTGATAGTTTCACATTCTTCAATTCATATGCAGATTTTTTGTTAATATTTTATGTTGTGGATCGTAGGGAGTATTGTTCGATTGATAATATGTGCTATCTATAAATATTGGTGCCTCGTATCAATTTTGGTGGAAGTTAGAAGGTCTGGTGAACCAATTTTCTATTCATCAGTATTTGGAGGCTGACTTGGTGAATATGGCGCATCATGGATAATTGAGGAGTTATTGTTTAAGTGTTTTTGTGTTTGAACATTTTTTTTTGGGTCCTCACTATGTTGTGGCTGACTCTTATGGATACACATTGAATATTATGGATGATTTGAGCTTCATGTTTGTGAATATTTTCTTATTTTGTTGAAGCCAACTTGTAGCCATTGAATTCTTGGTGGCAGATATATATAAGTGATTGATTGTATCATTTTGGTGCGTGTTCAATGTGAGTTGATGTATGTTGCAAATTCCAGAAGGTTAATAGAGCGATTATGCACAATTTCACTTGTGCATTAAGGATTTTTGTGAAGTGAATTAAGGCAGAGCAGAGCAAAGTGCAGAATCAATTAGAAGGTCCTAAATTCGATTGTTGAGCCTAACCAAAACTATAATCAAGCATTTGTAGATGCTACTCTATCAGTTCAAATCCTTGGAAGTATTCCAAACTTTTGTAAGGCAGTGAGCCTTTCTATTTTTGAGTAGTGAGCTCTAGGCAATGCACCTGAATGCAAGTGTATTCCCATTTGTAATCTTTTCTTTTGAGTATACTCAGAACAATATTGTGGATTAACCTCCATTGTGGTTTTTCCCCTAATAGGATTTCCACGTAAAAATCCTTGTGTTATGGTGTTGTGGTTAGTTGTCTTATGTGCATGCATCTTTATTTTGGTTGAATGTTATCAGCACTTTAAGAATCAAATTAATAATGTTAAAATTTGCACAACACTGATTCACTCCCCCTCTCAGTGTTGCTTGATTCCAACAATTGGTATCAGAGCTCAATTCCTTGGAATAAGTTTAAAAGCTTGGGGAAGATCTTGGAAAGTGTTTCAATGGATTCAAGAAAAATTCAACAACTTATGGTGGCCCTAGATGATCTTGATCAGGAAAAAGTTGAAGTTTGGAAATTACAATCAAATCTCATGAATGCTAAGAGATTCACTGAGTCATTGAAAGATAAAATCAAAAAGTACAGGGAGAAGAGAAGAGGACTCTGTAATCAGATCAAGTAAGAAGATAGTAAACGCATTGTAGATGAGCAACTAAGTCATACCCTGAAAGAAAAGATAGAAGAATGTGAAAAGCTTGCCAGGGATAATGTAGTTCAGAAGCATGAGATGGAATCCATCATGATGAGGATGGCTAAGGAAATTGAAGACAAGAAGAAGAATGAAGAAAATCTTGCCCAATCCCTGAAAGAGAAATCTAAAGAATGCAGTCGAATTATTGATGGATTCATTTAGTTGGAACTAGAGTTAGAACAAACCAAACACAATGAGGAAGAACTTGAAAAGCACATTGTTGATCTTAGAGATGAACTTGCTACAACAAATGAATTCAAGAAGTTAAAGATTAGCTCAGCCAAGCTTGATGAACTAATTAAAAGTTAGAGGACTAATGGTGACAAGCAAGGTCTTGGATATGAAGAAGGAGAAATTTCTAGATCTGGACAAGGACAAAGGAGATTTAGACAAGGAAATTAGATGAACAACACTGGGAGGTATCTGGTAAGACAACCTAATGCTCAAAAATTCAATGGTGTATGTTATATTTGCAATAAATTTGGTCATATGGCAGCTCAATGCATAAGTAGAATGAATTCCATCACTCTCTAGTCAATGATTTAATTGTAACAAGTATGGTCATAAGTCAAATGAATGCAGAAATGTGATGAATAAATTTTATAGGAATGTTAGATGTTATACATGCAATAGATTTGGCCATATTGCTAACCAGTGAAGATCAAGAGGAAGTCAGTGGAACAACTGGTTTGGACAAAGAGATGTGGTGTGCTACAATTGCAATAAAACTGGTCATATTGCTAGATTCTGTAGAAGAGGTCCAGTAAATTAGAGAAGAAACATACAAAATGATGAAAAAGGAAAAGGGAAAGCCACTACAGATCATATCAGAAAACAAATAAAGGAAACATGGGTGAAAAAGAGTCCCTCTATTATAGGAAATGAGCCAACACTAGAACCATCTTCTGGTAATTCTTTCAGGAATTAGGTTAAGGCCTCTGGCCTAGGGGGAAGTGTCAAGAAAATCCTTCAAACCCCCTGCAGGTGATCGACACCAAAATGTGGATGAGTTTAGTATTTGCATTGATGATCTACTGATGCTATTGAAAAAATTGGAGAAAGTATCAATGCTAAATTGAAGATCCGCAGAAGAGTTATCTTTTACAGTGCATGGAAATAGGGTATCTGGTTGAGATAAAGAAAAGGAATTTATTGAGACAAAAGGTTAGGTGTGTGAATGATAAAAAAAAAATTCTATCCTTCACTTGTCACTTAGCATTTTGAGAAGAAGAAGTCTGAAGAGCTCTGAAGAAAAATTTGGAAAATTTTGGCGAGAATTCAAGTGTGAAGGTGATTTGAAGCTCAAATCCTAATTTGGCTAAAAGGTATTTTTTTCAAAAAAACTTGCAAACCTGTGAATTTGTGAAATGAATACTCCATTAGTAGTTGAAGTCAAGGATAGACCTTGTCCGAAGTTTAAATGACATCCTTTCAATTCTGTTGAGACCGAGCCCTTAGGAGCATTTTCGTATGTCTCGTATGGTGTTTTGTACATTGAAGATATTAGGGCATACATTCATGCCAATATTGAAGAGTTAGGAAGCTTGCAGTTGCTAAATCTATATTCCAATCACATTGTTGGGGAAGATTTCTCTATTAAGCCTGAATTCAAAACCCTAAAAGAGAAGAAATTCACACAAATTATGAAATTCCCCATGTTTGATGAAAGTGAATGGGTCTAGTACATCTTAAGTCAAGCTCATGCAGAATTCATGTGGTTAAATCAACCTTTCAAGATTATGAAAGAGGCTATAAGTGTTGTTATAGGTCTTAATTCCTCTGGTGGATTGTCGATTTTGAAGTCTGTGAAGAATTAAACCATCATTGATGCAACTGGTTTGATATATGATAAAATAGAAATGTAAATTGATGATATTGTTGATGTGGGTGTGAAATTTACTTCAATGGTTATTGGATATAAGATATATCACTCCAACAGAGAAAATTTTGTATTTGGTACAGCCATATATACAGCCTATCAAATTGTAAAGGAGAATGTAGAATATGATTTGTGTGAATTGCTTTGAAGTCAATTGATGGAGAATCTTGGTAAGATAAAGAAAGACATGAAAATTTCCTTCAAATACGGTGATTTGTTGTTGTGTTTGTTCTTTTATTTCATGGATGAAGTTTCAGGTGTTGGGAAAGTGCATTGGAAAAGCAATAAGCCTATTTTTGTTCAGATTAGAGACATGTTATTCAGCCTTGGTGATTTTCAAACTAGGAAAGCTGCAATTTGGGGATATTTCAAGAACTTTCAGAATAAAATGCAAGACAGGGAAAGAATTCCCACTTCTATTGTGGAGAAGTATAAGGATACAATCTGTTTTATGGTGGATATTGATCAGTGCTTGATGGAAGTAGCAAAACCCATAACTGTTTGGATTATGCCTATGGGATATGAAGTTGAGGAGAGAATCTTAGAGTTATATGCACAACATCTGTTGAGTAAGCCTTTGGATTCATCAGAAGAAAGGTTTGGAACATATGTGGAGAAAATCATGCAAGTCCATGAGAAATTGAAGAGACCAATGATTGTCTGGAAAGTAAGAAAAGAAGTGGAAGTATTTGTAGAGAGCATGGGAATATCTACAGAAGCTATAAGAGAAGTAAGAAGAAAAAGAGAACAAGCTGAAAGTGAAAAAGGTAAAGAGCCTACTAAAATTGAATCTTCTAGTCCGAGAGTATCTTCTGCTAGAAATAGATCAACAAGGAGCTCAGTACCCCTATCTGGTCATGCAAAGAAGTCTGCCCCTACAAAAGCACAAGTTAAGGCTTCTAGTAAGAGGAAGAAGGACAAGAGCATAAGAGTGTATGAAGTTGTTTCAGAAGATGAAGAGATATAATATGATGAAGAAGTCATGGAAATAAAACTTGTAACAATAGTCAAACCCTCTGGTGATGAGGAGAAAGCTAAGAAGAAGATGAAGCCTAAAAAATCTGGTATGTCAGTAGAGGAAGTTGAAAGAGGTATAATTAAGGATGGAAATCTTAACCCTCTGTGTAAAGTGTATGGTTCTTTTGACACTGTTGGTCAAAGAGTCCTTGAGGAAGCTACCATAAAATATTTGAACAATTTCAATATGACACTTGTTGAGATAATGGCACAATTTCCTAAGGAATTGTATGACATTTTGGAGATGAGAAGAGTTAGTGCCGGAACTGAAGAAGAGCAGCTGAGAGAATGAGTTCTTGCAAATCTATTTCTAGTAATGTCTATAGAGGATATGAAGGAAATTATAAAAGAAGTAAAAAGAGATTTCAAGAGAAAGACAAGAATAAACAAGCTTATGTTGGGTAAAATTGAAGAAGTTGAAAAAGAAACTAAAGGTATTTTGAAGAAAGTTCTATTGAAGAATAGAATTGATGTTGTTTCTAAAGAAGATCATGTGGAAGACATTTCATCTAGTCCGATAAATGAAGAAATTACAATTGAGGACTCTTAGATTCCTCATGAGGTACATGATTTAGAAGAACCTATGGAGGCCGAAGCCCCCAAAATTATATCGATTGAAGAAAAGGAGATACCAGTTGAAGAAGTTGAAATTGCAAATGACAAGAAAAAGTATGTGGCAGAGGAATCAGTGCTCGAGGAAGAGAAGGTTGAAGTTAAGGGAGTTACAATAGAAGCAAGAGACACTGCAGAGGCAATGATGAAGTTTTTGGAAGAGAAAAAGGAAGAATTTGATTTCAAGTTGGGAGATTTCCCTATTCATTTATCCACTATGTCCCCAATCCAAAAAATGGAAGTCACATCATTTGCACAAGCTAAGGCTAGTGAAGAAATTTTGAAGTCTTACATTGAGGACAATGAGTTATTGAATCTTGCATTTGGAATTATGGAGAAGATCATGCCTACACATATTAAAGATCCATCTGGTTCCTCCTCTGGTGAGCTGAAGAAACTTATAAACTCAGTAAGTACTCATTTTGAGTCACTTGAGAAGTCAACTCTGGTCAAAGTGCAGAAGGAATTTGATGCTAGGAAGTTCAGTAGGTTGAAAGGATTGATAGCTAATGATAAATCTATGTTAGCTACCTATGTGAAAAATGTTCAAAGTGCATTATCAGAAGGTGGAAGGATTCATAAGTTGTGTTTGTCTCTGTCCAAACTTACTAAGGAAAATGAGAAGAAGGTGAAGGATTATGAAAAGGAGTTAGCAACTATTTCTGATGCTTTTAATATGTTAACTATGTCTATTGGAAAGAATGAAGGTCAAGTTATATCATTACTTGAAAAAATAAAGAGTTTGAAGCGCTATAATGACAGAGTTGTGGAAAGAGCTGGTGAACTTAGAGGACTAATTGGTCCAAAGATGGAAACCATGTTGAATGCTTTGAAAGAAGCACAAGATGCTATGGCAGTTAGTGAACCAATGAATCTTGAATCTACATAAGTGTAATCTTACTTACTTTGTGGTCACATAACTATTCTAGAAAGTCTCAAGAAGTGTTGGGACACAAGCTTGAACATGTTAAAAATGAATTTTATAGATATCTTCAAGTTTTCGTAAGTTGCTTGAAACAAAGTTTGTACATATGTAGTTTTAGGAGTTTTGTATGTGGATTCCCCATCTTTGCCATTGATGTCAAAAGGGGAGAATAGATTAGTGAAAAATGTATATTCATCTAAGAGGGAGTTTTATTTTTGAGCTATGGATAAAAATAGTTATCTTTTTGGAGTTTTGGATGGTAGTGTATTTTTTGTTGGTTTTGATCGGACACTTAGTCATTTTTCACTAAGTGTTGCCATCAATGCCAAAGGGGGAGACTGTTGGAAAGAGACACTACAAATGTTTTAAAGTGTTGTCATTGATGGAAACCCTTGTTAGCTAGTGGATCTGGATATCATCATTTACTCATACCAACAAAAAAATTAAATATTAGTATTTATCTGTTTGGGTGGAACAGAGCATCCGGTAGTTTCGCATTCTTCAATTCATATGTAGATTTTTTGTTAATATTTATGTTGTGGATCTCAGGGAGTATTTTTCAATGGATAATATGTGCTATCTATAAATCTTAGTGCCTCGTATCAATTTTGGTGGAAGTTAGAAGGTCCAGTGAACCAATTTTTTGTTCATCAATATTTGGAGGCCGACTTGGTGAATATGGTGCATCGCGGATAATTAAGGAGTTATTGTTTAAGTGTTTTTCTGTTCGAACATTTTGTTTTGGGTCCTCACTATGTCATGGCTAAAGTTTTTGGATACACATTGAATATTATGGATGATTTGAGCTGACTGTTTGTGAATATTTTCTTATTTTGTTGAAGCCAACTTGTAGTGATTGAATTCTTAGTGGTGGATATATATAAGTGATCGATTGTATCATTTTGGTGTGTGTTCGATGTGAGTTGATGTATGTTGCGAATGTCAGAAGGTTAGTAGAGTGATTATGAACAGTTTCACTTGTGCATTAAGGATTTTTGTGAAGCGAATTAAGGCAGAGCAGAGTGAAGTGCGTAATTAGTTGGAAGGTCCTAAATTCGAGTGTCAAGCCTAGCCGAAACTATAATAGGCATTTGTAGATGCTACTCTATCAATTCAAATCCTTGGAAGTATTCCAAAATTTTGTAAGGCAGTGAGCCTTTCCATTTTTGAGTAGTGAGCTCTAGGAAGTGCACCTGAATGCAAGTGCATTCCCGTTTGTAATCTTTTCTTTTGAGTATACTCAGAACAATATTGTGGATTAACCTCCACCATGGTTTTTCCCCTAACAGGGTTTCCATGTAAAAATCCTTGTGTTATGGTGTTGTGGCTATTTGTCTTATGTGCATGCATCTTTATTTTGGTTGAATGTTATCAGCACTTTAAGAATCAGATTAATAATGTTAAAATTTTCACAACATTGATTCACCCCCCCTCTCAGTGTTGCTTGATTCCAACAGTGAATTTGGTTCAAACTTGGTGTAGGGAAACCATGTCATTTTTGTGAATAAGGTCTTAAGTTGGTATTTAGGGTGCTTTGAGTATAATGTCATGAAATAAGGTCATAATAGACCATTCTCCTTGTATTAATTCATTTTGAGTCGATAGAGTTAAAGTGGTCATGTTTTGGGTAAATGTTGTCAATGTTGCTTTAGCAACTTTTACATTTTTTGTCTTGTTTGGAAGACCAACAGTTAGGTAGTTCAAAAATTCATCTATAATTTATGTGTCAGGATGAAACAAGTTTAAAAATTCCTTGAAAGGCTTGAGGCAGGGTTGGAATGTTGGTTGGTGAAGTCGAACAATAATATAACACTATTTTCTACAATTTCTAGTGTAAATTTGTTGCTACAAGTTGTTGTACAGATCCATACAAACTATTTTTTATTAAAATTACATTGGATTTGATGGATATATGAATTAAATTCATTTTGGATGTGTTTTTGTTGAATTTCATAAAGATTGAAGCATTTATTAATTATTTCATTGAGAACGGGTTAAAAATCTTGTTTTGAGGGTTTGAGGATAAATAAAATGTATTGATAGCCCATTCCACCAGTAGATTTGTTTGAAATGGTGGAATGGGTACATTTAGGTAGGGATAGATGTTAGTGGAGGTTTTAGGAGCATGAAGTAGGGTTTGATGATATTTTGTTGATGCCCTAGCAGATTTCAGTCATGTTTTTAACCAAAAAATGATGGCTAAGAGTTGAAGTTTGGTGAGAAGGAATTGGTAAAGAGTGTAAGTTGGTTTATGAATCATATGTAGACATATTGTGATGTGTTTGAAGAATTGGTAAGGTGAAATGAGGCCTGGAAGTTGAAGATTCAGTAAACCCTCTCATGTGCAAGCCTAAATAGGCTAAAACAAGGGTTTGGTGGTTTGGTGAATTTTTGATTGTTTCCCCTAATAAAAGTTGTTGATTCTAAGCTTTTATAACTTGGTTAAGGACTTAAAATAGGAATTTGAGGTTAAGAGTGTGATTGGATTGGTGTTGCTTTGGAAAATAGGGCTAATTGAGCCACTAACTAGCGTAAACAAAACCCATATAATCTCAATGACATATATTTCATTAGAAATTCAAATAAAACCTATAGAACTCAATGAAATATACACCATTAAAACTAAATATAAAACTCATGCAATCAAAACACACTATCATAAATATTGCTAACCATGATGCATGGTTAAACACACTAGACACATAATGTAGGAGTTTTATGCATATAATTCATGATGGAAGCTTCACTCAAAAGGAATGAAAATAAAAGGATACTATGTCATTCAACCTTAATGCACATCATATATTACATATTCAATTAGATTCATTACACACTAGAGTTGATGTCACTCAACTATGGTGAATGCACAAGCACACTAGGCATGACATAATATTTTCATGTATATTAGCCATATAAATAATGTCACTATTCCTAATGCATAAGCACACTAGGATACACCATAAGACTAAATAACATGCATGTTATTGGATGATTGACATAAAATCATTCTAATCAATCACATAGTTAATGTCATCAATCCTAATGCATAAGAACACTAGGCATATTATGCAGCCTTCATGGCATATTTCCTTTAATCTCTAGCCACCAAAATTGTTAGATATTCACCATATGAGATTCCTACAACATATGGCATTTATACATTCATTGTTTCCAAACAAAACTTGAATATTGTGGGTCTAAAAATGTACATATCAATCAATTTATGTTACTGTACATTTCATATCAAACCATTTCAAAGGGTCTTAAGTTGGCTGCACATTTCATATCAAACCTTAACTAGAATTTTCATTTGGATTATTTGTCATATAAAAGTGAATTTTGTTAGTTTTTGGCGAAGTTGAAGTTGTTTCCCATCAATAGAGGGTTTCAAAACAAGTTTGTAGCAATTACTTTAGAGAGTATGAGGAAGATGAGGGAAATGTTGCAATAAAGGGAGCCTTCAAGGAGAATATGGCAACCACAAATATAAAAATAGTGAACCTTTCCACAAGGTTCTGGAAAGGGCTAAATGATTGGAAAAAGGATCTCTTTACAAAAAAAATTGTGGGCATCAATAGCCCAAATAGAGAGATCAATGACATATACAATTCAAAATGTGGTACTGAAACTCCCTAAAGACATACCTTCTACTAGTTATAGAGAATAATATAATGATAATAAGTCCTACTGCAATGAGTTTAGTGGAGGATATTGTAGAGGAAGAGATTAAGGTTAGAGAAGGGAGGATTTTCCTTGTTAGAAGTGTGGTAAACTAGGACATTAGAAAAATGATTGTAGGGAAGAAAGGAAGAAACTATGTGGATATTGTAGCAATGCAAACCATGATTTATTTGGTTTCCCAAGAGCTACATGATACTATAAGTGCATCCAAACCACTACAAAGAGTGAATAATTGTCTAGGTTAAATGTTCCAAGAGGGGCTAAGGTTATAATGATATTTTTCAAAGGAACACCCCTTGAATTCTCATAGATGTCAAAAATTAAAAACAAACAATGATGAACATGGAATATGCATTTAAAAAAAATCTAATCTAATCCCTTAGAAAAATATAATACATTTGATTAAGACTATGTATGTTGATCACTCATAATTTAAAATACTTAGCAAAATCTAATTCCAAAATCAAAGCATTGTATTAAGCATGTATGATAAGAAGTGATAAAGAAACATAAGAGAAGGAAAATGTAAAGAACATGTATAAAGACTTGACATGCTTAAAAAATAGAGATTCGATTGGAGAAACTATCCAATTATGTCTAGTCTTTTTTTCTTCTTGCATCAAACCCTACAACAATTTTACCTTTTCACAAACTTGCTTTCTTTTCAACATTCAATTGTATATAAATCTAATAGAATTACTAAAAACTATACAATTAACCAATGTATAATGTTAAATAATAATAATTCAAATGTAATTAACATTGCAACACTACAAACATTGAAACTTGGGTTGATATAATCAAATTTTATGTAAAAACTTTTTTATTTCCTCATTCCTAATTTGGAAAGCTAGAAAAAGGTGATGGAAAGTTGATGCAAAGGTGCTAGAATGTGTAAAAATTGCACATGCTCTTCCCAACAACATCAAAAAGCATTTTTTTGGGATTATGCATAGAAGTAGGAGAATAATAGAGCATGTGGTCCTAGATCATGAGTGTCCTAGCTATTTTACCATCTTTAGAGCAAGACAAAACACACTCTCATTATAACATGAGCATGTTTTAGCTTGCTCTAAAAATGGTCATATTTCAACTTTTCCAAAGCATTCTCGCATTATGAGAAAGTTAATTTTGTAAAGGTTTCCTAACTCTTATCATGTTTCAATAGGGGCTTGGGTTGACATGCATCAATGAGACCTTTCTTTCACCAATTATGACATTTCTAAGTGTTATGTATGTCTCATTTTATGTGTGATATGAAATTTCACCACAATTACCTATACGCTCAAACATGTACATTAACTTTTAACCCTATATCTTAAGCCATTAAACTCTCAACCCTTAAACCATAAACCCTTGAACTTTAAACCCTAAACCCTTAAACGCTCAACCCTTAAACCCTAATCCCTTAACTCTCAACCCTAAACCCTATCCCTAAAATCTCAACCCTCAACCCTTAAATGTTAAGCCCTAAACCCTATCCCTAAAACCTCAACCCTAAACACTATACTTTAAACCTTAATCCCTCAGCCCTTAACCCTTAAACCCTAATCCATCAACTTTTAAAATATAATCCCTCAACCCTTAAACCCATAAAATATAAACCCTAAACCTATTATCCCTCAACCCTAAAACCCATAAAATCTAAACCATAAACATGTAATCCCTCAACCCTTAAACCCTCAACCCTTAAAGCATTATCCATTAAGCCATCAAACCTAAACCCTCAATCCTCAACCCTTAAACCCCTAACCCTCAACCCTAATCCCTAAACCATCAACCCTTAATTCCTCAACCCTAATCCCTCAACCCTAATCCCTTAAACCCTCTACCCTCTACCCTCTACTCTATACATTAAACCCTTAAACCCTCAACCCTCAACCCCTCAACCCTAATACCTCTACCCTATACCCTCAAAACTCAACCCTAATCCCTCAACCCTATACCCTCATCCCTTAAACCCTTAAAACCTTAAACCCTCAACCCTCAACCCTCAACCTCCAACCCTCAAATCTCAACCCTTAAACCATTAACCCTCAATCCTAATCATTCAATCCTATACCCTCACCCTCAACCTCAACCCTCAACCCTAATCCCTCAAACCCTCAACCTTCTACCCTCTACCCTATACATTAGAACCCCCTAAACCCTCAATTCTCAAACCTCTACCCTATAGATTAGATCCTCAACCCTAATCCCTTATCCCTATACCCTAGACCAACCTTATACCTTAAACCCCCTCACCCCAACCCTCAACCCTAATCCCTAACCTTAAACCCTCAACCCTCAACCCTAATCCATCAACCATATACCCTCAACCCTCAACCCGAATCCCTCAACCCTATACCCTAAACCCTATACCATCAACCCTATACCCTCAACCCTTAACCCTTAAACCCTCAACCCTAATCCCTTAAACCCTCAACCCTCTACCCTATACCATTTACATTAAACCCTCAACCCTCAATTCTCAACCCTTTACCCTATACATTGGATCCTCAAAATTATACCATAAACCCTATACCCTCAACCATAATCCTCAATCCTTAAACCCTTAATCCCTCAACCCTTAAACCATTAATCAATCAACCCTCTACCCTATACATTAAACCCTCAATCCTCTACCTTATGCTTTGGACCCTCAAACCTAATACCTCAACCCTCAACCCTTAAATCCTTAAACCTTAAACCCTTAAACCCTCAACCCTAATCCTTCAACCCTAATCCCTCAACCCTCAACCCTTAAACCCTCAACCATTAATTCTCAACCCTCTACCCTATACATTGGATCCTCAACCCTAATCCCACAACCCTATACCCTCAACCCTCAACTCTTAAGCCCTTAATACCTCAACCCTCTACACTATGCATTAAACACTCAACCCTTAATTATCAACCCTCTACCATATACATTGGAACCTCAGCCCTATACCCTCAACCCTCAACGCTAATCCCTCAACCCTATTCCCCCAACCCTTAAAACCTTAAACCCTTAAACCTCAACCCTCAACCCTCAATCCCCAACCCCCAATCCCTCAACCCTTATACCCTCAACCCTCATCCCTAATCCATTAACCCTATACCCTCAAACCTTAAACCATTAAACCCTTCATCCTCAACCCTCTACCCCATCTATTAAACCCTCAACCCTAATTCATCAACCCTACACCTTCAGCCCTATACCCTCTACACTATACCCTCAACCCTTAAACCCTCAACCATATACCCTCAAACGTCAACCCTAATACCCTCAACCCTTAAACCCTTAAACTCTCAACTCTAATTCCTCAACCCTATACCCTCAACCCTCAACCCTAATACCTTAACCCTATATCCTCAACTCTTAAACCCTTAAACCCTCAAACCATCAACCATCAACCCCCAATCCATCATCCCTTAAACCCTCAACCCTCAACCCTTAAACCATCAACTCTAATCCCTCAACCCTATGCCATCAAACCTCAACCCTAATCACTCAATCTTATACCATCAACCCTTAAACTCTTAAACCCTTAAACCCTCAACCCTCAACTCTCAACCCCTAATCCCTGAACCCTATACCCTCAACCCTCAATCCTAAGCCCTCAAGCATTTACCCTCAACCCTTAAACCCTTAAACCCTCAACCCTCAACCCTAATCCATCGACCCTATTGTTGATGTTCAAAATAGCACAACAATATTAAACATAATATCTCTATTCTATTTCTCCTAAAAAAGAAAGACAACATATAGTAATGTAACTCCCAAGGTCCTGGTAGTTGGTTCTCAACTATGTTGATATTGCTCAATGGTCAATGTAGTTGTAATGTTCAAGGGGCCTTTGTTGGTAATAAGGAACAAAATTGCATTAGATCAACTAACCTACGTTTGGGGGGTTTAAATAAAGATAAAAAGATAGACCAATGATTTAAAACAAAAGAACATGAATGAAACTTCTTAATATCTAGACATGCATATCAATAATGAGTGTTTCTTTACCTAACCAAAACCACAACATGATGCAATCCATAGAATAATCTACACCACTACATACATTCATAGTGCTAATTCACAATCACAACCATTGAACACTAAACTTTTACTTTAAAACTTAAAACAGATCATTCACTCATAATTAAAACACAAATCAAATAGATATAACAATTTCATTCATAGATAATTCAATGAGATAATCTTGAATCTGGTTTCCTCTATTGATTCTCATCAAATAGAAAACATTTAGGCATGGAAAATCACTGGCATACAGATTGATTATGATTCATTAATCTTATCAAAGAGACCCAAACTTAACAACATGTAAAATGTATAAAAGCTGTAAAATGTATCCAAGTTCAGTTGAACTTTCCCAAAGTATCTTGCTAACAATTATGAAATTCTAAGACTATGATTCCTATTGCTATCATCAGGTAGCTAATCTTTCTTCAATGAGCTGAAATTTACAAAATAGAGCTCAAAAATACATATAGGCCTGCCATGTGTAAGTTTCTCTTAATCAGAAACTTAGATCCATAAATTAAGGGAACCAGAACTACATGAGAGAATTGAACTGCTGATCTTTAGTTACAAGGCTTGATTGCTTTGTTGTACAAAATTTTGACGCCTAAGGAAGAAAACAAAACTGGTGAAAGGGAACTGGAGTCAATTTTATGTAAAAACCCTGCAAAAAGGAGAGAAGAGGATGTTGTGTCAAGTGGAAAGAATGTTCTGCTACCAGCTCACTCCTGTGTTACATGCTTAAGCAGACACTCATCATAACTAGAGATCACTTGATGAAGGATCTCCAAATCAGGCCCATCTAACCAACTATCTTCAAACTTAATTCTCTTTAACTCCATCGAGGCAAACTCCTGCATATCTCTTAGTTTATTTAATTCCCTTATGGCAGCTTTGACCTCCTCTTTTATATCAATGAGCATGTCCAACAACAAGTCTTCTCCATCATCTTCTTTTTGCATCACTTCTTCAAATTTGTTGCTCCACTTCTCTTTCATCTTGTCCAAAGGAAGACCCTCTTTAACTAAGATGTCAAGGTTGACCAAAATAGAAACCACTGCTTCTAGTTCATCAATTTTCTCATTCAAGTCTTTACTTGCCTCTTGAAGTTCGTTCCTATGCTCATAGATGTACTTGGACTTGAACTGGATTATACTCAAAGTCTTCTCAATAAAGTCTACATTGTCTTCCTCAAGAATTGATTGCTCTAGGAGAGTTGACTTTGGCACTTTGTTGATGTCCTTCAATTTCTTAACATATTCTCTATATTCTTCCTCTTATTTCTCTGGGACTTCAACATACTAGTTCACATTCTCTACCAACTCAAGTGCTCCTTCATGAACTTTGAAACCATCAATTAGTACTTTACCAACCTCCTGATTGAGTTTATCAATCCATCTATCAAGCATCCCCACCTTACTCCTCATCTACACTAAATCATCTACTTCCCTTTTTCTTAGTAAGATTGGGGTTTCCAGAGTAGCAGCTTGTTGAGACACTGGGGTGGAGACATCTTTTAAGAACTTATGTAGCTGATCTGATTGGGCTTTTAGCTCATCTTTCTTTTTCTTATCCTTGATCATTTTGGATTTGGTGGAGGAAGCTACAATATCAATGAAATTCATTTGTTGGTTGCTTGTAGGCCTCCCCAAATTCATAGTACCCAATTGGTAATTAGCTATCTGCATGTTATCTTTGTCCTTATCCACCACTAGAATTGCGCATTCAATAATAATTTCCCCTGCATCTATGAGCTTGGTGGAGTGAAGAACTCTAGCCTTCTTTTTGGGTCTTTCCTTTTCAATCTCCTTCATCATCTCATCCCAATTGAGAGGCTAAGGTTGAACTATTTGTTTCTTCTCTAAATCAAGTTTCAACCATGTAGGGGCAGTAGGATTAGTGAACACTTGTGTTGAAGAAGAGATCACAATTGTAGATAAAGGTTGCAATATAGTAGTGCTAGGTTAAGAGTCAACCTCTTGCACATTATGTTGTTCTATTTGTGCATCTTCTTATGCAAGTCTCTCAACCTCTTCCTTATCTATTTGTTCCTACAACCTTTTGGCTTCCAATTCCTTATTCAAATGTTCTTTATCATACATTTGATCTCTTTTCTTCTTCAATTCCTCGACATAGTCCCATGCTTCTTTGGATTTCTTCTCATACAAAGAAAGCTCTGCAACCTCCTTCTCTCTTTTCAGGTGTTCCTGCTCTTCCTTCTTTCTATGGGCTTCTTCCACATCCTTGAATTTAGCCTCAAGGGATTCCTTTTATCTTCTTTGAGCATCCTTTTCCTCCTCAAGATCATGAATCTTTTGTAGCATATCCAATTTGTCTCTTTCTTCTTTCATTTTGAGCTCTTGCTCCCTTTGTTGTTGTTGTTGTTGTTTGGCTAATTCATCAGCCTTGACCTGAGCTTCCAATTCTTGTTGTTTCAATGCATCAAATTGTGCCTTAGCATCAATCTCCTTTTGTTTAGCTAATGCCTTAGCTTGTGCCTTGGCATCTGCTTCCCTTTTAGTGTCCTCAAACAACTTCCATTGGTATTCTTCAGTCAAGATATGTTCTATCTTGGCATCCCCAGTCTCATCAAGAGATGCCACCACATGAGTCTCCTTGCTGGATGGGGTAGCCTCATAATCTGTATCTATATCATGGATTTCTATTTTAGGCTCCTTCTCCTTCAATAACTCAGCTTCCTTGTGGAGAGTTCCCATAGGCATTCACTTGGCTGCTCTGTGACAAGGGGTTGAGTTGATGCTTCCCCTACAAGAGATGTTGAAGCACCTGGTTCTATTGCAATTTCTTCTTCATGTGCCTCAAGAGGATCTTGAGCAGGAATTTCAATTTCTTCTCCAACATTAGGAGGGAAGAACTCTAGGGGCTCCTTAGGATCCATTCTTCTCTTTGTCCTCTTGTACCCTTGAGTGGTACCTGTAGCATTTCTTTTCTTGGAAGTCTGAGCCTCTGGCTCCTTAATCATCATGAAAACCCACTAAATGCTCCTGTCCAAAACTAGTCTTCAACCTATTTTATGTCAATAGATTCTTCTACATTCCAGCCCATTGGAGCAAGATCTTTGGTTCCTACATTCTCTGCCTCATATTGGGGATCCAAAGTGACCCCATCATCTGATAACATCTCTGGGATGTCTTCCTTTACCCCATACTCAACCATGAGTGGGATAGGTAGTCTTTCATAATTCCTCCTCCTGAGATCATACGCATCCTGGAGATCCATCCAAAAATCCTCCAGTAGATTAAAGTGTTTCTCAAAAATAGTGGGTAGCAAACCCTGCATCCTATGTTTAGGATCAAAATGTTTCTGGAAGTATACAAACCTAACTTCAACTAAATAAATTCATCAAAAACTACCTTATCTCCCACAAGATGTGGACAACTATACTCACCCAACTTCATGGGGAACTTATGACAGCCAGTCTTGTGTTTATTAGCAAACTTGAAGTTAATTGCTAGAGCTTGATAGATAAACTCCATTAAAACAATCTTATTGTTGCAACACCTAGGGAGTAAATGAGGGTGGCCATCAAAACCTCCCAACCTGAAGTAAGTAAATCTGGGGTATTGAATAAACTAGTGTCCCCATTCATTGATGAAGACCATGGCCTCTTTGCTCAATCTGTAACCAACATCTCCTATGAGTCGGTTAATGACAACATATAGAAATGCATCATTAACCCTTCTATAATGTGGCTCTGAAGCCTATAAGGTGAGTTGATCATAATGATCCCATTCCTTTTTTTGTCCTTGGGCTTCTTCTAATATTCCCACTACATTCAATCTAGGAAAGATGCCCCTTCTAGCAGCTGCATAAATCACATAATAGGTCATAAAGAAACTCTTGGTTTCTCTCACTCTAAGCATTTGATTGTGTATGCATTCTGACACAATCATGGACTAGTAAAATTGTTGTCTGCCATCTAAGATAGTCTGGATGAATGGGAACATCCACTCTTTAAACTGGGAGGCATCTCTCTTCCCAAATACTCTAGAGAGCATCATTATTATGTCTGCAACCTCCTTGTAGAAGTCTACCCTTTTAGGCTGATCAAGAAGCTTGGCTAAAGACTTCTTCTCCACTCTTATCCAATTCTTATTCATGTGAGATCTACTAGTTTCCTTCTTGTCACTGTAAAGCTTTAGTGCCTCTGCTTCATTAAGTTGCATGGGATTTTGTGGAGCAAGAGCATTGAACATAAATCTGATCATCTGTGGTGTTAAATCGATAATGAAATTTCCCTACAAATCCACACACTGCCTAGTAGCAGGATTGTAGGCTCCAGCTACTGCTAGTATCAACTCTAGACATTGAACAAACAATGGGAAGGGGGAAACATGTGCCAAACCAGACTAAACAATCCTCTTTGTCCTTCCTGAGACATCTTCAGTGAAAGTTTTCTCATATAACTCTTCATAGTTAAAGGACCCCAAGTTTGTGTTAGTGATATCGGCCCAATCAGAGTCCACCTTGCTGGCTATGATGGTAGGACTTGAATGCTTATACCTCGGAGTATAAGGGAGTTGTTCTACTTTTATTTTCTTCAGTTTGGATCCTTTCCTTGAAGTTTCTGTAAGTTGGCTCCTTTGAGAAGCCTCTTCTGGTGCTCCTGACATCTCTTATCTCTGCAATAAAACCCTGTATTAGATGAACAAAAAGCATAAAATCAATACATCATCTAATACCATCCTCTACTTCCTCAACACAACTTTCATACTTAGAAAAATTTCATTTTCATCGGAAGCAGAGTCACAGAAGAATCAGGAATAGGAAACAATTCTAACATAAAGTGAGGTCAGGACTGTCATTGAAACAAAACCGAAACCAAGATTGGAATAGAAACTGAACCTGGAACTAATTGCTAGTTCCAAGTTCATCCTCCACTCTGGTTTTGGCTCTACTTAAGGACAAGTATGAAGAAAAAAATCCACAATGACCGGAAGTGGGATCATTTTAGGAAGGAACCTCAATGGAAAACATCCTTAGGATGAGTTCGTTCTCGAGTCCACTTCTGGTAGTTTAATATGAAAAAATGAAGCACATTTTTTAAAGACATGGTCACATGAATTTAAGGACCTAGGTGCTATGGGTTTATAAGTAAATCCAAATAGAGGGACTTAATCCCACCCCTTAACTACATAAAGATCGATTTTAAACCTCGGAAAAAATATTTTGTAAAGGTTTTTTAGCAAACCCTATTTTGCACGACACGTCAACTCAAAAAATTAGGGCAACACAAACCCAACGCATAAATCGTAGAATCGACATGGAATTGAGATCAAAGGGGTTTCCAAATGGATTTTAAAACATTCAAAGTACAAAAATCCCAGTAAACGGAAACCCTAGTTAGGAACTAGGGCATGACAAAACACACCTGCCACAAAAGCGACAAAAAAATGGAAAACAACAAACGGAAAGACAAAAAAATAGAATGGGAAAATTGAAAAGGACAAAAAAAACCCAAAAAGACACCAAGAAACAAGCGAAGATTCACAAAAAAATGGTTTTGTGAACACACGAAAACACAACTCGCAAAAACACGAAACGAAATGAAAAAGAAAAAACAAGAAAAGAAGGGAAAAGAAACCCTACCTCGAAATGCCCACAAGGAAAGATTGAAACTCGATAGAAATTCATTAACCACCATACCTCTGCAATCAAATCACTCTTCTCAAATTTCTCCTAGCTCAGGTTCGCTAAAACAACTTAGATAACAAGGATAATGAGCCAGTTAACCTTAATTAAGGTTTTAAAATCATTTTGCGTGTGTGAAGAGCCTATAATTAATGTAATAAATGTGGATGATTATGGGCAAAGCGAATGTGACAAATGATCAGTTAACTCTTGTGAACACCAAAGACAAGGAAGACGCAGACCCGGATCTAGAACATAACAAGAAAGTCTTTCAAAAGTTTCTTATCAAACTCCAAACCCGATTTTGGTCCTGCGGCAAAGAACCAACAACAAAAGAAAACGAGGGTGGAACTGGGCCCAAAACCAAAACTAGAACTGGAAATTTTACAAAGTTTCAAGTTTGACCCCAACTCTGGTTCTGCTTCCACTCAAGCAAAGACAAAACACAAGAAAAATGACAAGAAAATCAAGGGAGAAACAAACCCAAGAGTGCAATACACAACAACAAACAACGAAAAGAACAAGGAAGGAGGGCGGACTCGGAATCAGAACAAAACCTGAATTTGGAACCAAAGAAAAGTTCTAAGTCCAGTTTCCATTCTGATTCCACTTCTGCCAGACTAGAAGAAAGAAAGACTTAGGAGAAAAATGAACAACTCCTAAGGCCCAAACAAAACACCAAAGACAAAACAAAGTCAAGGGGGACCCATTTTATCCCAAAATAAATAATGAGGTGGTTATGCAAGGCATAACACCTATACCTTAAACCCTTAAACCCTTAAAACCTCAACCCTCAACCCTCTACCCTATACATTAAACCCTCAACCCTATACCCTTAAACTGTTAAACCTTCAACCCTATACCCTCAACCCTCAACCCTTAAACCCTTAAAACCTCAACCCTCAACCCCTAATCCCTTAACCCTTAAACCCTCAACCCTCAACCCTCAAGCCTAGCCCCTCATCCCTATACCCTCAACCCTATACCCTCAAACCTTAAACCTATAAACCCTTAAACCATCAACCATCAACCTCCAATCCCTCAACACTCAACCCCCAACCCTATACCCTCAACCCTATTCCCTCAACCCTATACCCTCAACCCTCAACCCTACACCTTAAACCATTAAACCCATAAACCCTTAAACCCTCAACCCTCAATCCCTAATCCCTCGACCCTTAAACTCTCAACCCTTAAACCCTCAACCCTAATACCCTCAACCATTACACCCTTAAACCCTTAAACCCTCAACCCTCAACCCTCAACCCTCTACCCTATACATTTAACCCTTAACCCTAATCTCTCAACCCAATACCTTAAACCATTAATACATTATTTACTCAACCCTCAACCCTCTACCCTATTCATTAAACCCTCATCCCTAATCCCTTGACCCTATACCTTAAACCCTTAATCCCTAAACCGTCAACCATCAACTATAAACCCTCTACCCTATACATTTGACCCTCAACCCTAATCCCTCAACCCTATACCTTAAACCTTAAACCTTAAACCATTGACCCTAAACCCTCAACCCTATACCTTAAACCTTAAACCTTAAACCATTGACCCTAAACCCTCAACCCTCAACCCTTAAACCCTAAACCCTTAAACCTTAATCCCTCAACCCTCAACCCTTAAACCCTAAACCCTCAACCCTTAAACCCTCTACCCTATACATTAGAAACTAAACCCTAATCCCTCAACCCTACACCTTAAATCCTCAACCCTCAACCTTGAACCCTAATCCCTCAACCCTATACATTAAACCCTCAACCATCAACCCTAATCCCTCAACCCTCAACCATTAAACCCTCACCCCTCTACCCTATACATTAAACCCTCAACCCTAATACATCAACCCTATACCCTAAACCCTAATCTCTTAACCATTAACCATTAAAACCTAATCTCTTGAACCCTTAAACCTTAAACCCTAATCCCTTAACCCTCAACCCTAAACCCTATCCTTAAAGCCTCAACCCTCAACCCTTAAACCTTAAACCCTAAACCCTCAACCCTTAAAGCCTTATCCCTTAAACCATCAACACTAAACCCTAAAACCTCAACCCTTAAACCTTCAAGCCTCAAGCCTCAACCCTAATCCCTCAACCCTCAACCCTTAAACCCTCAACCCTTAAATCCTAAACCCTAAACTCTATAACCTCAACCCTCAACCCTATACTTAAACCCTAATCTATCAACCCAATATCTTAAAACCATAATGGACCTATACCCTATACACTTAACCTTGGAGAATCAACCCTGAACATTATCCCTCAACCCTCAAACCTCTAACCTACACCCTATACCCTCAACCCTACACTTATGCCCTAAATCCTCAACCCTCATCCTTATGCCTTATAACCTCAACCTTAAACCCTAAACCCTATACCTTAGACACTCAACCTTGAACATTATCCCTCAATTGTAAACCCTCAACCCTCAACCCTATACCCTTAACCATATACTTGAGCCCTAATCCGTGAATCCTCAACCCTATATTGTAAACCCTAAACCCTACACCAAAAAACCCTCATCCCTATACCCTGTAACCTCACCCTTATACCCTCAACATTGAATATTGTCCCTCAACCCTATACTTAAAACCTAAACCATACACTCTCAACCCTTTACCCTATGCCTTATACCCTCAATCCTACACCTTAAACCCTAAACCTAGAAACCTTAACCCACATCCCTATAACCTGTACCCTCACCCTTATATACCATAAACTGAAAACCCTTACATACATACATACAACCTTACATACATACATACATACATACAAGCATACATACATGCATACAAGCATACATAAATACATACATACATATAAGCATACATGTATACATGCATACATACATGCATACATACATACATTCATACAAGAACACATTCATGCATACATACATACATACATACATGTACATACATACATACATACATGCATGCAAGCATACATTCATACATATATACATACATACAAGCTTACATACATGCATACATACAGGCATACACACATACATAAAGGCATACATACATACATACATACAAATATATATACAAACATACATACATCAAACATATATTTAAAAAACTTGCACATAAATAATTTCAAGCGAGACATAATGCAAGTGCATTCTTATGCGCTCATGTTATGCCAAGCTTGAGAAACATACAACAAAATTTTGTAAAAGGGAGCAAAATACAAAAAAATACATAATGCGAGCGCATTATAATGTGCTCACATTATCTCTTGCTTTGGGAATCCCTAAGCCTTATGCTTGGATTTTCTTTGGATTTCCAACCCAAAGGCTTGGAGTGCCTTCCCAATGTCCAAAGACATGTTTTTGCATATTCTATAGGATTTCACATAATCTCATTCATGTTGACCATAAAGTTTGCACGTGTTTCAAGGTCAAGTAAATCAAACACTTGGGTAATATATAGGCTCTCTCTTAGCTATTTAATGATGTAATTTTTTTCACATTTTGACAATGTTAAGGCTTTCATCTTTAATTTCTTTTGTTTGTGTGTCTGTTTTTTAATCAAAAACCAATGTTTGGTATTTTTTACATTATTTTATAACCATTCATTGAAATTTCAAATAAATTACATTTTTTATAAACTAGACTGCATTCTACACATTAAAAAAAAATGATTTTCAATTAGTTTTCAAAATTATAGGGGTAGCACAGCCAAAATACTAATTTTCAAGATGTGTCCACTTTGAAAATTAGTAAAAAGTCAAATATTAATTAAAAATTTATCAGAAAAATTGGGCATAAACTACATGCTATTAGTTAATTTCTCACCAAAGCGATTTTAAAAATATGAAAAGAAAAGTTTAACCTTTTGATGGAGCCACAAAAGTGACTATGTTATGTTTTTTTGACAAAAACAACACCAATTTCTGTGGCTCCCTTTTTTGAACCCCTTAATGTCATCCATTTTAAAAAAAATAGTAGTTTAGAAAGTAGACTCAAAACGCTACGAACATTGTTTTTGTTGCATCTTAAAATTTTGAGAGTAACTATCCTCAATTTTTCATCCAAGGTTAGTATTTCCTTATTTTAGAAAAAAAGTGGCCACTTAAGACCTCTTTTTGGCCCCTCATCTTTTTGCACTTATCCCAACAATAAATCTCCTCAACTAGAACTACTGCCTTATTTATACCAAAGTGTCCACCCAAATCACCACAATAAATTTCTCTCACAATGTTATCTACCATATATCCAATTGGAATATAAAGTTATTTTCTTGTAAATTTATAACCATCATACATAAAATAATTATCATTAATGGTACTAGTCTCACTTGCTAAATGATTATTTCCTTGTTCAACAAGTTTTCAAAAATATAGATTAGAATCATACAACTCTTTATTAGTCTCAAACCAAACTACTTCACTAACCATGATAGTCAGTAATGTCACATGCCTACTCTAAGCATTAGAAATTTGATCTTATTTTCCTAACATATACTTCAAAATAAAAATATATCCCTACAAGAAAAAAAAATCACTTTGTATGTCTACTATTTAACTTATTCTCAATACTTAACATACTTTTAGAACCTTAAGATTCATAAATAAATAAGCTTCTTAGAAACCAAGTAATGTCTCTAATCTTATAATACTTACATAATAACATAAATTCAACAATAATCAAAGCTTACATTATTCTTATCATTAATTTTATAACTAAATATCTTTATTTGATATATTTAATTATTTATCTATACCAACTAATTAAATATATTATAAAATATTTAAGTAATGTTACAAACATATAAACTTATTTCATGTTAAGAAAACTAAGGTAAGTCATTTAGAAAGTAATTCTCGCTTGGTGGAGTTTCTACCATGATGAGGTAGTATTATGTAAAACATTGTAACTAGAGTTATGTAAAGTTAACCATAGTCCCACAATGGTTTCGTATTATAATGATTTCCAACTTAATCTAGGTTAACCTTGGTTTCATTTAAAAAGATATATTTCATGATGGCTATGGTACTATATCCTTCTTAAACTAAGCATACAAATTCAAATGACTTTTCTAATAAAAATTAAAGTTTTTTTAGTTTTTTTTTTTCTCCTTTAAAGTTCTTTAGTGTTTCTTATCTCAATTTGGTATTATTTATTATATTTTTTGTTTTCTTCATAGTACATGTCTATATTTTTTTATTGTGGTGATTAATGGAATAGAAAAAAGGTAAAGTAAATTTTATGATATAAAATTTAAATTATTTTAGTTTTGTTATATATGTGTGTGCATAAGTATATGCATTATTGTTTATTAACTTTTAGGTTAATGGTTCATTCTGTTACTCACGTGCTAAGAATGCTACTAACAAATTTGAAATGTGAACTGAACTAAAAACTAATAAAATGTATTAGTTTACAATTATTTTTAATTATTATATTTTTGTAGAGTAATGATGCATATCGGTTCTGCTAAAATATTTAATATATGTTTACTAAGAATATGATTGACACAACAGGGTATTCTTATATTATTATTTTCACTAAAAGAACTTCAATACTCATAAGTTTCTTAATAAAAAGGTCATTGTCATAACCTCTTATTAATTATTATTCTTGTTTCATAAAGTACATTCTTATATTCATTTGTTTTATATAGGACATGTTATTATGCATGTGTACTGGTGTTGATTAAAAATTTCATAAATGATTAAAAACTTTAATTATATCGAAACTTCTTTGATGTTGATCTTAGCTTGATAGTTCAGTCTCTCATACAATGGATTATCCATAATATACACGTTTATCATGTGCTAAGAATGCCACTAGCAAATATTAAACCAAGGCTTAACTAAAAACTAGTGAGATGTATATTATTTATTTAACAACCATTGACTGATACATCTTTAATTATATTACCTTTACAAAATAATGATACATGCTATTTGTTCTTTAATATTTAGTTTATTTTTACTAAAAATAAGATGGCCATAACATTATATTATTTTATTGTTAGTTTGTATCACAAGGAGGACTATAGTTCATTTCTTGTCTACGTACACTTCATACTCATTCCTATGAGTAAGTCTCTTGATAGAAGATCATGATCTTAATCTATTATTGATTATAGTTTTTGTTTTATATAGTACACACTTACATTCAATTGTCTAGTGAGCTATTGTGTAGATATACAACACATACAATTTTATGATAATATAAGATATGTTTGCTTGTTTCACACATTAATATACACATATGATTTCTAATTGTAAATTTTAGATATGATTTTAAATTTTAATTATATATAAACTTTATTGATATTTATATTAACTTAATGTTTCACCCTCTCATACAATGGATTATTCATAATATAAATGATTATCATATACTTAAAATGGTATTCAAAAAATTTCAAATGTGAATTTAACTAAAAACTATTAAGACACATATTAAGTACTTAACAATCATTGAATTAGACGTCCTTATTTTTATTACCTTCACAAACAATGGTACATGTTGTTTATTCCTTAATCATTAATGGACACCAATTTAAAAAAATGGCTTCCACATATTATTCTTTTATTACTAATTATTTCACGAAGGACTATAGTTTATTTTTTTTGTTTACATACAAGTTCAATATTAATTCTATGAGTCTTTCGATGAAACTTGAATTTAATATATTATTAATTAAATTTTTCATTTAAAATAGTACATGTTTATATTCATTTGTCTAGTATTCTATGGCTAAATAAAAAGAAAAATACTTTTTTATGATAATTTATGTTGTGTTAGGCTTGCTCCACAAGTTAATATACATGTACAATTATTGATTATAACTTTTAGATATATTATTATCTAATTAATTATATATAAGCTTCATTGATAATTATTTAAATTTTTTCGGTTCACTATTTCTTATAAGGGGTTGTTTTAATATAAGTATCTATCATATTTTAAAATAAAATTGTTACATGTCTCACCTTTTATATCTTATTTGAACTAAATTTATTTTATTTCTAGATTTGGACTATATGTTATATTAGTACTTTTTACTATTGTTAGTAGTTGTGATATATTTAGAACTCTTGTTTGGACACCTTGTTAAGTTTGATTATTCATTTTGTTACTCTATGAATATAATAACCCTCTAACTCATTAATAATATCTCACAATACAATATGGATTATAGTTCTTGAATTATCATGGGAAGGGTTATATCAAATAGAGACTTCAACGTGCTCCTAAGGTTATCATCATGAGAAAATATTTTTATATCTAACAATTGCTTGGTTGGTTACAGGCTTAAGTACAAGGCACATTTTATCATCATTCGATGATAAGTTTGAATCACTAGGTAGAAATCACTGTCGAGCCAATGCATTTCCTCATTTATCTGAAAAGACATTAGCTAGTTGATTCATATATGCAGAAAGGATGTCAAGCATGCCATATTCTTTAAATTGTTCTATTTTCATCTCTAATGTCATGGATTTGGTTCAAAACTTTCCATCAATGCGGTCCATAGCAGTCAAGGTAGTGAATGAGGTTTATTTGGAGAACAATGTGTTGCTTAAAAGCATTTAGGCATATGATCTCTAGCAAGGAAAGGGATATGTTGGTGGCCTTTTCACAAGGCACTATTTGTTGCACAAATATAGATATGTGGATGTTTATGAAGGCATGAAATTATCTCTTCTAAAAGATTCATCAAGCTACTTGTACACACTCCTTAATAGATATCATTTTGAGCTTGGAAGGGAAGTTGTATACAAATTTAAGAAGAAATTTTATGCAGTATTGATGAAGGCCACACCACTCGAAACCCACAAAAATCACCACAATAGATACCAACATAGAAGATGTGAGACAAAAAAATAACTCACTTTCAATTATTTTCCAGAAAA
Organism: Sequoia sempervirens; assembly: GCA_007258455.2. Classification (NCBI taxonomy): domain Eukaryota; kingdom Viridiplantae; phylum Streptophyta; class Pinopsida; order Cupressales; family Cupressaceae; genus Sequoia; species Sequoia sempervirens. The sequence goes on from VDFB02058242.1 coordinate 391,494,089, forward strand.
TGAAATTACAGATTCAAAACTTACATGCTACAGCCTCATGGGCTTGATTCATTACACCAAAATCAACTCTAAAAACAAAATGTATTATTCAGAGCCACAATCTGCACTATTAGAGCCACCTTCTACAACCCCCACTTAACCCTTTTATTTTACCCAATAACCACCCTAGAATGTTCTAGAAAGTTCAACTTTCCCTTTTGTTTTGGTGCCAAAAGTTCCACCATTTGATTTCTGGCCTAGGAAGAAATTTTAATGAAACTCATTTTTTAGAGGGGCAACTTCGCAGGGCCATACCTTTTGATCCAAGTGTTTGATTTCCTATTATAACATATAATTAGAAATCTCTTGAAGAGATCTACAACATCAAACCCACCAAAGGTTGGTTCGTCAACTTTTTGAGTTGTTTTGGGGCCTCTAAGGTTTTCATATCTAAATTTGAAGCTACATTGGAGAAATTTCCTAGGACAGAAACACTAATATCTCCCAAATCTTGCAGGGTATTGAGGCGATTATTTTGCGATCAGAAATGTTTTTCAATTCTGCTCCTTGGGGTAAATTTTTAGGTCTATACTAGCTTGTTTAGGCTGACTTACTAAAAATAGTAAGTGACCATTTTTCACCTTTTCTGACTCCTGACTATCTTACACCCCTTAAGTGCCATCATGGAACTCAAAAAAACTAAATAAATTAAGGAAAAACATTTTTTTTTGGGTGATGCAAGATTGCCCTACATTGCTAGATGCTCCTACATCAGACACCCAGGGTAATTTGAAAAGTGACCATGTCACTTCTTAGGAGTTAGAGGAAAACCAAGATAATTAACCTTAGCCTCAGACAACCACGATGAATCTTCAACAAGCCTTCCTCTCCACTTCACCAATTACTCTGCATATTTCCTATTTCTTGTGCTTCTACCCACATAACTATCCAAAATTTCTTCTATCTCCTCCTTTTCTGAAGTAGGTGCAAGGATATTCCACTGTGCTTCTATTATTTCTTTATCAATTAATCCTTCATTATATTCTGTTAAATTTGAAATGTTAAACACAGGTGAAATATGAGTTTCATCGGGCATTTCTACCTCACATGCATTTCATGAATCATGCTTCTTCGAGATCTTGCATTGTCCAAACTTCTTCATCTTTAACTTGTTGTATGTACCAACTAGAAACCTCTCCTTTCACAAATGAACCATGACTTCATCTCCTACCTAGAACTCCTTATACCTCCTTTTTTTATCTACTTTAGCCTTATATTATGAGTTCATCTTATTGATATGTTTATTCACCTCTTCATGCAAATTCTTCAGGTGCTCAACAAAATCTTTAGCCTCAGCACTACTCTTCTTCCCCTTATCCATATTTCTTAGTTCAAAAGTAGTTCTTGGACTACTACCATACATAATCTGGAATAGTGATTTACCAGTGCTCCTATTGACAAAATTATTGTAAGAAAATTATGCCTATGGTATAATCAAATCCCATCACTTGGGCTTATCTCCTATTAAGAATCTTAGCAGGTTACCCAAAATCCTATTCACCGCCTCCATTTTTCCATCAGTTTGTGGATGGTGTGTAGAAGTGAACTTCAAATCTATCTTCAACTTCTTCCATAATGTCCAAAAATAACCAAAAAAAATTGGTATCTCTATTTGAAACTATACTCTTTGGTAGACCATGTAGTCTCACCACCTCTCTGAAAAAAAAACTCTGCAACATGAACAACATCAATGGTCTTATGACATAGAATCAAATGTATCATCTTTGAAAACATATCCACCACCACAAATATGGAATCATGCCCTCTTTGTGTCCTTGGAAAGCCAAGAATAAAATCCATGCTAATATCCTCCCATGGCCGCTCAAGTACAAGTAATGGCTGATACAATCGAGTATTCTAACTTGTTTCTTTTGCCATCTGACATACTCTGCAACTTTGTACAAACTTCTTCGCATCTTGTTGTAACTGTGGCCAATAATTATTCTCACTGACAAGAGCAATGGTCTTACCTTGATAGAAATTTCTAGCCAATCCTCCACTTTGCTTCTCCTTGATTAGATTCTCTCTCATAGAACTCCTTGGAATGCACAATTGGCTTCCTCTAAACAACATCCCATCTTGGATTAAGAAATCCAACCATCTCATCCTATCCAATGTAACAGGTTCCAAACAAGCCTTCCAAGCTTATGCAAATTCTAGATTTTCAGGATACAACTCTTGAGTTCATTGAACCTAACAACCTTTATATTCATTTCTATCAATAAATTTTTCCTTATACTCAAGGAATCTACAACTTTGTTTGACCTTCCACTCCTATGCTTAAAAAAAAGGTGTAACTCTAAAAAAATCAACCCATTTTAAGTGCCTTTGATTTAACTTTCCTTGACTATTGAGATACTGCAAAGCCTAGTGATTAGTATATAAAACAAATTATTTTGGCAACAAATAGTGTCTCCATTTCTTCAAAGCCTGAACTATAGCATAAAACTCTTGATCATAGACAATATTTCTTCTTAGCATCATTTAACTTCTCACTAAAATAGGCAACATGCTTACCTTCTTGACTCAAAACAACTCCTATGGTGGTGCCACTAGCATCACAATCTACATGAAAGACCTTATTGAAATCTGGAAGTACTAAAGGAAGTTTCTTTGTAACTTTCTTCTTCAACATATCAAAACTTTTGGCTACTCTTGTAGTCCACTTAAACTCTTTTCTATCCCCTCTCATCGCTTTAGTTAGAGGTGCACAAATACTATTGAAATTCTTAATAAACTTTTTGTAAAAACTTGCTAGACCATGAAACGATCTTACCTTTGTAACATTCCTTGGGGTAGGCCATTCAATGATAGCTCTCACCTTCTCTGGATCCATTTTAAGACCCTCTACTAAGACAAAAAAATCCCAGATACACAAACTCTCTCTTCATAAAACTACATTTCTTCAAATTAATCAACAACTTTTCCTCCCTTAGCTTCTCAAGAACTCTTTGGATATGCATCAAGTGCTCCTCCAATTTCTTACTAAAAATCAAAATATCATCCAAATAAATAATTTATTTTTTTCCTAAAAATCCTTTCAATACCTCATTCATAAGCCACATAAATGTGCTTAGTGCATTGGTTAGCCCAAAAGGCATGACTAACCACTTGTACAAGTCCTCCTTGGTTTTTAAGGTTGTCTTCCATTCATATCCTTCTATAATTAGGATCTAGTGATATCCACTCTTCAAATCTATCTTCATGAAGTGCTCAGGTCCACTCAAATAATCCATAATGTCATCCATTCTCGAAAAGGGAAATCTATACTTGATGGTGTTCTTGTTGATGGATCTAGAACCTATACACATCCACCATTCCCCATCCTTCTTTGGTGCTACTACTGTAGGTAGTACACATGGACTCAAACTCTCTTTAATCAATCCCTTCCCCAACAACTCTTGCACTTGTCTATTCAACTCTTTACTCTTTGTTGGAGTCATACGAGGAGCTACCTTATTTGGAAAATTGGCTCCAAGAATCAGGTCCATCTGATGACTAATCTTTCTTAATGGAGGCAAACCTTCAGGTATGTTATCAAAAATAATGTCTTGAAACTCATTCAACATATCTAAAACCTCTACAGGTACCGCATTAGTATCCTCTTTATCAACTCTAGGGATCAATGCAAAACACATATGTTCATGCCTCATACCTTCTAGGAACTTTCTTCCATCAACCAAATAAATTCTTGCATTACTGCATACATTTTCCTCTGCCTCTTTTAAGGTCTTCAACTTATGAAAAACTCCATCCTTTGTCAAAGAATAGGTGTTGGCATGTCCATCATGTACTTCTTACCAATAAAATTGCCACAATCTACCTAACAACATATGACAAACATCCATAGGAATAATATCACACAATACCTCATCATGGTAATTTCCAATCTTGAACTTTACCAAACATTGTTCATTACCAAAGCATTGTGGTCCTTCTGTAATCAAGCAATCCAGTATGGATTTGGATGCCTTCTTCTCTCTAATCGCAACTTACTAACCATCTCTTTTGAAACAAGGTTATTAGTACTACCTTCATCAATAATAACATTGAAAAATTTACCTTCACACTTATATCTAGTGTGAAACAAAATTTTCCTTTGAGTTGGTTCCTTCTCCTCATTCAACAAGGCTTTTCTAGTGACAAGAACCTCTCCTCTTTCTGCATCCTCAGAATTTGAAGATTCAACATCTTCATCTACATGTGTAGCTTGTGCATTACCCTCAAGTTTTCTATTTTTCCTTCCTTGATGTTGAGGACACTCATATGCTCTATGTCCTTCTCTGCACTGAAAAAAGTTCCACAAAAGCCTCATCTTCCCATTCCTTGTATAGATCTTCCTCTTCCTCTTTGGTCTCCATTATTATGATTACGAGGACGGTAGGTGTTATCTCCTTTCTAGTTCTAGCTACTACTGGAGCCTTCACCCTTCTTTTGATCTTCATTTCAACCTCCATATGACCGTTCGTCAGTCTTTCCTCCATGACCTCCACCTCATTGTTTATTCTCAAACCTCTTGTTCAATCATTTTTCAACCTTTAGAGAAAACTAATAAGCATCCTCAATGATGGTCATTCTTACCAGTGCCAATTCTTCTTGTATCTTTGGCTTCAACCTTTAATATAATGAGCAAATTTCTCTTTATTTTCCTCAGAATATCCTGTTTAAATTAGGAACTTATAAAATTTCTCTATGTATTCTTTAACCATCCTTGTTCCTTGCCTCAAGCTCTGCATCTTCTTGAGCAGCTCCAATTTGTAATCGACTGGAATAAATTGTTTCTTCACTTTTGATACCATTATGTCCCATCTAGAATTTTTTTCTTTCCCTTATCTTCCTCTTTATAATTGGATCTCTTCCCACCATATACTTGCACGACCTTTCAATTTTGTCATTGCAAACCTCACTCTGTGAGGATCTTCAATCTCCTCAAACTCAAAAAATTCCTCCATGTCATTGATCCAATTGATTAATTCTTTAGGATCCAAACTTCCACTAAAATTTAAGACCTCCATTTTAGGTCTCTTCCCAATGCTTGAGATCGCTCACAACAATATTCTTTCTCTAGGATCCATTGGATCCTTCTCTTCCTCTTCCATTCCCTCTTTTGTTTCATCCTCACTATCATCTCTTTCTTGATGCACATCTCTTCTTCAAACCTCTTGCCGCAAGGTTTCTAATTTCCTTTTAAGGGCTCTAATTTCATCTCTAGGTGGATCTCTTCCTCCACCACCTCAGCCTCTACCTCTGCCATGCTGGGCAAGTCTTGGAGGAATCTTGAACTCAACCCACACTCACAAGTCCTGCTGCAATTGCCTTGCGTTCGACGTTCTATTACAAACTTAGGAGTTACTACTCTGATACCACTTGATGAAGGCCACACCACTTGAAACCCACACAAATCACCACAATAGATACCAAAATAGAAGATGCGAGACAAAAAAATAACTCACTTTCAATTATTTTCTAGAAAATGAAATTATAGATTCAAAACTTACATGCTACAGCCTCATGGGCTTGATTCATTACACCAAAATCAACTCTAAAAAAAAAATGTATTATTCAGAGCCACAATTTACACTATTGGAGCCACCATCTACAACCCCCACTTAACCATTTTATTTTACCCAATAACTGCCCTAGAATGCTCTAGAAAGTTCAAATTTCCCTTATGTTTTTGCACCAAAAGTCTCACCATTTGATTTCTAGCCCAGGAAGAAATTTTAATGAAATTCACTTTTTAGAGGGGCAACTTCACAGGGTGATAATTTTTGATCCAGGTATCCAATTGGCTATTATAACATATCGTTGGAAATCTCTTGAAGAGATCTAAAATGCCAAACCCACTAGAGGTCAATTCATCAACTTTTCTAGCTATTTCGGGGCCTCTAAGGTTTTCATATTTGAATTTCAAGCTGCATTGGAGAAATTTCCTAGGACAAAAACTTTAATATCTCCCAAATTGTGCAAGGTATTACGATTATTTTGCGATCAAAAATGTTTTTTAGTTCTACTCCTTGGGGTATATTTTTAGGTCCATACGAACCCATTTAGGCTGACTTACTAAAAATAGTAAGTGACTGCTTTTCTCCTTTTCTGACTCCTAGCTGTCTTACACCCCTTAAGTTCCATCATGGAACTCAAAAAAACTAAAGAAATTAAGGAATTTTTTTTTTGGGTGATGCAATATTGCCCTACACCTTTGGATGCTCTTGCATCAAGTATCCATTCTCATGACACATGATTTCCCACAAGGTCTTCAACCATGGTCCACATTACCAATCTAAAGGACAGAAAGGGAGCATCACCAAGTACCACATATAAATATCTTAGTGCATTCATAACCATTACTGGCTAATCAAGTCCATGTAGCAATATACGAGGAGCAAGGATAAAATTTTGTTCAATTTCCTCACAGGAGAGACTAATTTTTTCCTAGTCACTATTTTTTGGTTTCCTTTGTTAGCTTATATTGTATAAGGTTCCAAAAGTTGGGGTATTTTGATGCAATTTTGGTTCACAACTAGGCTGAAGCAAATATTTCCATGTAAACTCCCAGCTTGCATAGACTTTTCCTTATTTTGGCATTTTGTAATTATCTATTATTATATTAATATAATTTATAGGCTACTAGCCTTATGCTGAAAAAAATTGGAGAACCCCAATCCTAGCACCTGCAAAACACAAGAAACAAACACATACTTAGATCAAATGCAAGTGAGAATCAAGATTCCCCATGAAATCCATTAACAATGCTCAAAATAGGAAATAAAATTGAAGAACACAATGAGAAAGCAATGATATCCTAATTAAGCAAGCAAACTCTTGATCCCATGGGGGAATTGGTGCCAATTTGATGTGAAAATTGGCCCTTTCTCAACTCCTATGATGCAATGTTGATGAGTGATGAAGGTTGATCCACTTTTTTGAAGATTCACTTGAGCTCCATGATGAAAAATCTGCATAACCTAGCTAAGACCTTGATAAAATTGATGAAGATGGATGTGCTTGAAGATGAAATTGAGTATAGTAAGTTTGCTCAAATTGTGGATGATCAAAATGAGGAGAGAAGCCTCTTATTTATAGAAAGACAAGATGGAAGAATGCCCAAAATGAAGCAATGTGGGATCATTCAACATCCAATGGGCAAGTGCCACTTGTCAAGATGTGAATGGGAAAAGGATGTGCACATTTTGATGAATGTTCCCATAAATGTAATTAGGTGGAATTTGAAAATAGTGAAATGACATGTAAGAGGGAAAAAAGAATGTCTTAAATGCCACTTGGCTCAATGCACAAGGACATGTAAGAAGGAATGAATGTCTTGTTGGAAGGACAAATCCACTTGGATGGATTTCAAATTTGGAAGAATATTCCTCAAAAGATGCCAAGTTGAGAGAAAATAGAGATTTAATAAATGAATTAAATATATTTTCATGTGCAAGTGGCAAAAGCTAGAGGATGGGACATAGATTAGAATTAATTTAATCAAGGGCTAATTAATTTAATGAGGGATTGGATGATGTGACTAATTGATTTAGATTTATGGGTTGATTTAAATCAAAATGAGAAGAATGTGATTTAGAGACAAATTAAATAAAGATTTTGATTTATCTAATTAAAGGGGTTGATGTTAGATTAAATCAAACAAGGTTTAATTTATTTAATTTAATAAGGTGACTTTAGATGTTTAATCAAATAAAATGAATTATTTAATTAAATAGAGACATAGGGTTAATTAGATCAGATTGATTAATTTAATTAACAAGACAAAATGACTTAATTAGATAAATAATTATTTATTTAATTAAGGGACGAAGAGTGATGATAAGCTGAGAAGGTGATTCAAGATGAAATGGTGTTAGTAATTGGGATCAAATATGTCGGTATATTTTCCATGTCTACATTTTTCCTCCCTTTGAAGCAAAGTACTCACTGTGTTGGTTCAAAGAATAAACTGTCTCAATCAAAATTCAAAATTTTTTGATTTTCAAAAAATGCCCCACTCCTGCCCCAGTGAATGAAATATGTCGATATACTGCCCCCTCAAGAGATCGGATGAAAATTCAGATTTTTGGGTGATCTGGCAAAAAAAAGAGGACAAGGTGCCCGACAGGTCCAGAAAGGCTCCAGAAGGTCAAACATGAGATAAATGATGCAAAACGGCCCACGAACAAACAAACACAAGCTTGGGGGGTCAAAACCCTGACAGGACAGCTAAACGGGGTCAAAAACCCCTAATTTTTAGGCTTAAATAGGCAGTGAGGGGCCACTTCCAATTCATTTTCACATTCAACCTTTAGAGATTTCTGTGATTTGAGCTCTGACCCCCTCGTGAGATGGTGCAACGATAGCTTCCCTGACACATTTTTGATAGAGTACAGAAACACCAAAGGCTTCTTGGCACTAGACCACCGGTGAGTCAACTTGACCCGACTTCGTTTTTCAATTTTCATGCATATTTTTTAGGCTAGGAAACTAGGTTTTTTAGGATTGGTCTTGTATTACACTGCTGAAAATTTTAAATCGGCACCGCGTGGCCTCAAACTGCACCGCAGTCATGAGTAGCGATGTCACAACGTAGTTTGGAATTAGGGTTTAAATTCTAAACCCAGCCGCATATGTAAAGTGCACCGCGATGGTTCTTTTTGCAATCTAGGGTTTAGGTCAAACTAGGCCACATGTCCAAACTGTAATGTTGCGATGGAGTTTGAGGGTCAAAGTCTCTTAGCGGTGTAGTTTGAAAGTTTCAAACTACACCGCACCCACAGACAACAACGCTTAAGCTATTTGGGGTACACCGAGACAAATCAAGTTCACGATTTTTGATGAATTTTAACAAGGTGACTTTCCTAATGCAGGAGGAGGCAAAAATACTATATATTCACATGAGCATAGGTCCCAGAAACTATTCGCTATTTTGTAGGGTATGCCCAAGCAACAACATGAGCATCTAGGGGCCATCAGTCTTTCATTTATTGCTTATGGTTTTCCCATTCGGACACACTTGGGTATGTTGTTTGGCACTCTCAAATTTTGCAAATTTGAGATGCCCATTTCAACATTCTACCTCTACACTTTCAGAAGTGCACCTGATGAACTTGCCTGAATGACCTACTTTGGAAGGTCATAATTTGAATCCCATTGATTTCCAAGCAAAATCCCTTTGCAGACACACTCATGTGTCCTTTGTGAGTTAGCATGCCAATTTTCAGCTTCTCACGATGAGCTTTGTTAGCATTTTGAAAAGTGAAGTTGGAGGGTTTTGGCACTTTTCTACTGTTTGCAAATTTGCAGTTTTGCAAAGTTGCCTCTCGGTTGAGCTTGCATTTTGCAACTAGTTGACTGTCATGTTAGAATGAATATTGTTCTGCATTCTCTATACTTAAATGAACTCACATGTCAGTTTTCAGGGCCTCAGGAGCTGATTTGCTATTTTTAGCAGATCAAAACCAAATGGAATTTCTTCAGTTTTGCACTGAAACCTTTCTGAGAAGCCAACTTCAAGCATCAATAACTTTTGATGGGTGATGTTTCAACCTAATCCCTTATGCACATGTGTTATCTATACCAAATTTATCTACTGTGTCCAGTGGCAGCTCGCCAGGAGCTTATTTGATATTTTTCCAACATGATGATCTCGTGTGTTTTAACTAGTTCAGAACAACTATTTACTACAGAAAGTTTGAGTAAGCAACTTTGACAGCGAATAACTTTTGTCTCATGATTTATTTCTCTGATCTGTCTTTTGCATTACATTCTCAGGATCATTGTCTGCTAGCCTGTAGGTTTTTATTGATTCACACAATCATTTTACCAGTTTCCCAAGCCGATTCTAGAGCCAACTTGGCTAGTTTCTACCATTTTGCAAAGGGTCAGAAAGCATATTTTAATGCAAACCCATTTCATGTTTTCACTCCACATGCACTCGGATGTCGTCTCAGATGAAATTGAGCCAGAAAGTTGTTTGAAAATATAATTTTTTTTAGCCGGACCCACATAGGGACCCGACATGCTCTTGATAAAGGATGTTTGGGTTGTAAAAGGGCATGAATTGTAGGGCATTGTTTTATCAATGGGTTGTAACTTCTCATCATCAAAAGCTTCTTCCATCCATTTGTTGGAAATGATGTTACATATCAATTGCCATAGTATCAAGTTATACCACTATTGAATTTGGCTAAGTTGTCTGGGCAACTATGACAAAGGAAGATTTCACAGGCTAATTTGTTCAAATCTTTTGATTATGTGAATGAACATCTACATTTTGTAGCCATGATTAAGGTATTGAAATGAGATCTGGCTAGAAATAAATGAAGTTGGGATGCATCCAAGTTGAATGAGAATACCTCAGACATTCTCATTCTGCTTGGGAGAATGGATTTCAAATAAAAGCAACAAGTGATCCCTGGGAACTCTTGTTCAAATTTAAGGGAGCCAAAACCTTTTTGTGATTTATAGCCACAACAAAGCACTATTATTTTCTGTCAAAACCACGCAACACTATCAATGTTTTTTGCAAATTTTGTTGAAGCTTACAATACAATGGTGGATACCACAAAAGATAAGAAGCAGGTTTTGAGGGAAATTCATCACTTATTTCAATCAACATAACAATGGTGCCAAAACAAAGATGGGATTTATATTGCTCAACAAAAGTCTGATATTTGCATTGGCATGACACTTGAAGTATCTCCACACATTTTTCCACCGCACCAGTTGAAGGAGTAAGGCTACTAGCTTCATGTTGAAGCAGCCTGTGCTAGGGCAGTATGGATAGAACGCCCATTTGCACCATAAATATAAAAGGTATTTATTGAAGGTTTTTAGTAACTTTCAAGCAAATATAGTTGAAGCCATCATTACATGGCAATGCACACCAATGCATGTATTGAAAAGGCCTGCTGACTATTATGAATGAGGCGCCAGAGCATGTCAAAATGCATATTTAAAAAGCTTCAAGAACTGTTTTGAAAGCCAACGCATAAGGTGAAATGAATGCACATCCTACGCACTCAGCCTAATGGTCTATTCTTGTGAAAATAGATACACTACACAAAGCAGAGATTGTAGAGTAAATGCCCCAGGTGAAAGGACACACTAAGATGGGGCATGTGATCTACTGAAAGGAAATGCCTTTCAAAACATGATCTTAGGAGATCCGCAAGTGCAGCCTACACACTCTTTATGGGTATCACAAAATGGATTTGTTGCAAGTTTTGAAGCATGGGCAGTTTACACACAAAATGAATTGACATTTTGAAAAGTCTTTACAGACTTACAAAAAAATGAACCTAGCCACGCCTGGCATAGGAGGAATGCACAGTATGGTGGGAACACTATGGCAACAAAGACACGGTGAATATGTAAAAAGATGGCTTTAGCAACTTTCCAGCAGATGCTCGGCCCTATGGAGAGCCATGCACTAGTGAGAGGTATGTTGCCAAAGAAAATGGAGATGTGCCAGATATAACAAAAATTGATGCCACACAGACTTAGAGGAGTTGATTTAAAAGTGTATGAAGAAATTTTGATTGCTCATAATTTAGAGCAAAATCAAACCTTTAAGCAAAATAAGAGAAAGTGCACCAGTCAAAGGGAGCCAACCATACATTGTTGGGGATACACAAAAGTGTGATTGCAGAATAAACAATACAAAGGAATTTGTTAAGAACTTCAGAAGCAAAAACAATGAAGGCGCCATAAGTAAGGAGTGAACGCCATTGCTGGCAGCCAGAGCACACATATTGGTGAATGGAGCAATGTTGAAAATTTTGAATAAGATTCTAAACAAATGCAATTGGTGATGCCATTGGAGGGATTCAAATCTTAAAATAAAATACAATAGATGCTACGCTAGAAAGGAGGACACCACTATCGAAGGGGATTGTAGTCAGCTGCAAATGGAATGCCACTGCTATATGCATCAAAAGAATTTGTTGAAAATGCTTTAGAAACCCTAAAGCGAATCCAATGTGTGGATACCTATCAAAGCATTAGATAAGGAGATTGCCACATGCATCATTGAATGTATATATTGAAAATGTCTTAGAAATCTCAGACAAGTGCATACACCCCTGTTGGAAAAGTAGCCCAAAGTCAAGAACTATTAAATGCAACATGCAAAATGGCATGCCATAGAAGGGAACATCCATCATAGCATAAAAGCGGCCAACATTCACCATGGAAAGAAACCACACTGGAGGAATTTCTACGCAACCAGAGCATGCACAAAATGCTATTTGAGGAAAAGACTTTGAAACACCCAGCAAATGAAATGGGTGCTAGAGGATCCATGCACTAGCAGACAAGGGACATGGGAGTTCTAGCGGTAGCCAAGCACGGTGACCATGAATGCAAAATAACAAAAAATGAATGTGTTTGAAAAGGTTTTAGAAACTTGTAAGAAAATGCAAGTACATTGCAGAGGGCGCCTCCATGGATGGGAAAATGAACAGAGCTCGAGCCAAGCACATAAAGCATTAGGGAAAACCAAGATGCAGGAGGGAAATCAACGATGGAGATTGAAGAAGACAAAATGCAGCAACATCAAGACCGTTGCCCGCTATATCGCCATCGAAAGATGCACACCAGTTAATTTCCTCAATATGGCGGGTTGTTGCCACGTGGAAGTGGCGGGCACGGGGAAAGCTCTCATGCACGAAATTTCTATTGTTTTATAAGCAAAACATTTATAACTTTAAATGTGTCGAAGATAAATGTTTCAATGAGAATGTGGTAAGAAAGAGGTGGTGGGTCCGAGGTAATTTCTTTTAAAGTATTCACTTTATTTAATGAGCATGGTGTAAAGTGCGAAGCATGGCAAATTTAATGGAAAGTATTTTAAGTGGTTGGTGAATAAAATGTGGGTAAATTATTTTAACCAAATATAATGCAAGTGTCCTCATAAAATTTTCTAATATTGCTGGGAAAAGCCCACACACAAAGTAAATAGTTTATTTTCCTAAGTCAATGTAAAGTGAATTTAATATTCACTTTTAAAAAAAATATTTTGTGGTGGAGATTATTATTAAATTTATGAAACTTTAATCTTGAAAAGTGAAAGTATAGTCTGTAGCAAACAAGAACAGGAAAATAAAAGGAACAGGGAGAAAGTGAATAAAATATTCACTTTAGTTTTATTTTTTGAGGGAATTTTAGTAAGTGAATTAAACATTCACTATGATAAAGTGAATATGCAAATTTGTGAAGTGCAGCAACAAAAAATAAAGAGCTAAAACAAAGGATTTTCATGACAACAGAAACGAGGTATTTTCACGTAGCTAAGTGATAGATGGAATTTCTCCACATGGCATAATTTTTTGTTGCTTCACAACAGACAACAAAGGAAAATGAAGAGGAAAATTTAGTTGGAAGAGAGAATGGAGAGGCTTTTCTTGTGTTGATCAACGGTGAAGAGGATTCCAGATGGCATTTCCTGATCAGTTTTAGGGCTTCTTCTGAATCTTCTCTTCTTCTATTTTCTTCTCTTCTCTTCTCATTATTCTAGTTCTGGGGTTTTGTATGAGGCTGGGGTAGATAGAGAATTGTAAATTCTAAGTCATATTGAGTCTGTAAGCTGTAATTTCTAATTTTATGAGCAAATGTAGCCAGTTTGTGCAAATAAATCATGAAAGTGTGTGCACATTCATGAATATCTTCAAATTGTCTCCATTGTACAGTTTAATCATATGAATTCAATAATACAAAGTATCTTTGAGTTTGTCATCTCAAATTTCATGAGATTGTGTTATTTGTTTATGGGTCTATTTCAAGGAAATGGTTAAATGCTTTGAGTAGATAACAGTGATTTCAAGTGTGTAGGTTGGATTTGGTAAGAAGAGTTTGATTGATAATAGGAGTGGGATTGTTGGTGTAAGGCACTAATAGTTGATGCAAGGCATTGACAATTTAAATCCACTAGTTGAATGTCATTTGCTAATGAATTATTTTTATGTGTTTGACTCCATGGCCCATAATTAGGCACTGATTTATCTTGCATCTTAGTGCATCTCAAAAACATTTTATAAATTCAAAATCATTTTAAATCCCTAGCTGTTGTAGTTATCTCATGCTCCAAATAGTTGATATTACTAATGAACAGCCAATTCTATTCAATATTATCCTATTATGTTGAGCTATTAAATGATATTATTTATTGTTGTTAATGTTGTTTATGATAATAGTGCAAAGATTGCAAAAGAATTAAGGGATCACCCTCTTGGGTCTTGCAGAGCCTGAAGTGTAGGAGGCTTTTTTAAAGTCCTCATCAGTTGGTCCATGTCCTTCGAGCTGCCCTTGATTGGAATTGGAAAATTCCATAGGTAGATTAGAAGACCAACCTAGTTATAGTGTAAAAAAAAAACCAACAAAATGGCAACTCTGCTGGGGATAAATTTGAATCTCCAAGTGCAGACTGCTTAGTTACAGAGTCATATTATTGTTTTCCATTTTGAATTTAGTTCAAATAATGAAGGATTTCAAGCCTGGAGAGATAATTGTTATAAGAACCTGAATATTTTATGATCTGTGGTGCTCTACTGGTGAAAGGAACTTAGAAAGAAAATTACATGTGAAAGAATTTCCTATTGTTTGAAGTTCATTCCTCTTTGAAGAGAGGTGGCGACTCTGTCAGAAGAACTTGTTGAAGATTTAAAGAATACAGTTCCAAATCTATGATATTTACATAACAATTTGCAGCAGTGGCAATGTTTCCAAGTATTCTTCACGTATTTTAACTTCTTAGAAAGAAATTTTGGTTCCCTATTTAGTGATTTAGCACTACCAGAGGGAAAGAATAGTGAATTTAAGTTTGCACACTTCCATTTGCTGGATATATTGAATGTAATTGCAGTTCCATTGAAAGAATTTTGTCTAGTGCTCAAATCTTTGCTAATTTGGATGGTTAGAATGTATTTGTATATCTTAAGGATTTCCATCCATTTGTATTGTCATACATTTCATGTCCAAGTTGTCATTACTTCATTAATTGTCATTGTAATCCTTCATATGGTCATGATTGTAATTATGCATAATTAGAGAGCCTTGAATTGTAATATCTATGGATCATAAGATAGCCATGCCTGTAGACACTTTGAGACAACTTGTTAAGAAGTGTCAAAAGTATGATAATATTCATTCATTTGAGAACCCAAAGTGTAAGAAAACAAGAGTTCATAAGCATAAGATAAGGCCTGAATGGAAAGCAGTGTTTGAAAGAGGACTTAGGGAAATGGATGAAAGACACTCGATGTTTCAACAAGCCTAGTTAAGAGACAATCATATTGTATCTACTTGCTAAATTGTTGCACCATTTGTGAATTCCTTTGATCCATTGTATGCTCAGTTAGATTTTTCATGGGTTGATTACAAAATTCAAAGTATGCCAGCTCAAGTCTACAAGAAGATGCCTAGATTTGATGGATATAATGTTTGTGAAGGAAATGTACATGTCAAAATTTTTTCCAGCTTCATGGAGAAACACTCATTTGAATATCAGGATATGTGGATGAGATTCTTTGTTAGATCTCTTGAAGCACGAGCTAGGGATTGGTATCTAAAGTTCCCTGAGAAGTCATTTCCTTGCTGGGATAAATTGGTGAGTGTTTATAGAAAAGAGTTTGTGAGAGATCCCTATGACCTTCTCATAAGATTAAAGTAGATCAAGAAACAAGATGAAGAGTCAAGTGTTGATTTCATTCATAGATTTGTTGTTGTCTTGTCACTAATCCCAGAAAATTTTAGACCTAGCACATCATATTGTATTCATATGTATTTTGAAGCTTATGAAGAAGGATCTAGTGCATTATTAAAAGAGTTTGAAATATTGAGTATGCAGATGGCTTACACAGTCTTGGGCAGTTTGGAGAAGCAAAGGAATGAATATATACAATGCTTGTTGTCTTCAATTGTCAACAAACATGTTGATGAAGTCAACAACTATGTGAATGTGAACGGTCAGAGGTCTTCAAACAAGTGCATAGTTGAGAAGGTAAAAGATGAAAAATATGCATCATCAGATGATGAGAAAGTTGTTAATGAACAACTTATAGAAGAAGTATACCAAACTAAGAATCAGTAGTTGAGTCTTCTGAGCCAAGAACATGATGAAGGATATCAGTTGGACTTATTCTTTGAAGAAGAGAAGTGCAATCAGCAATATTGTAATACAGTTGATCATGTCAATCCTACAAGGGTTGAATGTAGCTTTGGTATAAATCTCCATGATGAGACATTTGAATTTGCTGAATTAGGGAATTCTCTTGAGAACATCAATTTACTAGCTGCAAGTGATAGAGTATGTGATGAATTTTAGTTTGAAAGATCAACTACAAGCAATTGCAATGAGGAAACCGTTGATGGTTTTCAGTTTGATAGAGAAGATGTTTATGTCTACCCTCAAGAGGATGAAAATGACAAACTCAATGAGGAAATCCAGTCCAATGTTGAAATACAAAGAGATGTGGATTGTTGCTATGACAACCTAGTGGTGAGTAAGGATGGACAGGTGGATGATCTATTCTTTATGATAGATTGTGACCATGTTCCTAACAATGTTGTTAACAATTCAATCTCCTATGATTGGGGAGACCCTGTTTATGATCAACCCATTGAGTTTTCAGACTTTGATGATGATGATGTTTTGGCATACCCTGATTTGCAATTTGATAATGTATCCAATTCAAGTGAAGATCAAGAAGAGGAAATAGTTGAAGGAGTAGATCAAAACAATGATCTATTAAGTTGTGAACAAATCTCAGATCTATTGACCACTGAATATGCATCTTTTGTCTTTAACAATGATGATGATCTCCATGGTGTAAGGTATGATGCAAGTGAATCTGATTCTTCTTCAAATTATGAACCAGCTGATCATGATGATAATAATGAGGATGATGACAAGTAGCTATATGATTGCAATGATGCAATGTATGATGATTATGAAAGCGAGCATGCTGATGCAAACTCAGAGATCTGTTTTAATGAGTTTGAAGCAGTAGATGACTATGAGGATTGTGCATCTAATGAGCCAAGTTTTGAAAACTTTGATGCAAATTTAAACAAGTCTTTGTTTGTTGACTTGAATAAGCCTAGCCATGAGTCTTTTCATGTGGATGTAGAGGTTGATTTCAATGAGAAATCAGCTTATGATTCTGAACCAGAATTGCTTGTTGTTGAACAAGCTTGTGATATTATAAAGGTTGATACCTTATGTTCAGAAGATGACTGTATGACTACAGATGATGATGAGTCAGAAATCTCTGATGACTCTCAATACCAGCATGATGAAGAGAAAGTATAGAGTGTGCTAATTCATGAGTGTATCTCTTTGCATACACTTGGAAATAGTTTGCATAATATGTCAAATCTTTTGGTAAGTCCTGATAATTTCACCTTTGACATGAAAACTAATGATCAAATTGAACTTGATAGTTCCAGCCACAAGGCAGATTGTGAGTGCTAATTTTTTCAGCTGGAAGGAGTTTTCATAGAATGTGGCAATGTGTAGAACGTTGAAGCAAGTTGTTTTTAGCTTGAGAATGATGTAAATGATGAATGTGATCAGTTTTTTCCACATAATAATCAACATTTTGAAAGTGTTCCTGAATTTCAAGTGTACGAGGATTATGAACATGTTGATGATGTTTTATATGATGCCCTATTGAGAGGTACCAACATGTTTAATCAGGCAAATGGTTGTGATCAGACTGTGCTTTCATATGGTCTTGATCCCCATTTTCTCATGTTGCCACTTGATACAAAAGCAGAGAATGAAGAGAGTGGAAATGATGAAACCCATTTGATTTGGTTTCCAATTGATGACAAAGTTGAACAGAGAGTAAGTTTCCACTTGCAGAAAGGAAACCTAATCCTTGTGTTTGCATGGATGCAATCACCTATGTTGTTGTGGTTTGACAAATGCAAGCATGAATTGAGGGAGATTAGGTCTTTTTGCAGAATTGTGTTTGATAGAGGTAAATGTTGACTACCATTTTTTCATTTGGTGGCCTGGGGTCACCAGATGAAGTTGAAAAATGAAGGGTGAATAAAGGAGCAGTTTCAGAACACTTGATTGACTCAGTTATTTGGTCTACTCCCCAGAGATCTGGAATCTTGGTATGCCCACAGGGGGCATACATCCCCAGTCGGAGCCACTATTGGCACTCTCAAATTTTTCAAATTTGAGATGCCCATTTCAACATTCTGCCTCTACACTTTCAGAAGTGCACCTGATGAACTTTCCTGAATGACCTACTTTGGAGGGTCATAATTTGAAGCCCATTTATTTACAAGAAAAATCCCTTTGCAGAAACATTCATGTGTCCTTTGTGAGTTGACATGTCAATTTTTAGCTTCTCACGATGAGCTTGTTAGTGTTTTGAAAAGTGAAGTTGGAGGGTTTTGGCACTTTTCTGCTGTTTGCAAATTTGCAGTTTTGCAAAGTTGCCTCCTGTTTGAGCTTGCATTTTGCAACTAGTTGATTGTCATGTCAGAATGAATATTTTTCTACATTATCTATGCTTAAATGAACTCACATTGCATTTTTCAGGGCCTTAGGAGCTGATTTGCTATTTTTAGTAGATCAAAACCAAATGGAATTTCTTCAGTTTTGCACTGAAACCTTTCTGAGAGGCCAACTTTGAGCATCAATAACTTTTGATGGGTGATGTTTCAAGCTAATCCCTTCTGCACACGTGTTCTCTATACCAAAGTAATCTACTGTGTCTAGTGGCAGCTCGCCAAGAGTTGATTTGATATTTTTGCAACAGGATGATCTCGTGTGTTTTAACCGGTTCAGAACAGTTGTTTATTGCAAAAAGTTTGAGTAAGCAACTTTGACAGGGAATAAATTTATCCTCGTGATTGATTTCTTTGATCCATCTTTTCCATTACATTCT
Source organism: Sequoia sempervirens (assembly GCA_007258455.2). Lineage (NCBI taxonomy): Eukaryota > Viridiplantae > Streptophyta > Pinopsida > Cupressales > Cupressaceae > Sequoia > Sequoia sempervirens. The sequence goes on from VDFB02058242.1 coordinate 391,513,027, forward strand.
CGAGATCATTGTCTACTAGCCTGCATGTTTTTATTGCTTCACGCGGTCATTTGACCAGTTTCCCAGGCCGATTCCAAAGCCAACTTGGCCAGTTTCCACCATTTTGCAAAGGGTCAGAAAGAATATTTTAATGCAAACCCATTTCATGTTTTCACTCCACGTACACTCAGATGTCGACTAAGATGAAATTGAGCTAGAAAGTTCTTTGAAAAAGAATTTTTTTTGGCCAGACCCACATGGTGACCTGACGTGCTCTTGATAAAGGATGTTTGGGTTGTAAAAGGGCATGAATTGCAAGGCTTTGTTTTATCAATGGGTTGTTACTTCTCATCATCAGAAGCTTCTTCCATTCATTTGTTGGAAATGGTGTTACATATCAGTTGCCATAGTATCAAGTTATACCACTATTGAATCTGGCTAAGTTGTCTGGGCAACTATGACAAAGGCAGATTTCACAACCTAATTTGTTCAAATCTTTTGATTATGTGAATGCACGTCTGCATTTTGCAGGCATGATTAAGGTATTGAAATGAGAACTGGCTGGAAATAGATGGAGTTGGGATGCATTCAAGCTGAATGAGAATACCTCAGACATTCTAAGTCTACTTGGGAGAATGGATTTAAAATAAAAGCAACAAGTGATCCCTGGGCACTCTTGTTTAAATCTAAGGGAGCCAAAAACTTTTTGTGATTTATAGCCACAGCAAAGCACTATTATTTGTTGTCAAAACCATGCAACACTATCAATGTTTTTTGCAAATTTTGTTGAAGCTTACAATACAATGGTGGATACCACAAAAGATAAGAAGCAGGTTTTGAGGGAAATTCAACACTTATTTCAATCAACATAACAATGGCACCAAAAAAAATATGGGATTTATATTGCTCAAAAAAAGTCTGATATTTGTATTGGCATGACACTTGAAGTATCTCCACACATTTTTCCACCACACCAGTTGAAGGAGTAAGGCTACCAGCTTGATGTTGAAGCATCCTGCACTAGGGAAATATAGATAGAACGCCCATTTGCACCATAAATATAAAAGGTATTTCTTGAAGGTTTTTAGTAACTTTCAAGCAAATATAGATGAAGCCATCGTTACATGGAAATGCGCACCAATGCATATATTGAAAAGGCCTGCTGACTAGCATGAAATGAATGCACATCCTACGCACTCAGCCCAATGGTCTATTCTTGTGAAAATAGATACACTACACAAAGAAGAGATTGTGGAGTAAATGCCCTGGGTGAAAGGGCACACTAAGATGGGGCACGTGATTTATTGAAAGGAAATTCCTTTCAAAACATGATCTCAGGGGATCCGTGAGTGCAGCCTATGTACTCTTTATGGGTATCACAAAATGGATTTGTTGCAAGTTTTGAAGCATGGGCAGTTTACACACAAAATGAATTGACATGTTGAAAAGTCTTTGCAGACTTACAAATAAATGCACCTAGCCATGCCCGACATAGGAGGAACACACAGTATGGTGGGAACACTATGGCAACAAAGACACGGTGAATATGTTAAAAGATGGCTTTAGCAACTTTCCAGTAGATGCTCTTCCCTATGGAGAGCCACGCACCAGTGAGAGGTATGCTGCCAAAGAAAATCGAGATGTGCCAGATATAACGGAAATTGATGCCACGCAAACTTAGAGGAGTTGATTTAAAAGTGTATGAAGAAATTTTGATTGCTCATAATTTAGAGAAAAATCAAACCTTTAAGAAAAATAAGAGGAAGTGCACCAGTCAAAGGGAGCTAGCCATACATTGTTGGGGATACACAAGTGTGATTGCAGAATAAACAATACAGAGGAATTTGTTAAAAAATTCATAAGCAAAAACAATGAAGGCGCCATAAGTAAGGAGTGAACGCCATTGTTGGTAGCCAAAGCACGCATATTGGTGAATGGATCAATGTTGAAAATTTTGTGTAAGCTTCTAAACAAATGCAATTGGAAATGCCATTGGAGGGATTCAAAACTTAAAGGAAAATACAATAGATGCTACGCCAGAAAGGAGGACACCATTGTCGAAGGGGATTGTAATCAGCTACAAATGGAACGCCACTGCTATATGCATCAAAAGAATTTGTTGAAAATGCTTTAGAAACCCTAAAGCGAATCCAAGGTGTGGATACCTATCAAAGCATCAGATAAGGAGATTTCCACACACATCATTGAATCTATATATTGAAAATGTCTTAGAAATCTCAGACAAGTGCATACACCCCTACTGGAAAAGTATCCCAAAGTCAAGAATTATTAAATCCAACATGCAGAATGGCACGCCATAGAAGGGAACATCCATTGTAGCATAAAAGCGGCCAACATTCACCATGGAAAGAAACCACGCTGGAGGAATTTCTACGCAGCCAGAGCATGCACAAAATGCTATTTGAGGAAAATACTTTGAAACTCCCAATAAATGCAATGGGTGCCAGAGGATCCACACACTAGCAGACAAAGGACAGGGGAGTTCTAGCGGCAGCCAATCACAGTAACAAAAAATGAATGTGTTTGAAAAGGTTTTAGAAACTTGTAAGAAAATGCAAGTGCATTGCAAAGGGCGCCTCCATCGATGGGAAAATGAACAGAGGTCGATCCAAGCACAAAGAGTAGTAGGGAAAACCAAGATGTAAGAGGGAAATCAACAATGGAGATTGAAGAAGACAAAATGCAGCAACATCAAGACCATTGTCCGCTATATTGCGATTGGAAGATGCACACCGGTTAATTTCCTCAATATGGTGGGTTGTTGCCACGTGGCAGTGGCGGGCCCGAGGATAGCTCTCATGCACGGGATTTCTATTGTTTTATAAGAAAAAAATTTATAACTTTAAATGTGCCGGAGATAAATGTTTCAGCGAGAATGTGGTAAGAAAGAGGTGGTGGGTCCGAGGTAATTTCTTTTAAAGTATTCAATTTATTTAATGAGCATGGTGTAAAGTGTGAAGCATGTCAAACGTAATGGAAAGTATTTTAAGTGGTTGGTGAATAAAATGTGGGTAAATTATTTAACCCAAATATAATGCAAGTGTCCTCATAAAATTTTCCAGTATTGGTGGGAAAAGCCCATGCACAAGGTAAATAGTTTATTTGCCTAGGTCAATGTAAAGTGAATTTAATATTCACTTTGTAAATAGATATTTTGTGGTGGAGATTATTATTAAAGTTATGAAACTTTAATCTTGAAAAGTGAAAGTATAGTCTATAGCAAACAAGAACAGGAAAAGAGAAGGCACAGGGAGAAAGTGAATAAAATATTCACTTTAGTTTTATTTGCTAAGGAAATTTTAGCAAGTGAATTAAACATTCACTATGATAAAGTGAATATGCAAATTTATGAAGTGCAGCAACAGAAAATAAAGAGCTAAAACAAAGGATTTTCACGAGAACAAACACGAGGTATTTTCACGTAGCTAAGTGATAGATGGAATTTCTCCACATGGTAGAATTTTTTGTTGCTTCACAACAAACAACAAAGGAAAATGAAGAGGAAAATTCAGTTGGAAGAGAGAGGAGAGAGGCTATTCATGTGTTGATCAATGGTGAAGAGGATTCCAGATGGCATTTCTTGATCAGTTTTAGGGCTTCTTCTGAATCTTCTCTTCTTCTATTTTCTTCTCTTCTCTTCTCATTATTCTAGTTCTGGGGTAGATAGAGAATTGTAAATTCTAAGTTATATTGAGTCTGTAAGTTGTAATTTCTAATTTTATGAGAAAATACAGCCAGTTTGTGCAAATAAATCATGAAAGTGTGTGCACATTCATGAATATCTTCAAATTGTCTCCATACTTGTATAGTTTAATCATATGAATTCAATAATACAAAGTATCTTGGAGTTTGTCATCTCAAATTTCATGAGATTGTGTTATTTTTTTATGGTTCTATTTCAAGGAAATGGTTAAATGCTTTGAGTAGATAACAGTGATTTCAAGTGTGTAGGTTGGATTTGGTAAGGAGAGTTTGATTGATAATAGGAGTGGGATTGTTGGTGTAAGGAACTAACAGTTGATGCAAGGCATTGACAATTTAAATCCACTAGTTGAATGTCATTTGCTGATGAATACTTTCTATGTGTTTGACTCCATGGCCTAGAATTAGGCACTGATTTATCTTGTAGCTTAGTGCATCTCAGAAACATTTTTATAAATTCAAAATCATATTAAATCCCTAGGCGTTGTAGTTATCTTATGCTCCAAATAGTTGGTATTACTGATGAACAACCAATTCTATTCAATATTATCCTATGATGTTGAGCTATTAAATGAGATTATTTGTTGTTGTTAATGTTGTTTATGATAATAGTGCAAAGATTGTAAAAGCATTAAGGGATCACCCTCCCAGGTCTTGTAGAGCCCAAAGTGTAGGAGGCTTTTTAAAGTCCTCATCGGTTGGTCCAGGTCCTTTGAGCTGCCCTTGATTGGAATTGGAAATTCCATAGGTGGATTAGAAGACCAACCTGGTTACAATGTAAAAACAAAACTAACATGCTGACGGAACTCGCTAAGAGATGGCACAGCGAGACATCCTCTTTCCACTTCCCGATAGGTGAGGCAACAGTCATACTAGAGGACATGTGGTAGATCCACAGAGAGTGCATGATATATGATGTGGATGCCAGGAGGGAGGCGTGCTATGATGTTATGGGCCTTGATGAGCTTGTCTTTTCAAAGGGTTAGATTGAGTTAGAGAATTATAGGATCTTTGTGTCACCCTTTCACCTTGTTATTGCAGCCATTATATCAAGTGTCGTCACACTAGATCAGCGGGGCCGGTATTTCAGTTCTGGATGGGGGCTCGGTTGGGAGCACATGGTGCAGAGATGAGTTTGTTTTGGTTGGGGGCCAGTTCTATTGGCCTTGCTATATAGAGATCTGCACAAGGTCGCATACCTGGACGACTGAGCTCTTGGGGTTGGAATTACATTGCTTCATATCTGGGCCTAGAAGCACATCATTGTGCTCTATCTAGGAGTTGTTCTTGTAGATATGGATCCAAATGATCCAGTAGTCTAGCAATATAGAGGCGGTGTTTCATTTACTTTCACTGGATAGGCTGGCATTCCTCATTGGATGAGAGTTTTGGACGATATGTGGGTGTTCACTTGGCGGCCATACCCTGGATGGCCTACATGGTATGATGACGTACAACAGTTTTTCTTCACCCACCAGGATAGATTGATGCAGGGCAAGGAGCACATGATGCTTGAGATGTACTTGCCAGGGAGGGTTCAGAGGCAGTTTGGCAAGCCATAGGATAGGCTGGATGCTCAGTATGTGGTCATTTTTGTACAGACAATGAGCCAGAGCTCCTAGGGCCATTATATACCTACCCATGAGGTGGTTCAAATTTTTATGCAACTGGTGGCCAAGCCATGACCATTTGACCAGGGTTAGGCAGATGTGGGCACAACACAAGCATACATATATTGGTTTTGGCCACCTCTTCAATTGATAGTGCTAGGTACATCTTCCGTATGGCAGAGGGCTAGAGGCCAAGGAGCAGGATGAGGATGAGGGGATGGGGATCAAGATTAGGAAGGTGGTGGGCCGCCACCAGATCAACCATTTCAGGATAGGGGGCCACAGGATCAACCTCAACAAGATGATCAAGATCGAGTCCAGCAGGACCAAGATCATGGACACCAGGACAAGATCCTGACACCACCCAGAGATGGAGATCAGGATCAACCACCCATGTAGCCACCCCTACACCCAGACCCCAAAGATGGACATATTTTCCAGCTACAGGCCTAGGTATAGGCACCTACGGCTAAGAGAGATCAGCTATAGGTAGAGTGGGACCAAGCGGTCCAGTAGAGGCAGGTTGAGGAGCTGCAGGCTGTGGAGCCGCAGGCAGCGACAGAGGTGGGAAGACGACAACAGATAGAGAGTATGTTTGCATCCTCCTCCCAAAGCATGGTGCCACTTCATTCATATAGGGAGGCCATTCAGGAGGCCGATTACTATAGGTTGCACTATTATTATGTCATGTCGAGGGTAGCCCGAGTGCCATATTTTTCACAGAGGATAGGCCATAGACCCGCAGAGGATCATAGGGAGAGAGCAGGTGGCAAGGGAAGTAGCTAGCATAGCTAGCCTTCATTTTGATTTAGAGACATGATTCTTTTTCTGCCCCATGGGATCATTTTTGATAGCCCAGTGGGCCCTTTGTACTTATATATTTGATACAGACTTGATCCAATTCTTTTGTACCATGATAGTATATTTATTTTGATGATATATGAGATGATGATTTTGATCTGATATGATGTGATATGTCCTATCTTTACTTTGATGCATTATGGATGAATCTTATTTCTATATGTTATGCAGTGATTCTATATGATGCTATGATGTTTATGTGATGATACTGTATGATGCTAATGTGATGGTTTATGGATGTATTTCTTTTTCATTATCTTTTTTTATGTACTTTTTATGATGTATGCAAAATGTTATGATGTGCAAATGCTTAGACTAATAGATCTATATTATGCATTGATGGATGATAAGATGTGTGTAATTTTCTCATGCATGATATGTGCTTATGATGTGATATGATGATGACGTGATGAAATGATGTTTTATGAAACGATATATGCATATGTTATGATATCATGTTTATGCAAAATGGATGTTTTTGATATATGATATATGATGTATATGTGATGGCATAATGGATGTTTTTATGACATGTGATATGATTGTGGAAATGGATGGTATGTATGCATGTGATGCGATGGATTGTTAATAATGCTTACGTTCATGGTATGCTTGTATGATTATGCAATGGATGCTTATGGGATACATGATATGGATTATATGGGATGATTTATGAAATGTTTATGCATGGTTTATGATATGCTTGGAATAACCAATCTATATTATGCAATGATGGAGATGCAATGCATATGGTATGATTACATTTTCTATCTGATGCAATATGCAATATGTTGATGGTTTGTGGATGCAAGATGAATGCAATGGCGATAATAATTTGTGATTAACTATCATGGCACCATGTTAGCGCGAAAGAGGATGGAAGAAAGTAAGAGATTCCAACAAGACGCGTGATGATGATGATGATGCATACCAAGGAGTTGGGATTTTAAAAGAGCCAATTACCTTATGTTTGATAACACATGTGGTACGATGCATCAAGGTATAAAGAACCAAGATGGCATTGCACCTAGTGTAATGGACTTTGACTCAACAATCAGATAGGGGTATTCTTGTTCACACCTGGAATATGAAACCTTATTCAAAATGCAGTTTGGATATTTCAGACATCTCGGACCAAAACATAGAAAAGCAAGCCTTCCTATGTGGTCAAAAAAATACCTAAAACATCCTCCCTACAAACCAAGCAAAACATGCATGACGAAGGTTATATTACAAGAATATCCGACAAGTGAAAAAGATCATGATCATTGCCCCATTCCTTTCTCTCTAAATCCCTTTGTTTTGGGACATCATTGAGAGGTCATTGAAATGAGCGCAAAAAGATAAGTCAAAAGAAAAAGATAAAGTAAACAAACAAGCTAATGTTCTTCAATACCGCTAGCCAGGACTAAACTATGATGATGCATGATGTTGATTTCCATTGTAGGAAGGATGCATCCTAGGACATGACGATATCAGATGGTTTGATATGGGACTGATTGGATGATAGGCTATTGACAGAAAGAGTTGACCAACTTGTTTACGTACCGTCTTAGACCTTAGACTTTGAGTTTTCACTTTCGATTTGCTAGACTTGTTTCTGATTGTTTTACCAAAGGTTGAGGATGACGATTGTTTATTGAGTGATGTTTATTGTGGGTGAAAGAGAGATGAGACAAATGGAGTTTTTTCAAATATTTGGATGTTTTTGGTGTTTTTGAAATGTTTTGAGGCTATTTTTGGTATTTTTGAGATTTTGCAAATGTTTTGATTTTTTCAAATTTTCAAATGTTTTGGGGTTTTATGAGATTTTGACCAAGACCTAACCTAAAGACCTATCCTAGGGGCCTCAGGGGCTGATCAAAAAATTAGCCTTTCCTACATTATACATGCAAAGACCACGTAGTTTGACTAACACAAACTCAATTATTGATGAGATATGAACAAATGGACTAGTGGTTTATTATGACAGACTCCTAGAGGACTGACCTAAGTGTCTCGGGGGATGATAAAAAATCAACCTTGCCTATGTTCAAAGCTCAGAGATGATGTAGTTCAACAAAATGACTCTTTTTTTGACCTTTTCTAACTTTTTGACTTGTTTTTGGATTTTGAGGTGTTTTGAATGTTTTTTAATTTTCTTGGTTTTATGAATTTTTTAATTTTTTGATTTAGGGACTTCAAGAATATACACGAATACGATCCGATGAGAACATGCCCCCAACTTGAAACAATAGACTACTCCGATAGAGGCAGGGAAAATTGACCTTTAGAATGGGCCAAGTAGTACTAGGAGGGATCATGACACGAACACAGGACCAAGCTATGATATGGACGTCGAATGGGTGGGTGATGGATGGAGATATGGAATGTGATGGATGATGGAAGCATGCAAAACGAGTCATGAAGATCCTAGTGGATGAAAAGTGCTTATTTACACAAGGCGCTTGTTTTCCAGGTTTTTATCGAGGTACTTGCCCAAAGTGCCACCAAAGCGGTTTTCACTAGAGGACGATTTTTCTCTTTACTGTTTTTAATCCTTTTTCTAATTTTTTTGGATTTTTTTAACTTTTTATTTTTTTGTTGTCACCAAGATGCCTGTTTGCTAGGTTTTCATCAGGGTGGCCATTTTTTCAGGACATTTTTTGATTTTTTTGTATTTTTGGTTCTATACCTTGAAAGATTTAGGCATAAAACTTTTTGAGATCAGAGTTGTTCATGGGCTCTTGCAGAGGTTCCCCTTCAGGTGTTGATAATTGATATGCCCCTGACTTATAGCTTGTTGTGATGATGAATGGTTCCAACCAGTTGGGCTCAAATTTTCCTTTGCCATTTGGGTTTGGGATGTTCTTTTGGTTCTCCTTTAGCACAAGTTCTCTGACTTGGAAATTCCCGCTCCTGATCTTCTTGTTATAGTTATGCTTGATTCGATTCTGATACACCTGTAGGTGGTTCAATTCTTCCATACGCCACTCATCTAGTAACTCTAGATCATTCAGTCTTGATACTCAGTATTCTTCATTTGTGATGAGATTTTGCAGTGATATTCTTAATGACAGGAGCTCAATCTCTATGGGTAATATGGCTTTTGATCTGTAGACCAAGGAGAAGGGGGTGGCACCTATTGGTGTGCGGATGCTGGTTTGATAGGCCCAGAGGGTTGGATTCAACTACAGATGCCAATCATAGCCTGTCATTGATTGTTTTCTTGAGGATCTTCAAAATGTTTTTATTGGTGGCTTTTGCTTGGCCATTGCCTTGGGGATAATACGGGGTGGAAAAGCGATGTTGGATTTTGAATTTGTCGCATAGGTCACGGACATCGTAATTTTTGAATGGTGTCCCATTATCTGAGATAATGGCTTGTGGGAAACCATAGGGGCATATTAAATAGTTTAGGATGAACTTTGATATTTTATTTTTGGTTATGTATGTCATTGGTATGGCTTCCACCCACTTTGTGAAGTACTCAGTGGTGGTAATGATAAACTTGTGGCCACTGGATGAGGTAGGGTTAATTTTTCCAATGAGATCAAGCCCCCACTACCAAAAGGGCCAAGGTGTGACAATAGGATGGAGCTCTTGAGATGGATCATGGATGAGATCCCCATGCTCCTAACATTGTAGACACCTTCTGACATAGTCATGTGCTTCTCTTTCCATAGTAGGACAATAATACCCCATCCTCAACAATTTCTTGGCCAAGGTCATACCACTTGAGTGTGAACCACATATGCTGTTATGCACCTTAGTTAAGGCGGTCAAGGCCTCCTCAATGTTTAAGCAGTGTAATAGGGTTCCTTCTATGCTCCTACGGTAGAGAGTTTCTCCTATGATGAAAAACCGAGATGCTTTCTTGAAAAAGGTTTTCTTAAGGTTTGAAGTTATGTTAGCTGGGAGGACTCCTATTCTCAGATAAGTGTATATGTCATGGTACCAAGGATCACTAGGACCAACGATTTCACACACAAATTCTGACTCTAGTACCTCAAATGCAGGCACAAGAAGCTGCTCTACTAGGAATTTATGCTTTGGGATATTGTGAGGGATATCCAATAGGGATCCAATTGTTGCCATGGCATCTGCCACTTTTTTGTTTGCTCTAGGTATCTACTTGAATGTAATCTCAATGAAGGACTCCTTAAGACTCTATACCAATTTATTGTATGGAGTTAGCTTGTCGTCTTTAGTGTGATATTCATCATTCACTTGATTGATTATTAGTTGTGAGTCCCCATAAACCTTGAGAGCCATGATATTCCACTGCACTACTATTCTGAGCCCTATAGTTAGAGCCTCATATTCTATGATATTGTTCTTGCAAGGAAATTCCAACTTGTAAGATCTTGGTATGCAATCTCCCTAGGGAGTGATGAAAAATACCCCGGCTCCTGTTCCATGCTATGTGTAGGAACCATAAAAGTATAACTTCTAGTGGTCTGCTATGCTCAAGTTGAAGATGGATTCATCTAGGAACTCTAAAATTAGTGGATTCTCTGAGTACATAGGTGCTTCTTCCAATTGGTCTGCAATAGCTTTCCCTTTGATAGACTTTCGTTCCATGTACTCAATGCCATATTTTGATAGGATCATGACCCACTTGGCCATCCTTCCTATGAGCACTACCTTGGAAAGTAGATACTTGAGTGGGTCAATCTTGGTAATGAGCTTGATTTTGTGTGTTAACATGTAGTGTTTGAACTTCTATGAGGCAAACACTACTGTTAGACAAGCTTTTTCAATGAAGGAATAATTTAACTCATGCCCTACCATGGTCTGACTGATGTAGTAGATGGCCCTCTCTATTCCATTTTCATCATGCTGAGCTAGGAGAGCACCAACAGCTGCTACTATTGTTGATATGTAGATGATTAGGGGCTTTCCTGGGATTGGTGGCACAAGCACAGGAGGTGTGAGAAAATATTCTTTGATTTTGTTAAAGGATTTATCACACTTGTCATCCCATTTATATGCTACCCCCTTGTGGAGTAAGTGAGAATACAAGATTGACTTGTCTACTAGCTGAGCTATGAACCGACAGATGGATTGGAGCCTACCTTGTAAGCCCCTTAACTGTTTCAATGTCTTAGGTGCCTCCATCTCAAGGATTTCTTTTACCTTAGTGGGATCTATTTCAATTCCTCTCATAGACACAATGTATCCCAATAGCTTCCCTAATTGTATTCCGAATACGCATTTCTTTAGATTGAGGTAGACTTTGTATTCCTCCAGTCTATCAAAGATGTCACTTAATGCTGCTATGTGGTCCCTTCTCTTTCTATATTTTTCCAATATGTCATTGGCATAATTTCCACAGTCTTATGGATCATGTCATGAAAGATTAAGGTCATGGCCCTCTAATATGTTGCTCCAACATTTTTTAGGCCAAATTCCATCATGTTCCAGCAATATGTCCCTCATGGACAAGTAAAAGCCATTTTATGTTGATCTTCCTTGGCTATCATGATTTGGTTATACCCAGAGAATCCATCCATTAGTGAAAACATCTCATGTCTCGTGGTCATATCTACAATCATATCAATGTTGGGAAGCGGGAAGTCATCTTTGGGACATGCTTTGTTCAGGTCTCTAAAATCTGTGCATATACGGATACCCCCATTGGGCTTTGAAACAAGAACCAAACTTCATACCCACTTTGGATAGTCGATTGGTTGTATGAACCCTGCATCAAGTAGCTTCTTCAATTCCATTTTGACTAACAAGGCTATTTGGGGATGCATTTTTCTGAGTTTCTACCTGAAAGGCTTTGCTTTAGGGTAAACTACAAGATGGTGGACCACAATCTCCGGATCAAGCCCAGGCATGTCAACATAGCTCCATGCAAAGTTGACCTTTCTCTCCCTTAAGAGGGTAGCTAGAAGCTCCTATTCTTATGACATCAATGATTCAACATAAAATGTGATATGCAGAGTTTTCTTTGTTCCCAAGTTGACTGGGTTGCACTTCTCAGCTAGAACTGCTGACTTTTCCTAATGTAGAGCATTGAGTGGGAGATTGAATCCTTCATCCTTGGGTGCCTCAGAGAGGTTTTCACCATTGGATACATCCCTTTTTTTACTATTTTAGGGTCATAGAATTCCATAGTGTGGTTTTCACTCAAATACCTTGAGATTATTCTCAAGTTTTTGCTTTTGCAACTAAAAGAGTCAATCATCTCCCCGTAGTAAGCTTATGTGTCCAGAATGATATCAAACCCTACCTTGTGATCTCCACATGGTACCATGCCCCACAGTCCCATGAATTCTAAGAGCACCTCATTGTTTTTGAAAGTATCTAGAATTGGCGGTCCTCGTTGGTTGTAATCGATGAGCTGGGGGTAAACTAGGTTGATTTCATGTTTTTTATTGGTTGACTCAAATGACATGATACTAATCATGAGGAGAGAGGAATTCTTGAAAAGCATAGGTAAGTTAGTTATGGCATCTTCCTCATCACTACTACTACAGACATCGGTTATCTCAAATGTGAAATTGTCTAAGGGCAGACCAGTGGATATGGGAAATTGAAGGGTGGCTACCATTTGCTGAGGAGTTTTTACTTTCTTAACTAGGGGATTTCGAACACGTATGGTTATACTCGAAGGGGTACATCTAAGGTGAATATTTTTCATTCGCGTCTTAGGAATGATGGGTACTAGAAGCCCATTGTCATTTTTTCCAAGCTTACTATTTCTGTCATAGCCCATGGCGAGCATCATCTATAAGCCTTTAATACTATCATCTGTAGATCAGTTGTCGGTCTATTGTCTTGGTATAGGAGATTGGATGGGTCTTCTATTACTTCCTGGCTGAGATCTCCCCAACCTTTGAAGCTAGAGGAGCCTGTTGTGAAGGTTTTGGATGAGGAAGCATCATTTGATTGCGGTCGTCCTTGTGACCTAGGAGTTGTGGTAACTCTCATACCACAAAAGCATTTTTTGGAATTGTATAATGTCCACACCTATTGTTCTAGATAATGACCTTGATGTTGAAGATGGTGGGTATGGCGGGTGTCTTTGTCACAAAAGTGGAGGCGAGAGTAGATGGATCAATGTATGGAGGTGAGGGCCCCTCATCATTCTTTGGCACTTGGGAAATTTTGTAATATTTTGCTTCTAGGCTCTTGTAGTGAGAAAAGGGTTCAGGATCCCCATGGAGAGTGACCTCTTGGCCTTGGTATGCAAACTTGACACATTGGTGGAAGGTTGATGCCACTGCTTGCATCCCATGGATCCACGGACACCCCAAGAGAATGTTGTAAGGTAAATCGAGGTCAAGGACTTGACAGGTGGTTTCAATAATTGTTGGCCCTACTTGAATAGGGAGTTGGATAGTACCCTAAGACACTCTTTCTTGATCATCATAAGCCCTGATTGTGATTCCTTTTCCTTTTTCAATGGAATCCTCTAGGTTTCCTAGATTCTTAATGAGCTTGAGGGAACAAATGTTTAAACCTACACCTCCATCCACCAAGACTCTCTTGAATTTGTTCTTATGCACTAGCAACTCTAGATGGAGTGTGTGGTTGTGAGATGGTTGTGTGGGAAAGTCTTTATTAGAGAACATGAGAAGATTTGGAGTAATGATGTTTCCGACCATAGCTTGGAATTGTTCAACATCAAGATCCGTAGAGATGGTGGATGAAGCTAATGCTTCTTCAAGGATATTTTTGTGGGTTGATGATATCTTCAGTAACTCCATGATGGAGATCTAAGCTAGGGTTCTTTTCAATTGATCAAGGAAATTATAACCACTAGGAACAGATCTCGGGTTGGAAGTGAGTGCTCTGGGAGGCTGCGACGACCCTGCGACGGTGATTTTTTCGCCTCTTGTGGTGACTCCACAATCAACTTGGGCTCCTTTGATGGTGATAACAGTGCAATACTCATCTAGGGATGCGATGACATGGTCATATACATAATTGACACTTTTGAATGCACCCTTCCCCTTCTCATTGTTATTGTTCCCTTTGTTGTTATGATTGAGCATTAGATTCGTGTAGATTTTGAGATTCTGATTTCCCACTGGTTGCTCCACATTTATGATTTTTTCATCAATGAGGTCTTGGATTAAGTTTTTCAATCTCTTATAACTGGCAGTTGTGTGTCCCTTGATCTTATGGAAATCAAAAAGGTGATTTTCATTGTACCATGGTGGTTTCACCAAGGGCTCTTGATAATTGTCATAAGTGGGGATTGTGATGAGTTTTTTCGCCACTAGCCTCTTCATGATGGATTCAACTGATTCTCCAAGGGTTGTGTATTTCTACTTGGGGGAGTTTTTGTTTCACTAGGGTGGCCCCCTTTGATCATTCACATTGTTGATTGTTTGATTGTTTGGTTGTTGAGTCACAATGTTAGCTTGACAATTGTTTTGATTGTTGTTTTGTGCTTGTTGCTGGGGTGCTGGCATGTTTTGTCGAGGAACACTGATGACAACTTTGGCATTGACAACACCATTGTTGGTAATGTTTCTATTTTTTCCCATGTGCGAGGTTTGCCATTATAGCTAGTGGATGGGAAATTGTTTTGTTGTTCAGGATATGCGGGTGTCCCTCCTTGTGCAATAAGGGCTCGTTCAATGTTAAGCACCTTAGAGATCAATTGGTCATATGTGGTGATCCCTTGCACCTTGAGATGGAATGCCAAGGTTCCCTCTAGATTGGAGATGATGGTGCAAACTTCTTGTTCTTTTGGCATGACCCATTTGCTCCTATTGGCCTTAGATCGCTATCGTTGTAGGAATGAAGCAAATGATCAGTTTTTTTTACCATGTTTAAGAGTTGATAGTTCCTCTAGACTGACATCCATACTGATATTGAATGTGTAATTTTTTATGAATGTGTCTACTATTTCCTAGAACTTTTTGATGCCAGGAGGAAGGCGAGAGAACCACTCCATGGCTTGACCTTCCAAACTTCTAGGAAATAGCTGTATTAGATATGTATCATCATATGCGACTTCCATGCAATGAACTTGGAATTCCCTGATGTGATCTTCAGGGTTTCCTGTCCCATGGTATTTATCAAATTTGGGGATTTCAAATCCCTTTGGGAATGGTTTCATTACAAGACTCCTATCAAATGGATAGGGATACAAGTTGTTGAGTGTCTTTGTGGTTTTCCCTAGTTGAAGATCAAGCACTTGTTGTGAGAGTAACTTGATTTGCGTTGCTACATCATTTTGTGGATCGGGGGGTGGGATGAAGGTGTTATGTGGTGGTTCACTTGTTGGAGGGATGGGTGGATTGGTTGGTGTGTTGGTGGATGGTGCTTACACATTTTGTTGTGCAAAGTATGCTTGTACTTTCTGCTATATCAACAATGCTTGTTGTTGATCCTATTGTTGTTGCACTAATAATTCTTTTTGTTGAGCTTGTTGTTGTTGTTGCACCAAAATGCTTGTTTTTGGGTTGCTTCTTGTTGCTCTTGGTATTGCTTCAATGCTTACCGGTATGCTTGTTGTTGGGTTGCTTGTTATTGTGTGAGGTACTATGCTTGTGCTTGCACCTGTGCCTGTTGAGCTTGGTATTGGGCTCAAGCATGCACTTGTGCTTGAGCTTGGGCTTGTTCTTGTTGGGAAGCTTGTACAATTTGTGTGGCTTGTAAAGCTTGTAAAGCTTGTGCAGCTTGAGCGGCTTGTTGTTGTTGTAATAGGGCTTGGGCTTGAGAAACCTTCTATGCTTGCTATGCTTGTTGTGCTTGTTGTGCATCTTCAGTGGCTTGAGCGGATTGTGCTGCTTGTTGTTCTTGTTGTGCAGCTAATTGTGTTTGCGCTTACTGAGCGACTAGTTGTGTAGCTTGTCGGTTCTGGATTTGCTGAAGTGTCTTTTGATAGGTAGCTTGTTGAGCAGCTTGTAATGCAATGCTATATTGGCTTGACATATTTGTGTTTGGTGGTGGAGGCGGATTTGGTATGGTGTTTATTTCCATGATGAGAGGCACCGTTGTATTGATGATTGGGATTGTAGTGGATGGTGTGATTGATATGCTTGGTCCTTGAGAGACCATGTTTTGGGGAATGGTTAATGATGTGGTGGTTACTTGTGTTATTGAGATGGTCACCATCTATTGTTGCGATATCGATGGCAAGATGGGAGGATTCGGTATGATGCTTTGATTGATGATTGGGGGATTGTTTTGAATGAGTGGCAGAAATGGAGGTAACCCCAAACTGAGAGTTGATGTTGATGTTGGCAGTAAGGGTGGAAGTGGTGAAAAAGTGAGTGGCATACTTCCTTGGAGAAATGATGAAGATGAAGGGTCAAAGATGCCCCCTGGTCCAAATAAGTCTCCTCGGTCATAGGGAGAGAGGTTTGTGTATTTAATGGGTATGCCGGTGTTGTGTGAAATGATGATGATGGGTCATTTGGATCATGAAAGGTGAGGGGGACATATGGATGTGATGGATTTTGGGGTATGTATTTCCCTAAGATCATGTTTGTGTCCAAATCTTGATTTTTCACAAGAGGATGAGTTTGTAGTGCATTTAGAAATGTGCTCCCTTTGTTAACGATAGGCTGAGTTGGAGCAATGGATGATGTGATTTGGGGGATGGGTTGGGTGATGCTTTGGAATGGAGGTGTGGATGATATTGGGGGCATGGATGAATTTGGAGGAATGACCCCAAAATGTTGTTCCACAATGGTGCTCACATCAAAATCAAAAGGGAGTTTAGACCCTTGTTTTTCTAATTCATGCATGTATTGTGAGGGATGGAGCTTCATCATGATGTTGACTATTCTATGATTCTCGAGATTTTGGACCATTTCTGTGATCTCATCCTATGTCATCCCGAAGGCGTTATTGGTGATATCCTCTACTTGACAGTCCTCTTGTGGATTTTGTGATGATGAAGGAAAATTAGTTAGAGAATTGCTTGATCCAATGGGATTCATTTTGGAATTAGTTTGGCTTAGGTCACTTGAATTTGATGTTTCTTTGTTGGTCTCCATGTTCTTCTTGTGTTGCGATCTTGTTTGAACCATAAAATGAGGTTCAAAAGAGAAGATCTAGGATGATTAAGGATCAAAGGTGTGATGGTGAAATGTGTAAAAGGTGGATGTTATGGATGATTAAACTCTTGGAAGATCTTGAGGGAAATGCTAGACTTTTGGGACTTTTTGGATTCTTGGATTCTTGGATTTGATTTTGACCTTGATCTGGTTTTGGATTGCTTTGATTTTGGATAATGAACAAATGGATCCCAAGATGTTGGACATTATCTATGGGATGGACTTTCTCACAAGATGATAATTTGACTAAGTGTAGGGAGAAGGATGCATCTACCCACACTTAACCAAACAAGATGATTTGATGATAGTTTAACTAAACATATGGAGAAGGATGCATCTACATATACCTAGCTAAGAAAGATGATTTTGATGTTTTGATTCAAGTATTTTGATTTGTTTCAAGGATTTTTGATTCATGGATTTGCCAAAAAGTCTAGCATGAAGCATGATTTCAATATTTTCAAGAATTGTTGGTGAGATGATCTTGGTTTGATGTTTGAAAGATGAATGAAGGTTGAATTTGATCCTATGTGTACCTAAAAAACTCTTGTTTACAAGACCTCGATTTTGAAGAACATGCTTTACTCTAAACAAGGTGTTCAAATTCCCAAAAAATGTTTGGATTTTGACAATAATAAAATGAGTACAAACTAGGGTTATTTCTTGAGGCTCTTCTATAAAAGTTGAAAAGAAATCTTTGTCTGAATTCGTAGAGCGTTGAGAGACACTTTTGATGATCTTTTGGACTAAGATCTTTTGAATTTGGTTTTTGGATGTTGATCTTGCATGAAATCATTTGAGACACATATGTAGGGTTCAATTATTCTTAGCTTTGCTTAGTGACTTCTTTTTACCACAAACAATTCTTGATTAGGTTTTTGAGCTAGATGTCTAATGTCTTAACTTCTTCTTATCCCACAAAATATATCATGTGGAACTTCAATGAAATCAGGGAAAAAGTTACCTATTGTTGAATTTAGTAAGAAAATCAAGATGTAAATCCAAATGTTTAGAAACCTCTAAGGATAGAATCCCTAGAGCAAGCAATAACACTTGGATTTTTTCAATGGTATTTGCTTCCTAAAGGGTTTAAAATTTGATGAAAAATGTTGAATGTTTGTTTTCCCAATGTTTACAAACAAGAAAAGTGTTTTTTTTCCAAGAACATGCACAACCCTATGGCTATGAAAGACTGTATTTGTTAAATCCCCACTTGGACAAGTCTAACTACACTTACTCTTAGCAAATGGTTAGATGCTTGACCACACAGGCTCCCCCTTACAGTGCACTCACTTCTTAGGTCAGCCACACATCAATACCCATGAATCTCCCATGGCATACTTTCCATTTCTACTAAAAGTCATAAAAGTGTGGGGTGGCTTCAAAACGCTTGTTCTTGCACCAACAAATAGATCAAGGATTTTGGCCTTTTCTAAACAATGGTTTTAATGTGGGTATTCCATTCGTGGGGGACCATCCATGCGGTGAGAGACCATTGCTACCCTTCTCATCAAAATAATCCTTGTGAGATTGGCCTTTGGTCCAATATCCACACTTATATTCTAGGTGGAAGTCACTTGGCTTTAGCGTGTTCTCGGTTGGGTCATTCCCTTGGGTGATTAATTTTTCCCACAAGGCAAGCCCTCTAAGATAAACAAAAGCAAGAAAACATACTCATAACTTGATCAATCTTTGTTGTGAACCAAAGAGAAAGAATGTACACAATATGCTCCACTCACACTCGCAAGATTTTTTCAATTTTAAAGTCCAAATTGAAGTGTGTGGGTAATTACTTAAGCAACTTAATGTCACCAAAAGGCCTTTTGATTCTCAAGATCTCCATGAGGCACGAGAGAAGCACATACGTCCTTTTAATGATATTACTTTGAGTAAGTAATTACAAAACAAGGAAGCACCTGTTCATTTTAAATCCACAAAGCAATGATTTGATTCTTTTTAGAGCACCAAAAAATGAAATATGGAGATTTCCTTTTTCAATTTTTAATCCTCAAACCAAATCTAGTGAGTTTGTCCTAAAGTTCTTTTTAAGCCCTTTGTAGCAAAATTGAAATCCTTTGTAGTGTTCTTTTTAGAGCCCAAAATAATTTTAGTATATCCTAAGCACATGAAAGATAACAAATTTTTAAGAGAGATTATAATTTTTCTAAAAGTGTTAAACAACACTAAAGTGTTCAAAAACACTTGATGTAATGAGAGAATGATGTCATAATGCCTCTTTCACCCTTGTTTTCCTCCTTCACTTTGTTTAGGCCAACCTAGAAAAATTGATTAGAACTACAAAACAGAGGTTAGAAAATCCAATTAGCAACCTAAGACAATCAGAATAAAAAAGCACATGCCGAAATTGAATTAATTTAAACCTTTTACTTGACTCCAGCGGTTCAATAGTGTTGTATGGCACCGCTTGTCAGATAGCAGCACTCTGCAGTAAAACCCGAGAGTGTGATTGCGGTGGAGTTTCACCCAATGGTGCTATTTGAAATTTGGAAATTCTAGCACCTGTAAACTGGCCCAGCGACGAAGTTAGAAGATTTGAATTATGGGTAGGAAAGACAAAGCGGTGTAGTTTGAAGTTTAAAGTGGTGTTGTATGGCATCGTTGAACTAGTAGCGGTGCTGTATGGCACTGCTGAACTGCTAGTGGTGCAATTTCCTATAGACACAAAAATAGAGAAAAAGCACATAATTTTGTCAAAAAATGTGATTTAAACTTGAGATCTATCCCTCCCTCTAGTGCCAAATGTAGAACCCCAATCCTAGAACCTGCAAAACACAAGAAAAAAACACATACTTAGATCAAATACAAGTGAGAATCAATATTCCCCATGAAATCCATTAACAATTCTCAAAATAGGAAATAAAATTGAAGAAGACAATGAGAAAGCAATGAAATCCTAATTAAGCAAGCAAAATCTTGATCCCATGGGGGAATTGGTACCAATTTGATGTGAAAATTGGCCATTTCCCAACTCCTATGATGCAATGTTGATGAGTGATGAAGGTTGATCTACTTTGTTGAAGATTCACTTGAGCTCCATGATGAAAAATCTGCATAACCTAGCTAAGACCTTGATAAAATTGATGGAGATGGATGTGCTTGAAGATGAAATTGAGTATAGTAAGTTTTCTAAAATTGTGGATGATCAAAATGAGGAGAGAAACCTCTTATTTATAGAAATACAAGATGGAAGAATTCCCAAAATGAAGCAATGTGGGATCATTCAACATCCAATGGGAAAGTGCCACTTGTCAAGATGTGAATGGGAAAAGGATGTGCACATTTTGATGAATGTGCCCATAAATGCAACTAGGTGGAATTTGAAAATAGTGAAATGACATGTAAGAGGGAAAAAAGAATGACTTAAATGCCACTTGGATCAATGCACAAGGACATGTAAGAAGGAATGAATGTCTTGTTGGAAGGACAAATCCACTTGGATGGATTTCAAATTTGGAAGAATATTCCTCAAAAGATGCCAAGTTGAGAGAAAATAGAGATTTAATAAATGAATTAAATATATTTTCATGTGCAAGTGGCAAAAGCTAGAGGATGAGACATAGATTAGAATTAATTTAATCAAGGGTTAATTAATTTAATGATGGATTAGATGATGTGACTAATTGATTTAGATTATGGGTTGATTTAAATCAAAATGAGAAGAATGTGATTTAGAGACTAATTAAATAAATATTTTGATTTATTTAATTAAAGGGGATGGTGTTACATTAAATCAAACAAGGTTTAATTTATTTAATTTAATAAGGTGACTTTAGAGATTTAATCAAATAAAATGAATTATTTAATTAAATAGAGACATAGGGTTAATTAGATCAAATTGATTGATTTAATTAACAAGAGAGAATGACTTAATCAGATAAATGATTATTTATTTAATTAAGGGATGAAAAGTGATGATAAGCTGAGAAGGTGATTCAGGATGAAACAGTGTTAGTATTGGGGATCAAGTATGTCAGTATATTTTCCATGTCTACAAAAATAGTTCTTGAATTATAATTAAACAAGAAATCATGACATTTTTTATTACAATTCTTAAGTAATCCATTTCATTATATATATATGCAAACCAAATAGAGTTATAATTGTAAAAAACACATTTATCATACCTTATTGATATTCAAACATAACTATATTAATTTTTACAAATTAATAACAAATTTAGGAGTTACTATTTTCATTTTTACATAAATATTTCTTTTCATACAAGATTACATTATTTTTTATATAACATACACCATATAGTCCATGATATATAACTTATAGCGAAATTTTCACATATGAAAAATATTATAAAATCCAACTTTAATGAATGAAAGTAATCAACCTATAACAAGGTGCATGGAGGGAGAGCATCATCTAATCTAACCATAAATCAAAAATTCCTCACACACCTTCCCACTGGAAGTGTCCCTACCCTTTTATGAGGGTGATACATCATGGTAGTTTTCAATTCAACAAATAAGTGTATGATTACTACACTATCACATACAATCGACCATGTATCCCCTAGAAACCCTCTAACTACATGATATCCAATTAAAATACAAAATAATAAATACTTGTGAATTGACAATGCATGCAAAAATACATTACTTTGGCCAAAGTTTTTATTATAATCACATTCCTAACATGAAAATCCATGTCATATGATCACACACTATTATCTATTTATTTCATCGAAAAATACATAACTTTCATAAAACAATACCATGACAATAAACTAGAATAAATTTCAAATTTTAACAATGGTTTTCACATTGCAACTAATCTTAACAAATTTTTATTTCAAACGAATATTTAACACAATTTCACTATTTTAGGCACATAAAATTTCATAAAAATTAAATTATTCAAGGTGAAAAACCCTACATTAGCCTATTTGATGGATAGGTTAATGTAGACCTATTCACCTAAAGTAAGAAATCACCAAATATTCAAGTTTAAATCTTCATAATTCTTAAGTATGTACTTCATATTTCATTATAAAATAATCACTTTAAACAAACAATTTCATAAACCACTATCAATTCTTTATAAATAATATGATTCAGAATATTTGATAGATTTAAACTCATATATACTTACTCATCAAATAAAATATGTAGCAATGAGGAATCAATATTGATCATACCATATATATCGTACTTAGTCACATCATGCAATATAATACAATATGTACACATTTTTAAATCATTTTAAATATTTTAAATATTGAGTTATCTTAATATAAGTGGTGTAAATTATATATTTAATTTATACCACTTATATAATGATGGATAAATATTAAAAATATTGTATCAATCATCTATTTATATTTTTTTAAACTTAGTTATATATGTGGTGGAGTCATGGATGGAGGGTCCGGAAAGGACTGCCCAACCATGTAACCTTGACTTCACACAATGGAAAACAACACCAGAAATACTTAGAAAACATAGATCTTTATTGATTCAACAATTCGCAGTCTTACATGCATTGTATGCCTCATATGCAGAATCACTAGGGCTCACAGGCCGATCACATGGGTATTACATATATGAAAATTGGCTCAATGCCTTATTACATTCCATAATCTAAAAGGCTGGATCGGACTATCTAATACCTAACTCATGAACTACTAAACTAAATACTTTTCAAAGGATTACAAATGATCTTAAATATGAATCTCTAGCTCCAATTATGATTTGTGTCGACCTCTAGGATTTACAAACCCAATGCAAGATCAAATGTGTAGGTCAACCTCAAACATGAAGAGATAAGACCTCAATAAATGAAATGAATTGAAAATCTCCAAGAAATTCCCCCCTGGACCTAAATTTTTTTAATGTTGTTCCATTAAGCTTTGCACACTCCAAAAAGGTCTGCAAAAAAAACCTGAGATAGGTCAGCCCTGAATGCTTTGTCTAAGATTTGACAACAAATTTCCAAGAGTGATAACTTTTTGCAAACAAATGAAAATATCCTAAAATCTCAATATGTGAAATATGACCTCATGTAGAAGCTATATCCTAATCCGTGAGCTGAGAAATGATACAATGGTAAAATGTAGAAGAAACTACTAAGACAACTATAAAATGAAATAAAAGAAAAAAGTTATTTTGGTTGATACATGATTGCTTTGCAACCAAGGATGCTCCTACATCAAACACCCAGGGTTGGAAGAAAAGTGAGTCCCTCACTTTCTAGGGCAAGAGGAAAACAAAAGTAGTCCATCTTAGCCTGAGAAATCCATGATGAATCCTCCACTGGTTTTCCTTTCCACTTTACCAGGTACTCCTTGTACTTCTTGTTTCTAGTGCTCCTTTCAATTCGAGTATCCAAGATCTTCTCAATCTGATTTGGTGGTTGATGTGGTAACTAATCCTCAAATTCCAATTCTTTGTTAGTCCCACTTGACTATCCTTCATGATACTCATAGATGTCTACAAATTTAAAAATATGTGAAATATCGAGTTTCTTTGGTAACTCCACTCCATATGATTTCCCGAGTCAAACTTCTTGAGAATCTTACATGGTCCAAACTTCCTCATCTTCAACTTATTGTATGTTCCTAATGGAAACCTTTCCTTCCTAATATATACCATAACTTCATCTCCAATATCAAATTCCTTATGTCTCATTTTCTCATTTTCCTTCTCCTTATACTTACTATTTATGTATTTCAAGTACTTCTAGACCTGACTATGCAATGTGTACATAAATCCTACAAACTATTTTACTTCTACACTCCTCTTATCCTCCATATTGATGTCTCTAAGTTCCACAACTCCTAGACAATGTATCCTTGTCACTACCTCAAATGGTGTCTTCCCTATGCTCTGATTTACTAAATTATTATATGCAAACTCTGCTTGTGGTAGAACTATGTCCCAATTTCCTACCTTATCTCTAGCCAAACATCTCAATAAGATACCTGAAATCTTGTTTACTACCTCTATTTGTCCATTTGTTTGTGGGTGATATGCTAAACTGAACTTCACGTTTGTCTTCATCTTCTTCCAAAATTTCCTCCAAAAGTATCCAATGAACTTGGTGTCCCTGTTTAAAACTATACTCTTTGGTAATCCATGCAACCTCACAATCTCCTTGAAAAATAGGTTAGCAACATGCACAACATCATTAGTCTTCTTATAGGGAAAGAAATGTGCCATCTTATAAAATTTGTCTACTACTACCATTATAGAATCATATCCTCTCTTTTTTCTTAATAATCCCAATATGAAATCCACACTCAAATCTTCCCAAGGTCCCTCTTGTATTGTTAAAGGTTTATACAATCCAACATTCTAACTACTCCCTTTTGCTACTTGAAAATTATACAACTTTGAACATAATTCTTGACATCCTTATATATTTGGAACCAAAATTAGTGTTCACTCACCAAAGCTATTGTCTTATCAATTCCAAAATTTACCGCTAGTCCTCCACTATGCTTCTCCTTAATAAAATTCTCCCTCATTAAACTCCTTGGAATACAAAATTGTTTTCCCTTGAACAAAATATCTTCTTGAATGAAATAATCCAACCATTGAATTCTATCTGTCAGCACTAGTTCCCTACATGACTTTCATGCTTCAGAAAAATTTGGATCATTATTATACAAGTGATTCATTTCTTCAAAATCTAATACTTTTTTCTTCATTTTTGTTAGTAAATTTCTTATTCTGCTCTGGTGTAGGAGCACCATTAATTTTTTTTTGTCAATTTAAGATGATACCAAGTAGGCTCTAGGTTTTGATATGGTTTTGTCTAAATAAGGTCACAATGACCATTTTTAATGTTAAATAAGACATTTTGATGGATGTAGGTGTTTTTGAGTCTTAGGGGTTAAATTAGTAAAGGTTGCACAAAAAGATGTAATGTTGTTAAGTTCAAAATTGTCAAAATGCAACAAATAGGAATATGAAAGGTCAGGGATTTTAAAGGGTGGTTATAGACATTGGGTAGTTAGAAACTAATTGGAAAATATATTAAAATCCTCTCAAAGGCTTGAAGTTAGGTTGTTGAAGTTTGTATTGTGGAAATCCATTCATGAAACAACATTTTTTCTGCTATTTACTGTGTTTTTGAACTTTGCTCCTGCTGTATGGATTGTAAAGTCTTCAACATGCTCTAAATTCATTTGTATTTCATGGCGGTGTGTCTTAATACTCAATCTAATCTAGTTTGATATATTTTCATTGAAATTTGTGGGAGTTATCAAAAATGTTCTCTTCACATTTCTAAAACAACCCTGTAAATATAGAGTCAAGGGTTTGATTGGTGTAAGTATGGAACATTAGTCATTCCACCTACTTTCCTCAATTGTTGCTTAGTGGAATGAATCATTGGATAGTAGGATAGGTGTTTCAATGTGTTTGTAGGAAGGATAGTTGAGATGGTATGTTTTGGGTAATACCCCAGGGTCAAATAGTGCATATTTCCATATGAAAATGGGGTGTCAATGTTGGGTTTTGATAAAACAGTGAAGGAAGTGCCTATGTGTTGGTTTTGTGAGTTTCTCCAGACCAATTAGTGACTGTTGGATGCAATTGTGGGATTCTATAAGCCTGGGAGTCAGGACTTTGAATAAACCCTTGTGTTTTGTAAGCGAGATGAGGGTTTCATGGTGCAACGTATTAGACAGCTAGAATCTGCAAAGTGATGAGGTATTATGATGTTTTGAGTCACAATTCATAACTATCCAGTGGTTTTGGGTGTTTTTCAAGTGTTTAAAGGGTAGTTCCTTTGGAAATTAGGGCTAATTAAGCAACCAAGAAGCAGGGCAGCCCATTGAATCTTGATGTTGGGTCAAAGAAACCCTATTGGATCTTTTTGATGAGGGCGCAAACCCGAGACACAGAAAATAACCCACAAACTAGAGAATAATTTTATTATTCAGAAAATGGAACTTCTTACATGCAGAGGATCTCAAATCCCCAAGTTCTACAACACATGCAAGCTATAGAAAGCTACAGAATAACCCTTTCGCAATATGCGAGCTTGTCCCCAAAAAGTTACCCAAAAATTAGAAAACCCGCCCATAAATAGAGCTCCTCATTTGTTTGGATCCAAAACAACATTCAATTTGAGTTTAGGCGGTTTGGCGCTGAAAATTTACAACATGAAGTTCAAATTTCAAAAGAGCATTTGCAATAGTATCTTCTAGAAAGTGCGCCAACTTCACGGGGTCATAACTTTTGATCCAGGACTCCGATTCGCGAACCATTTGAACCGTTGGAAAGGTCTCGAAGTCAAGAATGCGCCCAAAATTAGCTATGCCGATTTTGGCAAGTTTCGGGGCCATTACGGAAGCTCTAAGTGCCTCAAATCCCACTCGAAAGATTTTCAGGTGCAAATCTGGGAAACTAAAACTGCAATATCTTTCAACCCAGGAACTGAAATGAAAAACCATAAATTGGGAATTTCATTATGACAAAAAGGGTATCCAATAAAATAAAAACATCTAAAAACTAAGAAACTTGAAATTTAACTATTTTTGGGTGATGCAAGATTGCTCTTACACCACTGGATGCTCCTGCATCAAACACCCAAGGTAATTTGAGAAGTGACCTCATCACGTCTCAGATAGTTGAGGAAAACCCAATCGGTCAACCGTTGCCTTAGATAGCTGAATCTTCAATAGGCCTTCCTCTCCAATCACCAATCTATCTTCATACTACCTTTTGGTTTTCCAACAACTTCCTACTTCTCTCTCCTCTGAAGTAGGTGCTGGAATCCACACTATTTTCTTCTCTAGTCTTATTGAAAATAAGAATATCCAAAAATAAAATAAAAACCTTAGCCAAAATTGCTTCATTCTTCTTGCTTCACCATCAACCATTAAAATTTCTATTAGCCTGGTCAATCAAAAGGAATTTGAACCACTCATCTCCTTTGTTACCTTCCCACAACCCAGATTCTCCCTTCTCTCTTTTGATTTGATGTAGCCACTGGTAGTTAACTTTGTTCAATATTTTCTCAGCTCAAAAAACCATAATGTCATCATCATGGCATGTGAATCTTTTTGGGGTATGCCACAATGTTGGCAAAATTTTGGGCCTCCAATTTTTTTGAAACAGTCCATTTTTTAGAAGAATCAATGTTCTTAAGCTTGAAGGTTCCAATAAAGGATTTTTACCTGAAAGGTTTGGTTGACTTGGATTTGCCTGAAATTTTTTGGGGTTACCTACGTCCTGCTCTTGGCTTCAAAGTACCAAATAAATATAACACTTTTTAGATTTACCTTTTGGGGGATGTCTGAATTCTTTAAAATTTGGTTTTTTAACTATGTATTCAACTCTAAGCTTCTTGTGTAACTTTAAATATGTTAATTTGATTATTAATGGTTATTTCTTTGAACAATTTCACCAAAATCACCCTATACTACGCATCTCCTTTAATAGTAGTCACCAATGTACCCTGGGATGGTATTGATGTCATGATAAAAAAATAATGAATTTTTGATACAACTACCACCTTTTGAATCATGAAATGAAACCATCTTTAAATTTAAAGGTTTGCTTATTATATCTTTTGAAAAAAGTGTCTTAAAACGATCGCGAAACAAATGAAGGATCTGCATATTTGTCATTTACAAATATAAATTCAAAAAATTATGATTTTGTCATTCTTACAAAATAGATGTGTTAGAAACAAGCTTATAAAATGCTCAATATATATTTATATCTACAAACAAAATGTCACAACATCACTAGTCTGCATTTCTTAAATTTGAATATTTAGTAGCTCTTGATCATTTATTAAAACAAAAATACTGTCCTTCTACTGGCATCATTTATTTTACTTTTCAACTGGGGAAATACAGGCAATGGACTTATCCTTCTTGGGCTCTTAACAACTTTGTTCTCCAATGGCATGCAACCTGAATCAATGCAAGAACTGAAACACCTGAACCTTCTAGAAATTTTCTCCATTATGGCACACTCTCAACACTCACAAAAATTTCCCAAAGCTCTAGTGCTCCACTTGAATTCTTTCTATCCCCTCTCATTGTTTCAGTCAGGGGTCCACAAATACTACTAAAGTTTCTAATGAACTTTCTATAAAAACTAGCCAAACCATGGAAAGATCTCACCTCGGTAGCAGTTCTTGGGGTAGGCCATTCCAGAATAGCCTTCACCTTTTCTGGGTCCATCTTGAGACCTTCTGTTGAGACAAAAAACCCCAAGTACACTAACTCCCTCTTCACAAAACTGCACTTCTTCAGATTAATCAACAATTTCTCTTCTCTTAACTTCTCAAAGGTTCTCCGAATATGCATAAGATGCTCATCCAACATCTTACTGAAAATCAAAATATCATCTAAATACACAATAACAAAGCTTCCTAGAAATTCTTTTAGTACCTCGTTCATGAGCTGCATGAACGTGCTCGGTGCATTGGTTAGCCCAAAAGGCATGACTAACCACTCGTACAGGCCCTCTTTGATCTTGAAGGCAGTCTTCCATTCATCTCCCTCTTGAATCCTGATCTGGTGATATCCACTCTTCAGATCAATCTTTGTGAAGTACTGAGCTCCACTCAAACAGTCCATCAGGTCATCCATCCTTGGCAGGGGAAATTTGTACTTGATTTTTATCTTGTTTATGGCTCGGAAATCTATACACATCCTCCACTCCCAATCCTTCTTTGGTGCTAGTACTGTAGGTACTGCACATGGGCTCAAACTCTCCTGTATCAAACCCTTTCTCAACAACTCTTGAACTTATTTGTTCAACTCCTCATTTTCTGTTGGAGTCATTCTATGAGCTGCCTTATTTGGCAAACTCGCTCTAGGAATCAAGTCAATCTGATGACTGATTTGCCTTATTGGTGGTAAACCCTCAAGTACATTATCAGAAATAATATCCTGAAACTCATCCAACATCCCAGAAACTTCTTTTGGAACCTTCTCACTATCCTCCTTACTCACTCTAGGAATCAATGCATAACACACATGCTCATGCTTCATACCTTCTAAAAATTTTCTTCCATCTACATAACAAATTCTAGCACTACTGCATACCTTTTCTTCGGTCTCCTTCAGGGGTTTCAACTTGTGACGAACCCCATCCTTTGTCAAGGAATAAGTGTTTGCATAGAAATCATGTATAGCTCGCCTATCGAACTGCCATGGCCTCCCCAACAACATGTGACAGGCATCCATGGGGATGATATCACAGAGTACCTCATCATGGTAGCTCCTGATCTTGAACTTTACTAGGCACTGCTCATTGACCAAAACTTTGTGGTCTTTCTGTAACCAGGAAATCCGATATGGATGCGGGTGTCTTTCCCTCTTCAGCTTCAACTTTGTGACCATCTCCTCTGACACCAGATTATCGGTGCTCCCACCATCAATAATGACCTCACAGCATTTTCCTTCACATTTTCACCTTGTGCGAAACAAATTCTTACTTTGTTCTGGTTCCTTTTCCTCAGTCACCAGGGCTCTCCTAATCACTAGGGCTTCTCCCCTTTCAGCATCATCTGAATGTTCAGATTGGGCCTCCTCATCTGCATGTGCAACCCTTCCACGACCACGGCCTTTTATGCCACGCCCTTCCTTGGTGTTTGTGGACATTCACTTGGAAACGATGCCTTCTTCACCACACTAGAAACATGTTCCTCTGAAACCACCTCTTCGAGATCCTTGTCCATATCTCCCTAGTCCTCTACCTCTTTGATCACCACTGGTTTTGATCGAGGCGGTAGTTATTACATTCGCTTTGGCCCGGCTGGTACCCATCCTCCTTTTCTTTTCATCATCATTTTGACTTCACGAAGGTCTTCCACTACCCCTTCCGCTTTGACCTCCTCGTCCTTTTTGCTTGCCATCAAATCTTTTGTTCAGCTTCTCTTCCACCTTCAGAGCAAATTGATACACAACCTCAATGGTGGTCATTCTGACTAGGCTTAACTCCTCCTGAATGCTCAGTCGTAACCCATTAAGATATCGGGCTACCTTCTCCTTATTGGCCTCTGTGTGACCCATTGTGATGATTATCCTGTGAAAATATTCAGTATATTCTTTCACAGATCTCCTTCCTTGCTTCAACCCTTGCAATTTCTTCAACAAATCTAACTTGTAGTCCACTGGTATGAACTACTTCTTTAGCTTCTCTACCATGCGATCCCATCTGGTGATCTTGACTTTTCCTCTTCGATTTCTTTCCAACTAAACCTCTTTCCACCAAATACTGGCATGGCCCTTCAGCTTCATTTTTGCAAACTTAACTCAATCTGGGTCCTCTATTTCCTCATACTCAAAATATTCTTCTAACTCATTGATCCAGTCGATCAACTCTTATGGGTTCAGACTTCCAGAATAACTGGGGACTTCTGCTCTAGGTCTTTTCCCGATCTTTGAAATGGCCCTTATTAGCCGCATTTGGTCTTGATCAATTGCTTCTTCTTCCTCTTCTACATCTGAACCTTCTTCCTCTCCTTCATCCTCACTTTCCTCCCTCGGGTTTAACCCTCTTCTCAACTGCTCTTGTAATGCATCAATCTATCTCTGGAGGGTTTCAGTGCATCTCTTCCACCAGCATTTCTGCCGCCTCGACCACCTCTGGCACCACCATGCCTACTAGGCACCACTCTTGGAGGCATCTTTCTTGACCTTGACCCACAACCACGGTCTTGGTGCGGGTGCCGCCTCCCGCGATCTCGTCCACATGCTCAAGAAAACGCTCTGATACCACTTGATGAGAGCAAACCGAGACATAGAAAATAACCCACAAACTAGAGAATAATTTTATTATTCAGAAAATGGAACTTCTTACATGCAGAGGATCTCAAATCCCCAAGTTCTACAACACATGCAAGCTACAGAAAGCTACAGAATAACCCTTTCGCAATATGCAAGCTTGTCCCCAAAAAGTTACCCAAAAATTAGAAAACCTACCCATAAATAGAGCTCCTCATTTGTTTGGAGCCAAAACAACATTCAATTTGAGTTTAGGCGGTTTGGCGCCGAAAATTTACAACATGAAGTTCAAATTTCAAAAGATCATTTGCAATGGTATCTTCTAGAAAGTGCACCAACTTCGCGGGGTCATAACTTTTGATCCAGGACTCCGATTCGCAAACCGTTCGAACCGTAGGAAAGGTCTCGAAGTCAAGAACGCGCTAAAAGTTAGCTATGCCGATTTTGGCAAGTTTCGGGGCCATTCCGGAAGCTCTAAGTGCCTCAAATCCCACTCGGAAGATTTTCAGGTGCAAATCTAGGAAACTAAAACTGCAATATCTTTCAACACAGGAACCAAAATGAAAAATCGTAAATTGGGAATTTCATTATGATGAAAAGGGTATCCAAAAAAATAAAAACATCTAAAAACCGAGAAACTTGAAATTTAGCTATTTTTGGGTGATGCAAGATTGCCCTTACACCACTGGATGCTCCTGCATCACTTTTGATATGATATTTAGGATTATGTGGTGAACCTTCATGGTGCTTGATAGGCCACTGTATGGCCTTCTCTAAAAGATATCTTCATTGGTTGGTTAGGGAAGGCTACATACCTCAAGGAGGGTGTTTGAGTCAAATTGAGGGACTTGTGTTATAAGGAGTTTTTTTCTAATTGAGATTGGTCGTTTTGAGTTGGAGAGAGTCTTTTTTCCACCTTTCTTGCATCATACTTAATGCATCTACAAATTTATTTAACTTACCACTCCTATGCTTCAACACAAATGTATAGCTCTACATAACTCAACCCATCTCATGTGTCTTTGGTTCAACTTACCCCAACTATACAAATACTGCAAGGCTTGATGATCAGTGTACAACACAAACTCCTTAGGAAACAAATAATGTCTCCACTTCTTCAAGTCTTGAATGATGGCATAAAACTCCTAATCATAAACTAAATATCTCCTAGCATCATTCAATTTTTCACTGAAATAGGCTATTGCTCTCCCTTCTTGACTCAATACTTCTATTGTATTTCCACTGACATCACAATCAACTTGAAATAATTTTTCAAAATTAGGTAATGCTAACACTAGTTTCTCTTTCACCTTTTACTTCAACAATTCAAAACTTCTTTGTACTTTGAATTTCCACTTAAATTATTTCCTATCTCCTCTCATTATTTTTGTTATAGGTGTGCAAATGCTACTAAAGCTCCTTATGAATTTCTAGTGGAAAGTTGCTAATCCATTAAATGATCTTACCTCTTTAATGTTCATTGGCATAGGCCATTCAATAATTTCTCTAACCTTCTCAAGGTCCATCTTCAATCCTTCAGTAGAAATGACAAAACCCAAGTACACCAACTCTATCTTCATGAAGCTACACTTCTTGATGTTTATCAACAACTTCTCCTCTCTCAACCTCTGTAACACTTGTCTGATGTGCCACAAATTTTCTTCTCTAGTCTTACTGAAAATAAGAATATCATCCAAATAACAATAAAAACTTACCCAAGAATTGCTTCATTACTTCATTCATCAACCTCATAAAATTTCTAGTTACATTGGTCAATCCAAAAGGCATAAATAACTACTCATTCAATCCTTCATTAGTCTTAAATGCAATTTTCATTTCATCTTCTTCTCTAATTTTGATTTGATGGTAGCCACTCTTTAGTTCAGTCTTTGTGAAATACTTTTCTCCACTCAAAAAATCCATGATGTCATCCATCCTTGGCAATGTGAATCTATATTTGAGGGTGTTGCCACAATAATGGGTTACACTTTTTTGGGACATCCTAATTTTTGTTGAAATCACATATTTTTAGAAAATATAATGATTTAAGCCTTGAAAGGTTCCATTTAAAGGATTTTAATTGAAGAGGGTTTGATCAAACCCCCTTGGATAGAACCCGGCTATTTTTAAACCATACCTATCATGGAGTCTACTCTACACCTATCAAAATGCTAATAATAAAAACACTTTTGATTTACCTTTTGGGGAATTGAATGAATTCATTTAAAATTTACATTTTTTAAGTATGTATTCCTTACTATAAGCTTCTCAAAAAGTATAATTTAAAATATATTTAATTTGATTATTATATTTTTTATTTCTTGTGAATGTAGATTTTCGCCAAAAATCAACCTCTATATTCTGTACATGTGAAAAAATAATAGATTACCAAAAATATCTATGATCTTGGTATTGATGTCCTTGATCCAAAAAAATAATTGAATTTTGATACATACAAAAAAAGTTGTGTTATATAGTAAACCTATGTCTAAATTGTAATTGGTTTGACTTCAAAACTTAACTAAGAAAAAAATGTTCAGTAAAACACTATGAAACCAAATGAAGGATCTAGATATCGTAGTTACAAATCTAAATTCGAAAAAATTATAATTTTATCGTTCTTAGAAAAATAGTAATGTGTTATACAGTAAACATCACTCTTTAAAAATGTTGTTTACTATAAGAAAACTAGTTATCAAAGGAGATGGAAAAAGAAATGAAATTTGATTCCAAAATTTTAAAAATATATATATTTAGAATCTACAGACAAAATGTCACAAATCACTAGTTTGCATCATCTTCAAATTCCTCATGGTTTAGCAGCTATAGGTGTTCAGAAGTGAAGATTTAGTTAAAAAAGTTTGGCCAAAAAGTGTAACCCACTATTGTGGGATCACCCTTGACAATGATACTATTGATGGATTTTGATTCTATACACATCCTCCATTCTCCATCTTTATTTGGTGCAATTATAGAAGGTACTGCACATGGGCTAAGCTCTTGTTGATCGATCCTTTCTTTATCAACTCTTGTATTTTCTAGTTTAACTCTGCATTTTCTACAGGTGCCATCCTATGTGTTTCTTTGTTAGGAAAAATTGTTCCATGTATTAGATCAATATGATGACTATTTCTCTAGACTGTTGGTAAACCATCTGGTGCATTCTTGGATATGATATCTCCATACTCTATGAATAGTTCTACTACTTATGTTTGCAATGGTTCTTCATTTGTGGTAGAATTCACTATCTCCAAATTACTACACTTCTTCTGAATCAATGCAAAGAACATGTTCTCATTCCTGAATCCTTCTAGAAATTTTCTTCCATCTACCAAACATAGTCTGGTAGTGCTACAAACTTCACTTTTGTCCTTTTCTCCCAAAGGTATCAATATAGTTCTCTTGACATTCGATCTTGCAGTATAGGAATTTCTTCTTCCATCACGTATTACTTTCCTATCATATTTCCATGGTCTTTCTAACAAAAAATGACATGCATCCATGGGAATAATATCACACAACACTTCATCATGATATGATCCTATATGAAATTTCACCAAACATTGCTCCTTCACCAAGATTTTATGTTCATCTTGAATCCATGCTAACTTCTAGGGCTTTGGATGTTTTAATATCTTCAAATTCAACTTGGTCACTATCTCTTTTGAAACTAGATTACCAGTGCTACCACTATTAATGATAACTTTACATACCTTTCCTCTAGACTTACATCTTGACCTGAATATTTTTTTTCCTTTATGGTGGTTCCTAAGTTACTTTTTCATGCATCAAATCTCTCCTCATCACTAATGACTCGCCTTTCTCTAGTTTCCCAATTTAACTAGGGGATCCAATAGGTTCCTCTTCCACATAAGTTGTTCTTCCAGTATTCTAAGTTTTCTTACTGATACTTCCTTGATGGAATTCAAATGCTCTATGTCCTTCACCTCGACACTTGAAGCAAGTTCCTTTGAATGGTCTCTTCTCATATATTCCTTCATCTCTCCTATATCCATGATTACGGTAAGGATTATGACCTCCTTTGTCACTGTAGTAGAAATTTTTGTCTTCTCTTCCTCTACAATATGAATTATATTCATATTGTCCTTCTCTTCACTACAGTAGGGTTTTCCTTCCTTGTTTTTCTCTTCATATGTCCTTCTCTCTTCGGATTGTGATCTTCTCCTCTATAATCTTCCTCTTGCACTTCTCTATCTTTGTTCAAACTTCTTCAACTTTTCTTCTACCTTCAGAAAAAATTGGTATGCTTCTTCAACTGTTGTCATCTTTACCAAGCTTAATTCTTCTTGGATGTTTTTTCTCAGTCGTTGATGTACCACACAACTTTCTCCTTGCTTGTTTCACTATGTCTAGCCCTAATTATCATCTTGTAGAATTCGTCTATATACTCCTTCATAGATCTCTTGTTTTGCCTCAGGTTTTACAATCTTTTCAACAATTCAAATTCATAATAAGTAGGTATAAATTGATTTTTTAACTTTGTCACCATCTTTTCCCACTTTGTGATTTTCTACTTTCCCCTCCAGTTCCTATCAAATTGAACTTCTTTCCACCATATAGCAACATGTCCTTTCAACTTATTTTTTGTAAATCTCACTCTTTATAGATCTTTAATTTCTTCAAACTCAAAGTATTCTTCCATATCATTGATCTAATCAATCAATTCCCCAGGATTTAAATTTCTCGCATAATTTTGAATATTAATTCTAGGTCTCTTACCAGTCTTCGAAATAGCTTTTGACATCTTTACTTGATCTAAATCTTCTTCTTCTTCTATTTTTTCTTCATTTTGATTCATATAATGATCTAACTCATCATCATCACTTTCATCCAAATGTCTAGGGTTTAGACCTCTTCTTCTATCTTCTTTTGCAAATTCAATTATACTTTCATTTCTCACATCATTTCCAACATTTTATCCATTCTTCCAATGACATTATCCATATCAAGCACTATCCTTAGTGGCATCTCTCCCCTTGTATTTGGTGCAACTATCTCAATTCGGTGATTTGGCTACAAGGGTTTCAATTGCCTCACAATCGATGATCAGTTGAGAACACATGCAGTTTACCTCAAGTCAGTGATCTTTTCACCACAAGGAATGTCTTTAAGACTCAAAAAATTGATCTAATACCACTTGGTGTAGTCACAAATGGAGGGTACAAAAAGGATTATCCAATCATGTAGCCTTGAGTTCACACAATGGAAAAAAACACCAAAAATACTCAAAAACATAGATCTTTATTGATTCAACAATTCACAGTCTTACATACATCATATGCTTCATATGCATAATCACTAGGGCTCACAAGCCTATTGCAAGGGAATTATAGATATGACAATTGTCTCAATGACTTATTACATTCCACAACCCAAAAGGTTGGATCGAACTATCTAATCCATAACTCATGAACTACTAAACTAATTTTTTTTCAAAAGATTACAAATGATCTTAAATATAAATATCTAGCTCCAATTATGATTTGTGTCAACCTCCAAGGTTTACAAACCCAATGCAAGATCAAATATGTAGGTCAACCTCAAACATAAAGAGAGAATACCTCGGTAAATGAAATGAATTGAAGATCTCCAAGAAAGTTCCCCTTGGACCTAAAATTCTTGAATGATGTTCCATTAATATCTGCATGCTTTGGAAAGGTCTGCACAACAAGCCTAAGCTAGGTTGACCTTGAATGCTCTATTTGAGATTTGATAGTGAATTTTTGAGAGCCATAAATTTATGTAAGTGAATGAAAATATCTTGAAATATAGATATGTGGTAGATGACCTCGTGTAGAAGCTATATCTTGCTCCATGAGCTAAGAAATAATATAGTGGTAAAATGTGGAAGAAACTGTTGAGACAGCTACAGACTGAAATGAAAGAAAAAAGAAATATTTTTGGTTGATACAAGATTGCTTTGCAACCAGGGATGCTCCTACATCAATATTAAATGATTATATGTATACACATTTATCTACACCTAGGGCTCATATAAATATGAAAAACTATACATGCACACATGTAGAATCATAGCATAAGTTAAACCTAACATGGTATATTTTTTTTTAAATGGTATTCTAGCTTCCCAACTTTCTTCATTATTATAAGTTTTTAACTATATATACATGTATATATATTTATATGTATCTACATATGCATATATACATGCATATGTATATACATACATATATACATATGTATGTATATACATGTATATATGTATATATATACATATATATGCATATAAATATATGCGTGTATATATATATATACATATGTATATACATACATATACATATACATGTGTATACACATATATATGTATATGCATGTATGTATATGTATATATATAATATACATATATACATGTATACACATGTATGTATATGTATATATATAATATACATATATACATGTATACACATGTATGTATATGTATGTATATACATATACATGTGTATACATGTATATATTTACATACATACATACATACATACATATATATGTGTGTGCATGTGTACATATGTATATGTATACACACACACATATGTATACCCCCACATAGTTTATCTCTATATATTATATCTAATACTTAAGACTACTACATTCCCATAGTTCTATATAAGAAAATATAATAGCAAATACAATTTTCCTACTTGTTTTAATAACCAAATCTAACCAAAATAGGGTTATAACTCTTCAAGACTTTATGGTATTCATTTAATTTCCATGAAGTGTTGGTATGTGGTGACTTATGATGCTAATGTTAATATTTTGGTGACTTTGGAAATTGTGTTTTCCCCCCAAATTAATTTATGGGGGAGTGCACAAGGGGAAAATCCCCTCCTACGAGGTCTGAGGGGCCCAAGAGGGCCTAAGAGTGGAGCCCATGGTGGGGGTATAGAAGCTCATGGGGAGTGCCCTTGAAGCAAAAATTGCCTATATTTTAATAAAGGAATTTGTTATGTTTTTTTATTGAAAAACTATTTTATAATTATAAAAATGAGATAATTTCTTGATGGTTGTGGATTGAATGTGAAATTTCATGAGTCAAGGGAAGGAGTTATTGAAGGAACATGCAACAATAGGTTATGTTTTGGATTGAAGGTGAACATAAATATGTACAAAGTTGTAGACTATGTTATAGGTAAATATAAATCTATTTCTAGATAATAAAATATATTGGATGGCTATTTTGTGGATGTAGCCCATATTAGGTGAACCATGTTAAAATATTTATGTTATCATTTTTCATTTTTTATTTTTCTATTTGAATTTATAATTGATATATTTTTATTACTCCCATCTTGCTTGTAAATCCTATCAATTGGTACCAGAGAAATGTTTGTGTTGGCAAGAGACACTACACAATTCATCTAGTGTTTTCATTGATGGCAACCCTAGTCAATGATTCAATTCGTACATCAACATTTTCTCATACCAGAAGTCAGATTGAAGCTAAGCGATTAACTGTCAAGCTAGAACAGAGCATCCGACAAAACTGTGTTCATCGATTCATATGCAATTTTTTGTTATCATTTTGAGTTGTGGATCTCAAGGAAGGTTGTTAGATGTATTATCTATGTTTTCCTTCAATCATAGAGCCTCATATCGATTGTTGTGAAAGTTAGAAGATCCAGTTGATTAATTTTTTGTTTATCAGTGCAAAAGGCCGACTAAGTGAATGTAGCGTGTTGTGGATCTTCGAGAAGAAATTCTTTAAGTGTTTTTGTGTTCGATCATGCTGATTTGGGTCCTCACTATGTTGTGGTTGACTTTGGTTGGTGTGCATTGAAAATTATTTGTGGATTGAGCCAACAGTTTGTAAATATTTTATGTTTTATTGAAGCAGACATGTGGTTGATTAAATCCTTAGTTGTGGATATATATAAGCAAACATTTATATCATTTTGATGTGTGTACAAAGTGTGTTGATGTGATGCAAAAATTAGGGAGATTGTAGAGTGATTATGCACAGTTTCACTTGTGCATAAAAGGATTTGTGATGCGAATTAAAGCAGATAGAATAGAAGAGAAGAATTAGACAGAAGGTCAAGAAAGAAATTAATGAGCTTAACCGGAATTGTAATCAGGCATTAGTAGATGTTATTTTTTCAGTTCAAACCTTCTGGATGTAATCCAAATACTTTTTTAAGACAGTGAGTTTTCTTTTGTATCTGAGCAGTGAGCTCTAGGCAGTGTGACTGAATGCATATGCATTCCCCTGTTGTAAACACCTTTTGAGTATACTTAGATCATATTGTGGATTGACCTCCACCATGGTTTTTCCCCTAACAAGGTTTCCACATAAAAAATCCTTGTGTTATGGTGTTGTGGTTTCTTTTTTAATGTTCATGCATATTTCTTTTGGTTGAATGTTATAGTGATTTAAGGATCAGATTAATAAAGCTAAAAATTGCAAAACATTGATTCACCCCCCTCTCAGTGTTTCTTGATTCCAACAATTGGTATCAGAGCCTAGTTCCTCAGAAGAAGTTTAAAAGCTTGGGGAATATCTGGGAAAGTGATTCAATGGATTCAAGCAGTCTTCAACAACAACTTTTGGTGGCCCTAGATGATCTTGATCAGTCCAAATCTGAAGTCCTAGAATTGCAGGAAAGCCTCATGAATCGTGAGAAATTCATTCAATCATTGAAAGATAAAATCAATGAGTCAAGGGAAAAGAGAAAGGAAATATGTGATCAAGTTAAATAGAAAGAAAGTAAGAGCATGGAAGGTGAACACTTGAGTCAAGCCTTGAAGGAAAAGACAGAGGAATGTGAAAAGCTTACCAAAGATAATGTTGTCATGAAGCATGAGATGGAATCTATTGTGATGAGGATGACCAAGGAGATTGAAGATATAAAGAAGAATGAAGAGAAGCTTACTCAGTCCTTGAAAGAAAAATCTAAAGAATGCAGCCGAATTATTGATGCATTCAATCAGTTGGAGCTTGAATTGGAACAATCTAGAGATAATGAAGAAGAGCTTGAAAAGTAGATTGTTGATCTTAGAGATGAACTTGCTATTGCAAATGAATTCAAGGAGAAGGTCAAGATTAGCTCAGCCAAGCTTGATGAACTGATTAAAAGTCAGAGGACTAAAGGTGACAAGTGAGGTCTTGGATATGAGAAAGGAGAAAGCTTTGAATCTAGACAAAGGAGATTTAGACAATGAAATAAAATGAACAAAGTTGGAAGGTATCTGGTAAGACAACCTAATGCTCGAAGACTCAATGGTTACTATTTTTTTTGCAATAAATTTGATCATATGGTCGTTTAATGTAGAAGCAGAATTAATCCAAGTGGTCCATCATTCTCAGGTCAGTGTTTCAATTGCAATAAGTATGGTCATAATTCAAATGAATTCAGAAGTATGTCAAACAACTTTTTCAATAGAGATGTCATATGTTATGCATGCAATAGATTTGGTCATATTGCTAACCAGTGCAGATCAAGAGAAAATCAATGGAACAACTTGTATGGACAAAGAAATGTGGTGTGCTACAACTACAACAAATCTGGTCACATTGCAAGATTTTGTAGAAGCGGGAAGGGTTTGGTAATCAAGGGAAAAAAATGCAAAGGGATGAAAAGGGAAAAGGAAAAGTTAATACAAATGAGATCAAGAAGCAAATGAAGAAGATATGGGTGAAGAAGAGTCCCTCTAAAGTAGGAAATGATTCCACACCAGAACCAGGTTCTGGTAACTCCTCTGGGAACTAGTTTAAGGCCTCTGGCCTAGGGGGAGTTCTTAAGAAAATATTTTAACCCCCTTCTCGGTAGTTGGTACCAGAATGTGGCAAACTATAATGATTGCATTAGTGATGTGTAGATGATTTGAAATGTCTTGTGGAGAGAATTTATGCAAAGTTGAAGGTCCACAGAAGAATTTTCTTTCATAGTCTGTGAAAGTAGGGTATCCGAAAGACCTAGGGTAAAAGCATTTATTGAAATGAAAAAGTTAGGTGCATGAATGATAAAAGGTCATTTTTATCCCTCATTTGTCACTTTTCATTTTGAGAAGAAGAAGTTTGGAGAGCTCTAAAGCGAACTTTGGTGAACTTGGGAAAAGATTCAAGTCTGAGAGTGATTTGGTGATCAAACCCTAATTCGGCGAAAGGTATTTATCCGAAAACTTGTGAATTTGAAAATTCTAGAAATGGTTGTTCCATTGGTTGTCAACATTAAGGATAGGACCCGTCTAAAATTCAAATGGAACCCCTTCAAATCCATCGAAACGGAACCTTTAGGTGCATTTTATTCTATTTTGTATGGCATTTTTCATATCAAAGATATTAGGGAATACATTCATGCAAATGTTGAAGAATTAGGAAGCTCCCAGTTGTTGAATTTGTACACCAATCACATTGCGGGAGAAATTTTTTGTGTGAAACCCAAATTTAAGACATTGGAGGAGAAGAAATCCATGCAGATTGTGAAGTTTCCCATGTTCGAAGAAAATGAGTGGGTTTGGTATATATTGAGTCAAGTACATGCCAAATTTATGTGGTTAAGTCAACCTTTAAAGATTACAAAGGAAGCCATAAGGAATGTTACTCGTTTAAATTCATCTGATGGATTGCCCACATTGAAAGCTATGAAGAATCAAATGTTCATAGATGCAACCGGTTCAGTGTTTGACAAGAGAGCTATGACAATTGATGATATTATTGAAGTGGATGTTAGATTTTCTTCTATGGTCATTGGGTATAAGATCTATCACTCCAACTGGGACGACTTTGTATCTGGTACAAAAATCTATGCAGCATATCGGATGATCAAGGAAAATGCATATTATGACTTGTGTGAGTTACTCTAGAGCCAGTTAATGGAGAATCTTGGAAAAATCAAGAAGGATAAGAAGAATTCCTTCAAGTAGGGTAACATGTTGTTGTGTTTATTCTTCTATTTCATGAATGAAGTTTCAGGAGTTGGAAAAGTGCATTGGCAAGGTGATAAACTTGTAGCTATTCATATTAGAGACATCTTGTATGGAATTGGTGATAGTAAAGCTAGAAAAGCTACTATTTGGGGTTATTTCAAGAACTTTTAAAATGAGATGCAAGCCAGGGAAAGGATTCATTCTTCTATTGTGGATAAGTACAAGGACACAATTTGCTTCATGGTTGATATTGATCAATGTTTGATGGAAGTTGTTGATTTGAGAATAGTGAGGATAATGCCTATGGGTTATGAGGTTGAGGAGCACATTTTGGAGCTATATGCTCAACACTTGCTAACTAAACCTTGGGATCTGATAGAAGAAAGGTTTGGTACCTTTGAGGAAAAGGATATGCAAGTGCATGATCATTTAAAGAATCCTATGATAATCTGAAGAGTGAGAAAGGAACTTGAAGCTTTTGCAGAAAGCATGGATATATCAGTTGAAGCTGTGAGAGAAGCTAGAAGGAAAAGAGAACAAGCTAAAGTAGGAGAGCCAGCTACAACTGAGTTTGCTAGTCTGGAAACATCCTCTGCCAGATCTAGATCCATAAGGAGCTTTGCTCTCTCATCTGATCCTGCAAAGAAGCCAAGTCCTCTAAAAACTCAAGTCAAAACATCTAGTAGAGAAGGAAAGAGGAAGAAGGACAAGAGCACAAGAGTCTATGTTGCTACTTCTACAGATGAAGAAACTGAATCTGATGAGGAGGTAAGAAAAATTAAGCATAAGGGCTCAAAGGAAACAAAAGTCACTAAGGACAAGCTCTCCAGTGAAGAAAAAACAAAGAAAAAGATGAAAACTGATAAATCAGGTATGTCTATAGAAGAAGTGGAAAAATCCTTGATTAAGGATGGTAATCTTAGACCACTTTGTGAATGGTATGACACCTTTGATAGTGTTATTCAAAGAATTCTTGAGGAAGGTACAATAAAGTATTTGAATAATTTCAATATGACTCTCATTGAAATAATGTTCGAGTTACCCAAAGGTCTGTATGAAGTTTTAGAAATGAGGAGAGTTAATGCAAGAACTAAAGAATATCAAATGAGAGAACATATACTTATTGATCTGTGTCCAATGATGTCTATAGAAGAGATGAAGAATATTCTCAATGAAGCTAAAAGGTACTTTAAGAGAAAAACAAGGGTAAACAAGCTGATGATTGGCCAGACTGAAGAAGTTGCAAAGGATACTGAGAAAATTCTTAAGGAAAATCTATCGAAGAACAAATACAATGTTGTTTCTGAAGTGCATGTTGAAGTTGCTCCATCTAGTCTGGTAAATGAAGAAGATGCATTTGAGGATACTTTGAAGCCTCTATATATACATGATGCTAAAATTCCTATGGATACTGAAGCTCCTAAAGTTGTGTTAGTTGATGAAGTTGAGATTCCTAAAGCCTAGGAAGAATTAGTGACTGAAGAAAAGAAGGTTGAGGAAAAATAAGTTCATGTGGAAGAAAGAGACACT
Source organism: Sequoia sempervirens (assembly GCA_007258455.2). Taxonomy (NCBI): domain Eukaryota; kingdom Viridiplantae; phylum Streptophyta; class Pinopsida; order Cupressales; family Cupressaceae; genus Sequoia; species Sequoia sempervirens. Next base: position 391,556,379 of record VDFB02058242.1, read on the forward strand.
ACAAAGGTAGTGAAGGAGTTTCTGGAAGAGCAACAAGAGGAGTTTGATTATGATTTGATTAAAGGTCCTATCAACTTGGATACTTTATCTCCCATTGAGAAACTGAAAGTTTCATCATTCACTCAAGCTAAGGCAAGGGAAGATATTCTAAAATCTCATATTGAAGATAGTGAACTGTTAAATCTTGCATCTGGTATTCTGGAGAAGATTATTCCTTCATATGTCAAGGTCTCATCTAATTCTCCATCCAGTCAGTTGAAGAAACTTGTCAATTCTTTAAGTACTCACTTCAATGGTGTGAAATCACAATACAATGTCTCACTTTTTTCCCAAGATGGACATTTACATCAATATTTTTAATTGAATCTTCATCTTTTGAGACCTATAATAGCTAAACCATTAATAATTTGAAGATGATGTGAACTAGTGATTTGTGGCAATTTGTGTGCAGATTCTTTTCTTTTTTTTTCAAATTTTGCAAAATAAATCATGAATCTTTCAATATCTCCTTTAATAATTGGTTTTAGACAGAAAACAAAATTTTTAGAAAGTAACGTTTGTGTCGTACAACATAAATTTTTTTCTATAAAGGATTAAATTTTAATTTTCAAAATATAGATTCTCAACATCAATATCTAGGGAAAGGATATTTTTTCATATTTTTTTGTTCCATATTTATTTTTAAATTAATTTTTGAAGTCACTGTAACTATAATTTGGACATACGTGTGTGTCATACAACATAACCTTTTGGGTATATATCGAAATACAATTTTTATTTTTTGGCTAAAACAAGGACATCAATACCTAGGGAATGGGTATTTTTTGAAATTTTTTTACAATGGTTTACTATTTTTTCACCTCTGCACACAAAGAACTTGATGCTTAGAGAAAAACCTATGTTTAGTAAAAATTTAAAATTAAATACATTATAAAATGAAAATATATAAAAACTATACTTGTTGGAAATCTCATTTCAAGGGCTACAATCTTGCAAAATATAATTTTTAAATGTTATTATTTAATCCATCAAAATGTAAAGAAAAAGTGGGTTTTTGCCAACTCTTTGATAGGTGTGAAGGAGACTCCATTATGGGTATGATTTAATACTAGACGGGTTCTATCCAAGGGGGTATTATCTATCCCTCTTTAATTAGAACCCTTTAGATGAAGCCTCTCAAGACTTAAGTAATTAGTTTTTCTAAAAACAGTGATTTTAGGAAAAAATTAGCACGTCCCAAAAGTGAGACACAGTATTGTGATTTCACCCTTTGAGTCACTTGAGAAGTCAGCTATGGATAAGGTTCAAAAGGAGTTTAATGCTAATAGGTTCGGTAGGTTGAAGGGAATGATTGCTAATGATAAATCTTTGTCAGCTACCCATGTAAAGAATATCCAAAGTGCTTTATCTGAAGGTGGAAACATTTATAAGTCATGCTTATCACTGTCTAAGTTCACTGCAGACACTGAAAAGAAACTAAAGGAATGTGAGAAATAGTTAGCAAATATCTCTCAAGCATTTGATCCTCTAACTATTTCTGTTGGAAAGTAAGAAGGTCAATTCATATCCCTACTTGACAAGATTAAAAGTCTGAAGCATGAAGAAGGAAAAATTGTTGAAAGAGTTTGTGAGCTCAAAGGATTGATTGGTCCTAAGATGGAGACAATGCTTAGTGCATTGAAGGAAGCATAAAATGCTATGGAAATTAGTGATCCGATGAACCTTGAGTCAGTAGAGATGCAATCTTATCTATTCTATGGTCACATGACTATCTTGGAGAGTCTCAAAAAGAGTTGGGACACTAGTTTGAGCTTGTTGAAGAATAATTTTGCAGATATATTCAAGTTTATGTAAGTTGTGGAAGCAAGTTTGTACATATGCAGTTTGTTCATAGCAGTTTTTGTTTGATTTTTGGTATGCGGATTCCTGCCTTTGCCATTGATTTCAAAGGGGGAGAGTGGGACATTGAAAAATGTTTTAATCATCTCAAGGGGAGTTGTGTTTTGAAATTTTGAAGGTTGGCAGTGTATTCATGTTGGTACTGATCCGACAATCATTTTTTACTAAGTGTTGACATAAATGCCAAAGGGGGAGATTATTGGCAAGAGACACTGCACAAGTCATTTGGTGTTGTCATTGATGGAAAACCGAGTCAGTGATTCAATTCGCACATTAGCATTTGCTCATATCAGAAGCCAGATTGAAGCTAAGCGATTAATTGTCAAGCTAGAACAGAGCATCCGACAGAATTGTGTTTGTCGATTCATATGCAATTTTATGTTATCATTTTGAGTTGTGGATCTTAGGGAAGGTTGTTAGATGTATGATCTATGTTTTCCTTGAATCATAGAGCCTCGTATTGATTGTTGTGCAAGTTAGAAGATCTGGTTGATTAAAAAAAAATTTATCAGTGCAAAAGGCTGACAAAGTAAATGTAGCATGATGTGGATCTTCGAGAAGAAATTATTTAAATGTTTTTGTGTTTGAGCATGTTGATTTGGGTCCTCACTATGTTGTTGACTTTGGTTGGTGTGCATTGAAAATTATTTATGGATTGAGCCAACAGATTGTAAATATTTTATGTTTTATTGAAGCCGACATGTGGTTGATTAAATCCTTAGTTGTGGATATATATAAGAGATCATTTATATCATTTTGATATATGTACAAAGTATGTTGATGTGTGATGCAAAAATAAAAGAGATTGTAGAGCGATTATGCACAGTTTCACTTGTGCATAAAAGGATTTGTGATTTGAATTAAAGCAGACAAAGCAGAAGAGTAGAATTAGACATAAGGTCAAGAAAGTGATTAATGAGCTTAATCGAATATGTAATCAAGCATTAGCAAATTTTATTTTTTTCAGTTCAAATCTTCTGGATGTAATCCAAATACTTTTGTAATATAGTGAGTCTTCTTTTGTATATGAGCAGTGAGCTCTAGGCAGTGTGCCTGAATGCATGTGCATTCCCTTTTTGTAAGCACCTTTTGAGTATACTTAGATCATATTGTGGATTTACCTCCACCGTGGTTTTTCCCCTAACAGGGTTTCTACGTAAAAAATCCTTGTGTTATGGTGTTGTGGTTGCTTGTTTTATGTTCATGCATCTTTCTTTTGGTTGAATTTTATAAGTGCTTTAAGGATCAAATTAATAAAGTTAAAAATTGCAAAACACTGATTCACCCCCCCCTCTCTGTGTTCCTTGATTCCAACAGTTTGGTCATCTGGTAGGATAATTTCAACTTTCAATAGGAGATATGTCTAAAAGAAGGGAAATTTAAAGTAAAAAATTTCAATGACCAAAATTATCATTTATGAAAAATGTAGATAGAAGATTACATGTATCAAAAATATTTGTGGTGGCCATTATAGGGAAAGTAAAGAAATTGTCAACAATGTCAGATGAAAAATGAAAAATTCTAGACAAAAATGCGTTGGGAAGCATTCAATTGTGATTGACACCATTTGTAGCATTTAATATATCCAAAGCAACAACAACTAAACATTTGATGAAAATTTTGACAAAATTATATGAAAATATTTTGGCTTCAAATAAGGTATTCTTAATGAAGCGATTATTTAATATGAAAATGGTTGGAGGTTTTGTAACAAACCATTTAAATAAATTTAATATAGTTACTACTAATTTAACTTCTATAAATGCAAGTTTTGATGAATAAGTTTGAGATCTTTTGATTCTATGTTATTTTTTAGAAAGCTAGAACAAATTGGTTATGCTTGTAAGTAACTTTTTTACTAATTCAAATAAATTAAAATATTATGATGTTATTGGTGTGATTATAAGTGAGGATATTTGATGGAAGAGCGCAAGTGAGACTTCAACATTGGGTAATGTTTTGAATGTACAAGATAGGGGAAAATCAAAGGAGAGAGGAAGGAGCTTAGGAATTCATGGTAAGTCATGAGGGAAATCAAATAATAGGTCTCAATCTAGAGGAAGGAAGGATTGTTGGTACTATGAAAAACTTGGACACTTGAAGAAAGATTGTTGGTCTCGGGAGGGAAAAGAAGGAGACAAAAAACAAGATGATAGCAAGGCATCAAAAATTGTAACTCAGATGAAAATGTTTTTATTCTTTCCCTCGATAATGTTGATGATACCTAGGTATGAGATTTAGGGATTTGTTTCATGCTACACCCCATAAAAATTATTTTCTATATTATTTCCAAGGATATTTTGGACTAGTATATTTGGGTGATAATGAACCCTATCAAATTGTTAGAAAGGGAAAAATAAAAAAATTGTAGAATGAAAATCAATGGCTATTACAAGAGGTAAGCCATGTTCCAAATCTAAGAAGAAATTTAATCTCAGCACAAAACCTAAAGTTGCATTAGTAGTAGGTAAAGATGTAAAAATCAACACTTTATATTTGTGTAGTGGTAATATTGTTTCTTCTACATTATTTGTTGTAGGAACAACTACAATAGAAAAAATTGCTAGAGGAACAACTACTATAGTGTTGGGAAAATGTGTCTCAACCTTGCAATTACATAAGTCATGGTTCATACATAATGTATTGTTCATCTAACGATGACAAGGGGGTGTGGGGGGGTCTCCCCTTGCAAGGGATCTGGGGGGGATCATCCCCTCGGTTGGGGGTCTGAGGTTAGTGTGCCCCAATGGGGACTCAGAGGTAGTGCCCCCAAAAGGAAAAATTTATTTATATTTTATTATTGTAAATCTAGACCATTCATCAGTATGTCTCATATCTGACAGTTGATATTTTATTATCTTGACTTGCCCTAGAAGGAAACCATATTTTATGAGGGTATTGTATTATAGTTGTGTATTATGATATATTTTGAGAGTCTGATATTGGTCGTGTTTCCTGTAGATCACTAGTTGGTGATACTCCTATGGGAAGTTTGCTCTGCAAGTATATTGTAATCTTTGTGATTTTTGAATAATATATCGGGTGAATTTTGGAGTGTGGATTTTTTCTCTTGAAATGCTTTTCCCCACATAAATCACTGTGTTGTGGTATGCATGATATTTATGTCTATTTGTATTTAAGTTTCTATAACTGTTAAAGATCTGTAAAATTTTTGCATTAATTTCCTCTCAAGGTTAGTGTAGGAAGTTGTTCTGCTACCTTAGCTTCCTTAAAAGTGGTAACAGAGCCTGATCACCTTTGGTTTCAGTTGTGGATTGTTTGGTTTTTTGAACTAATCCAAATTTGAGTGGGAGCTTGTGCAAAATATACTTTGTGATCTTGTTGCAGGATTTTTTAGATGGAAATTTCATCAGGGAGAATAGAGGTGGATAAATTTTGTAGAAATAATTTTGAAATGTGGAAGCTAAAGATGGATGATTTGTTGATAGATCAAGATTTGTGGGATGATGTTGATGAGAATGTTTCAAGGCCTATAGATCCTACTCAGGCTTCTCAATATGGTGTTATGGACCATAGATCCAAGGGTCTAATTAGATTTTTCTTGGTAGACAAGCTATTTTAATAAATTTCCATGAAGATACTGTTGATGTTTTCTGCACAACAACAACTCAGACAAAATATAGAATCCTATCTCTCTTGAAAGGTAAATATCTATCACCAAGCCTCAAGAGATAACCCCAAGGTCTCTAATTTCAGGTCTTGACAATGCATAAACAACTCAGTGATAATGTGAAAATGCTGGTAATCACAATGGGACCTTACTACAAGCAAAATACTGAATCTCAACTTATCAGATCTAACAATATGATGATACTTTAATTCAAAATCTGACCCAATAATCAAAGAAATAGAAAAAGATAAGGGTTTCAAAGAGATTTATAATCTTAGTACTACTCCTAAGATTAAAAATGCAAATGATAAACACTGAAATAGACCAATCCCTCAAAACTGATCTCTACTTGACCCAGATAAATCTGCAATCTTCTAAGGTGTTAGGATTTTCAAATCATGAACATTCATTCAAACAACCCTATTGCAATTGAAATGAACAAATCCTCACAATTGAACTAAGCACAATGAATATGAAGTCCAGGATAACTTTGCAAAGCAACTAACAATCAGTTGGTTGCGAAAAGTATGGACTGAGGGATTGCTGCGACATTCAAGTATCAAACCACAAACATTATTGAATCGAATCTAATCTAAGTATTAACCTCCCCAAAGCAATTTTAAAGATGGAATAACAAGAACCATGCAAGACAAGAGAATACAAGTATGGCACCAAATCACAATGTCATTTCTTGCATCAAATAGTCCACTGTAGCAACAATTCCAATTTTTTGTTACAATATTTGCTTAAGAACAACTACTTGCTAACTTTCCCTACTTAATTTTTTTCTAACTATTTTGCTCTATTCTACTTCTATCTTCTAACCCTTACAAATGAGGTGAAATGCCAAATATATAGAATCCCCCCAGAAAACCCCATCGACCTAGCAAGAGTTTCGCAGCATTAATTAGGCACCACCAGTCGGCCAAGAGAAAGTCAAATGAAATAAAGGAATGCATTAAATGCATGAACTACACCTAGGTTGGCCCAGGATTCCCAATGTAGCTCAGACCAATGAAGGGCGTGATAATGGGGAAGCAAAAATCTCGATGTGGTTGGGCATTAACTGCCTTCCCCTTTGTCTTTATTCTGATCCAAATTTTCATGGAATTTCAAGAGTGCCCCATCCAAGTCAGCTACAGGTGGTAACAGAAAAACCCTAAGTCATCTTTCAATTGATGTAATCTCCTCCCTTGATTGTTTTACCGACATATCTCAATCCACCTTATATGTTAGGTATTTGTCAATGATGGCAATGTATGTGGCCACATCATCTAACTGATGCTCAAAAATGGAATCATCATTAGCTAGGGCATAAACATCATGCCACCACTTCCTTAACTATTCCAAGCTCAAGTACTTGGGCATGATCTTCCTTCTTCCCATCATAATTTCAAAGAAGGCAATGGATCCATTGTAAACACCGGCTAGGGTATCATCAATCTGCTTCCCTTGTTTGTAAATTTTCTTCAACACTCTGCCTAATCTGCAATGCCTCATACCACTCCCATGGTTCGGAAGCTCTGGAGGAAGGAAGAATTCCATCACTTACCAATTTATCCCTAGTATATTCAATGATAGTTCTTGTTTTCTACAGAAGGAGATCCGTGTCTTCCTTATCTTGTGCCAACTCCGCCTTCAACCAATCAATTGCCATGATAGTATCCTTCCCAGTTGACAGAATCTCCTTAATGGCCTCATTACCTTTATTCCACACCCCTTGCAGCCAACTCACTGTGGCAAGATTGGAAACCTTCATCTTTTCAAGCTCGGTAATGGTCTCCTGAGGCAAAGGATTCGCAGTAGAAATCGAAGGGTTAATGGATTATAGGGGCTTCATTAATTCCTCCAAGCATTTCCTGAGATTTTCATTCTCTTTCTTCAACTCATGCTTGGTCTTTATTTCCTTCCTCAGCCTACCCACGATGACTGCACTACAACCCTCATAATCTTCAATATCATGTTCCATAGAAGTAGGCCCCAAGTTGAAAGTCTGCACATTATAATCTTTTCCAGCCACGTCGTCTCTATTTTTATCTGGAGCAGGGGTTGTAATGTGAACAACCCTATCATGAGCTTCATCTCTTTCAATCCTCGAGATCACCCTAGCCTTCTTCTTACATTTTTCTTTCCAATCTTGGCTAGTAGTGCATCCCAATTCGGTGGACTATCTTCCACAACAACTTGTTTTCTCCTTATCTCCTTGTCCAACCAACCAGGGACAGTGGATTCCAATTGCACCTCACTTTGTTTTTCCTCTTCTTGTTGACCTTTAGGTGTTTCCTCACTCACATTCTACTTCTCAGGAGTTTCATCTGTCTTACTTTCTTCCTCTTCAACATGTTCATCCTTATGCTCGGATGATGGGACTTTTACTGTTTCTTCTTCTCTTGGAGGGACTTCGTCAGTTCTAACAGGGGAATCCACATATGCAACCAAAGGGGACTGCATTATCTTTTCAATTTCTACCTCTGCACTATGAAGATCACCCTCATGAAATTCTTCTCCCTCAGTATCCAGACAGTCTTCAACATCCTCTGACTCACTAGGTTTTCTTTGAGCTCCATGAGCGGAAGGCACATCATCATGCTGCTCCTCATGAGAAACCACCAGATGGAGATCTGCTTTAGGCACACTGTCCCTGGGAGAAGAAGTCCTAGACCTCCTTGTATATACCTTGGACTTCTCCTTCGAACTTTCAACATTTACCACTGGTGGGGCAACTTCTTCCTCCCCAACCTTGGAGCTTGCCTTCTTTGACAATATTATGATTCTTCTCCTCTTCGGCACCGGCACATCAACTTTAGGACCCTAATTTTTAGTCTCTTTCTACTTAGACTTCCTAGTCGTTGTCCTCTTCTTGGCCTTTGGCTTTCTCTATTTTTCTGCTTCCTGGGCCTCTATTTCTTGAACACCTTTTATCTTGATTTTGAAAGGAGAATCCAACTTAGCCTTGCCCTTAGGATCCTACTTGGTAGATTCTTCAGAGGTGGAGTGGGGATCCAAATATCCCATTAGCGCATAGGTGCACTATACACCATTATTTTCCAGCTCCCATAGCTTATGCTTTAGCCATATCCTAGTGAATTTGATAATTGGATCCACTAGTTGCTTCAATTCTGTCTTTTCCTCCTCTAACTAGTCCACATCACCAATTGGCCTATCCTTTATTGCCTCATAAGCATGATCCTGGATCAAGTTTCCATCGTCTTCCAATTGATCAGGAACTATCTTTACATTATACAATCGAACTGACTCAACTAGAAGCCAGGAGAATTTCTTCTTCCTGACCTCAAATTCATCACTGTAGTTGGCCCAGTAGTCCTCCAGATCAACTCTATGGTTGTATTCTCTACTGGCCTTCCTATGAGCTTTTCCTATGATATCAAATATGGACCTCTTGGAGTGGAAAGACAAGCCAAGAGTATTCATTTCTTCCTCCGAAGCCTGGGTAGAAATAATGGAAGGACATTCTTCTCCAGTGCCAATCCTTAGGGGAAAATCTCCACCAAATCTTGTCTTATGTTTTCTTTCTTGACAATAGCATCAAAGTCACAAATTTATCTAGTTACTTCCAACAATATAATGTGATCAGTGGGATATCTTGGAAGTCTGTATGGGGCCCTTTGGCAGCCATCAATATGAATGTAGGAGAAAGTTGGGAACTGAATAAACTATGCCCCATATTTCTTGATGAGTTCTTTTGCTTGATCCGAAATCCTGACATGCTCCGCACCTTGGAGCAATCTAGTGATATACATGGTAAATGCATCATTTTCCCTCCTATAGTTTGAAATTCCCAAATGCAACTGAGGGAAAACTTCATAAATAACACCCTGTCCAAAAATTCCCTTTGTATCCAATCCTTTGTAGGGGTGGAATCTTGCAAGTGCATAGACTAGATATGAAGTCATTGTGAAAGTCTTTGTTTGCAACACATTGGATAACTGTTCATGGAGTAATCTACTAATCAAACTAGCCCAATGATAATCAATCAATTCTTGATCCATCCTTACAATGGCATGGCACATCCAATTCTCAAATACTCCTACATTCCTTAATCCAACCACCCTGCTAAGAAGAGTGATGGTGTCATAGTACTCCTTCTTGAACTTTTCCTTGAATAGCTACTTGGGCAGTTTGGAATAGTGTGACTTAGGCTTTTCTAGCCAAGAGTTGATGAATTGTTGAGGTTTAATAGTTTGCTCATCGTAGAACTCCTGAGTTGCCTTCATGTTGAATCCCACCACATGAGACCTGTCTGGCATATCAAAGGTTTGGGCGATAGAGGCAGGGTTGAGGTTTGCTACAACCCTCCCCTAAGGACCAATAATTCTCTATGTATCACTGTCGTAGTGCCTGGAACACTCAAGGACAAGCTCATAACACTGTGCCATTGAAGGGAAATTGGCCACATGTGCCAAACCTAACTCCTTCATCCTTCTAGCCACCAAAGGAAGATCTTTAGCCGCCATTCTTTCTTTGAACTCTTCATAGTCCCATTGTCCAACGTTTGTATCAGTCACCTCTGACCAGATCAATGTGACTTTTCTCTTAGGAATCTTGCTCTTAACGTCCATTTTGATCCTTTCTGCTTCAGACACAGAGGATACCTCTTCTACCTTACTAGATTTAGCCTGCATCCATCAAGAAAATCATAATAAAAAACCATAGGAGAGCAAGGTTAATTCATCAATACATCATTAGAATGAATCTCATATAGCCAAAGTGTTATTAAATCTCATATGAGATGATCACAAAAAATTTTGGGTTTCAAGACCATCCACGGAATCTGAGCCAGAGAGGAATTTCGGGAAATTCCAGACCGATCGGATTCCAACAGAATAACCAGGAAACACCTACTTAACCATTAAACCTGATCATGATCAATTAATAAATTACATGGGAAATCCAAATATGACACGAAATAATCATTAAATGTATCACAAATCATAAAAAAATCCAATTATCTCACGTTCCTTTATATTTCACCAGATTTTGGGAAAATCCGTGAGGGACGGATTCCCGCAAAGAACGAGCCAGATAGGAGACTTCGGAAAATTAGAGAGATGCCAGATTTCAGAGAAATCCGGACTCGACAGAAATCTGCAGATAAGGCAAAACTCTGAACCAATCGGTGCAAAAGCATGTACTTCGGCCAAACAAATTTCATTCAAAATGAGGTCACACCGAGTGGGGCATGTCTTGCTGACCGGCAATGAGGATATGCATGTCGATGAGAGACTTTCTCTTTGGTGTGAGGTTATAGCGAATCCTTTTTGTCTCACCGACTTTCGGGGTCCAAGCAAACACTTCGGCCAGAGAAAAGTTTTTCGATATGAGGTCTCAACAAAGTTGCGGTGTCTTGCTGACTGAAGATATAGCAAACATATCGATATGACCAAAGGGTAGTCAGGGTAGGGTCCTAGAGAATGACTCCAGTCTTTCCGACATAACACAGGAGACTTTATCGGTGTGAGAAATGATATTGTCACGGCGATCAAATATGAACTTAGGAGGGTTTCTCGGCGAGATATAGGGTGACTGATATGACTTCTCCCCGAATTTGAAGGGTCACAGCGAAGAAAATCTGGAAGGGACGGATTATCTTGGACTGTGACGCAAAGTCACGATTTTACCCAAACACCCAAATCAATCATGAATTTCAAAAAATTAAACTCAGGGTAAGTTAGGCATGGACCTTTCATAGATTTTCTTTACATTCTAGGTCAATTTTAAGATGAAACAACTTGAAATGGCACTGCCCTAGGTTTCAAACCCTATTCATCTGCCATTGGCACACAGGCAAGCTCAGAATTTAGTCGTTTCAACTGCTAAGTTGTTACTAGGGTTTACTAATTACTCTCAGGAAAGATTCATCAAAATGCAGATAGACAAATGAGCTCAAAACTCACCCAAGAGATCACAAATAACACAATGTTGAACAACCCTAGCATGAAATGATCAAATATGTAGGAATTCAAGTCCCATAAGCTCTCATAACATCAACGTGCTATCCACAATCATTCATCAAAAGCAGGGTAATAAAAAAATACCATTGTGACATGGGAATCGATCTCAGAAACAATAAACACGAAGCTCAATGGTGTCTACAAAGAACAGATGCATAAATGCACAATAGACTGCCACTTAAATCCACAATTCAAGCCCAAATGTCCCAAATCGAATCAAAAGCTCAAAGAACCAACTCTAAGGATGCAGTCCTCAAATCAAACGATGGCAAATAATAAGCATGAGGGCATAAAAGATCCCAAAAATCAAGTTAAATACATCCTTCAAAGCATGCATGAAGTCATTAATGCAATCGATAAGACAGTTAGAGAACCCGGGAATTTGACAATAGGGCAGAATCCGGAAAAATCTGGCCCATGTGGAAATCTGTGAATACCGAAAATCCCCGAACAACAGTGCATAGCCGGAGTCCAAGCGGGATCCGGGAAAATCTGACCAAGGTGGAAAATCCCGAATCCGAGTAAAAGCCTGAAATTTATCCAGAACTTAGGATTTTCAATGAATAACCTAGGGGAAACACTTAGGCAATAAAAAAAATAAGCATTTAAGCACATGCCTAAATAGGATAAAACCTCAAAATGAAAGGGCCAAAACACCACAACCAAAATAGAAAGAGGGCCCATGCTTCTAGCGGGGCGTGTGTGTGAAAACTGCACAACAAATACCTCTGCACATAAACTATGGAAGAAGCTTGATGAGATGTATCAAGACAAATCATTAGTGGACAAGATTTTCTTGAGGAAGAAATTGTATTCCTTGATAATGGAAGAGGTTGGAAGAATTATAGACCACCTAGAAGAATTCAATATGTTTGTGCCTCAATTGGCATCAATTGGTGTCAAAATGGATGAGGAGGAGAAATTTCATATCTTGCTTTATTCTTTTCTTGATTCATGGGATTCTCTTATTATGGCTATTGAGAGTACTTCTATTATATTGAAGATTGAATATGTGGTGGGTTCTTTTCTTTCTGAAGAGATGAGGAGGAAGTATCCATCAGTGCCAAGGAGGCCCTAAATGTTCATGGAAGACCTAAGGAAAAAGGCAAGAAGAATGAGAAGTGTGATAAATCCAAGTCAAGGGGAGATCCAAATCTCCCGAAAAGTCCAAAGTTATTTGCTAGAACTGTGATAAACCTGGACATGTTTGTAAGGATTGCAAAGAAGAAAAGAAGAAGAAAAAGAAGAAATTTGATTCTAATTCTAAGTCTGAGAAGGAAGATGGTGATGCATTCATTGCAGCTTTCACAACTTATGCAAGTGATGATGCATGGTTAATTGAATTGGGTGAATCTTTCCATATGACCTTTAATATAGATTGGTTTTTTGAATATGAAGAATTTGATGGAGGTAAGGTGTAGTTGGGTGATAATTCTTATTTAAATAATTTTGTTCATGGTAAAGTTAAAATCAGGTTTCTTGATGGTAGAATAAAAAGGATTAATGGTGTGTTGCATATCCCTAATTTAGCACAAATTTTTTTTTATCTATGAGCAAACTAATAGATGCAGGTGTGTAGGTAGTATTTTTTGATGCAAGATGCAAGATGCTCAAAGGTGATTGCTAGACGTATCAGATATGGCACATTGTATAAGCTTGATGCATGCACTGTTCAGTGCAATAGTACTTTTGTGAAAAGTAAGTCTATGGAAGAAGTGAGGGTTTCACCTTCAACAAATGGTCATGGATTTTTGATACCCAAGGGTTCTCTTTCTTCTAAATCAAAGTTACCTATAGATAAAACTATGTTATGGCACCAGAGACTTGGCCACATTAGAGAAAAGAGTCTAAGGACCTTGAAAATAAAAACCTCATTGAAGGATTGTCCGATTCTAATCTTGAATTTATTTTTTGTGAGCATTGCATTTATGAAAAGCAAAACTGTGTTCAGTTTTACTCAAGATCTCATAAATCGTGTGGTGTATTGGATCTTATTCATTTTGATGTGTTTGGTCCTTTTGATGTTCCTTCAACTAAAAAATCCACATATTATGTTTTGTTTATTGATGATTATAGTAGGACATGGGTATATTTTTCAAAAGAATAAATCTAAAGTTTTTAGTCAATTTAAAGAATTTAAATCAATGGTTGAATTATAGATGAAAGAAAATAAAATGTTTGAGGATTGATAATGGTGGTGAATTTTTCTCTAATTATTTTGATAAATTATGTAAAGATTGTGGTATTCATAGACAAAAGATAAATTTGTATTTTCCACAAAAAAATGGAGTTGTAGAAAGAATGAACAAGACACTGATGGAGAAGGCTAGGAGTATGTTGAGTGGTGTTGGTCTAGAACAAAGGTTTTGGGCTAAAGTTGTTCCTAATTCTTGTTACCTAATTAATAGGTCTCCTACATCAACTCTTTTTGATAAGATGCCTATAGAGGAATGGTTGGGTCACAAGACTTCATTAAGACATCTTAGATTTATTGGTTGTGAGGAATATACACATGTGCCAAAGGAGAAGCGAACAAAGTTGAAGAACAGGAATATGAAATATATTTTCATTGAATACAGTTATGGTGTGAAAGGATACAAGCTTTGGGATCCTTTTGCACATAAGGTAATATATAGTAGAAGTGTTATTTTTAGAGAAACTAATCCTTATTCTGTTATATTGTAGTCAAAACAAAGTAAATAGGAAGATGTGATTCAAATTACATCTACACCTAATAAAGTTGAATCAAGGCCCTTGGATAGACAAGAAGTTGAGGGGAGCTCATCTTGCTCTAAATCTTGAGAAGAGGAAGAACCTCCAACTCAGCTTGTTCCTAAGCCTACAAGGCATAGACAACCACCTGAAAGGCATTCACCTGATGATTGGAGATGTATTTTTTCTTTGAATACTAACATGGATGAACCCAGATCAGTAGAAGAGGCATTAGGTATGAATGATGTAGAATCTCAGAAGATTGTTATGGATGAGGAAATGGAAGATTTGAAAAATAATGATACATGGGACCTTGTACCATTGCTTGAAGGAAGAAAACTCATTGGTTGCAAATGGGTGTTCAATAAAAAGATTGGTTCAGATGGAAGTATTGAGAAGTACAAAGCAAGGTTGGTTGCAAAATTTTACTCTCAAGTTGAGGTTGTTGATTATGGTGAGATATTTTCTCCTATTGAAAAAATGACATCCATTAGATTTTTTTTCTTTCTATTGTTGTTGCTTATGATTTAGAGGTTGAGAAAATGGATGTGAAATTTTTTTTCCTTCATGGTGACTTGGAGGAGGATATTTATATGACACAACTAGAGCACTACGTGGTGAAAGGTAAAAGTAAATTGGTTTGGAAATTGAAGAAATCTTTGTATGGCCTAAAATAGAGTCCTAGGATGTGGTACTATAAATTTGATACATATGTGTTGAGTTTGGGATTTGAGTGTTCTAAATTAGATCATTGTGTTTATTATAAAACTAATGTGATTGTTTCTTGTTTATTGCATTATATGTTGATGATATGTTATTTATTGGTAGAGGGAAAGGTGTGATTTCATAACTGAAATCTCAACTTATTGCTAAATTTGAAATGAAATATCTTGGTGTAGCTAAACACATTCTTGGGATGGAAATTAAAAGAGATAGAGTTAAAAAAAAATATATGGCTTTGCCAAAGTAAGTATGTCAATTCAATTTTATAGAGGTTTGATATGTAGGATTGTAGACCATTATGTGTTCCTATTTCAGCTGGAACAAAGTTATCTATTTTAGATTGTCCAACATCCCCGTCAGAGATGGACGACATGAGAAGAGTGCCTTACCAGAGTGCAACTGGAAGTTTGATGTATGATATGGTTTGTACTAGACTAGACATTGCCTATGTAGTGGGAGTTCTTTCCAGATATATGTCTAATCTTGGTAGAATTCATTAGGATGCAATTAAAAGAGTCTTTAGCTATTTATGTGGTACCTCAGATTATTCCTTGTGTTATCATAGTAAAATTACTAAAGATGGTATTTCCCTTGATATTCATGGTTATGTGGATTCAGACTAGGCAAGTGATGTTGATAGTAGAAGATCCACTAGTACTTATGTGTTTACTTTGTTTGGTGGTGTGATTAGTTGGATGAGTAAGTGACAAGCTATGATTGCTTTGTCCACTACTAAAGTAGATTATATGGCAGCTACTCATGCTTGAAAGGAAGCCATTTGGCTTAAGATATTGTGTTCAGATATTGGAGTAAAAAAGGTGCAGTGACAATTTATTGCGATAGTCAAAGTGCGATATGTCTAGCCAAGAACCCAACATTTCATGCCAGGACCAAGCACATTAATGTACAGTATCATTTTTTTAGAGATATGGTTGAATATGGCAGGGTAAAGCTAGTTAAGGTAGATACTTTGATGAATGTTGATGATTCTTTAACTAAATTTGTGAGCATAGAGAAGTTCATATGAGAAGCTTGTTTGTCCCTCTCCCCCTACCCCACCCACTTGGGAGGATATTATGGTACAAGAGGATGAGATCATTAAAATATATCTTAACATCACCTTACCTAGTCTCCATTCATCTCCTAACATCTCTCCCACTTGTGAAAATTATTTAGTGCAAGAGAGTGCAATCATGGATAATCATAAAAGCCATAGTTATTCTTCTCTTGATACCTCTCATACTTGTGATGAAGGTATCTTGGTGTTAGAAGATACAATCATTGAGAATCATGAGAATTTTATGCCAAATGAAGATGATATCATAGATACATTTCTTTTGAAATACAATATAGATAAAGAGGCTACGTCAATCTTTGATCCTGCCTCATTATAAAGCCATCAACAAGAAGTCACATTTGTTGAGGTTATGAATGCACAAGTATCTATCAAACCTCCCTTAATTATTGGACCTCTTAAGAGTCCTCTAATCATTGGACCTCCTAAGATTCCTCTAATTATTAGACATCCTAAGAGTCCTCTAATCATTGTATCTCCTAAGAGTCCTCTAATTATTGGACCTCCCGAGTCATCTCCTAAGCCACTTCTTCTAGGTGATATCTTAAATTTTGCAAGGCAACATTACAGTAACAATGTTTTGTAGCAACCAATTTATAATACCATTACTCACACATATAACACAAGGAATAATAGGCAACCATGAGCCATACCTACTTCATTACCACTATCTTAACCTATTTTTCCTAGTGCTCCTCATTTTTCTTTGCACAATGGAAAGGAGTATGATCTTGTGGAACAACTTAGAAACACTCCTACTAATATTTTTCTATGGTATCTCATTCAATCATCACCTGATTATCATAGAATGCTTTAAAATGCTTTGAAACAATTTGTTATCCCTCCTAGTGTGCAACCAAATGATGTAGCAACCCTAATTCAAGGTATGAACTCAGTCAACTTAGACATTACCTTTCATCAAGATGAGTTATCTCCAATAGAAATGTAAAAAAAAAATAACGCTTTGATGATAGTGGCTATTATTAATCACTGTGGCATAAGGTGTACCATAATTGATAAGGGTTCAACATTCAATGTTTGTAGTGTAATCTAGTGTAATCCTTCTAGACAAGATTAGAGTAGATAAGATTCAAATTCAACCTGATTCTTTATCTATCCATGGATTTGATAATGTGGGGAAACAACCAATGGGTGTGAGAACATTACCTATTAAAGAAAGAAAGGTAACATTGCAAACTACTATTCATGTTATGCCTCAAGAACTCTCATATAATCTTCTAGGTAGACCTTGGATTCAAGCATGTGGTGCCTTCAATGTTACATCGTCTAGTGAAGTATGTTTATGTAGTATCAAAAAAATGTTGTCATGTACATTTTCACACTTAATTTGGGAATAATTAATGACAAATTGGACTTGATATCACCTTGATCTAGTGTTGTGATGAGTTTTACACATCCACATTAGGTCTAGAGCCTGTTTAAGCTAATAAACCTAACTCTGCCCTAATTTAATGTTGTAAAGTATATTAATTCACACCTTCACATTAAATTTAGGAGGCTTGTAAACTAAATGGATCTAATCTAGTGTTGTAATGTGTTGTGCACATTCACATGGGATTTTGGACCTTTCTAAGCTAAATAGACCTAATTTTTCCTTAATTTAATGTTGTAAAGTATATTTATTTACACTTTCACATTGTATTTTGGTCCCTATTGCATTTATGACCTTAATGTCATCATTAATAGGCCCCTATGACCCCATATTATGCATTCCAAGGCATATTTTAATCAAAAACTTGACAATATCAATATATAAACTTAATTTACACCCTCCCCAACACTTTATCAATCAGAATAGGCCCTGTGGGACCCATTCACCACTTTGGATGAATGAGTCCCATCCAAGTGGGACCCATTCGCCCAACTTGGTGAATGAGTCCCATTTGGCCTATTTTCAAGGTTTTGAGTGGGAAAAAATGTGTTTTAAGTTCAAATTTTGTGTATGTCATCCTTTGGGGTCTATTACAAGGGATATTAGATGGATTTCATATATAAATGAGCTTTCAAATCACTATTTCATGTAAGGTCTACATGTTATCAAGTCAGGCACTCAAGAGTTAAGCATTCCAAGACTTCACAAGATCATTTTTTAGACATTCAAGGGAAGAATTCTTCATCAATTATTGCAGAAATTCAAGATCCATCACCATGTCAAGCATCAAGCATTTTATTGAGCTAGTGTTGTGATGTAGCATTGAAGTTCCAAGATCAAGCATTGTTCTACTCCTATTGTCAAGATCAAGATCTACATCCTTCATGTCCATTTCATGTTGAGGTTCTAATTTACAAGAAATCATTTACAAGGCATCATTCAAGGTATCATTGTCCATGATTCATGTTTCATGCCTTCATTTCATTATCTCATCATTTAGTTTAATTACCTACAAGGATTTTGACCAAGGAAAACCCCTATTCCCTAACAATCAACACTTTCTCTCTATCTATATCTATCTCTCTCTGTCTCTGTCTCTCTCTCTCTTTGTGTAATTAAAAATTTGGGTGCTTTAAAGAATTGAAGGAACATTGAATATTAGGTTACAATCTTGTTGGAGTTTTCTCCCCATTTCCAAGGTCATAATCTTCACTAAAAGGTCACCTATAGCCCCAAAATTAGGGTTTCATATCCAGAAACAAAGAGGAACAAAAAGAGAAGACATTGATGGTTAGATTCAAACTTTTAAATTATAGAAAACCCTAACTAGACTCATTTTCCCAGATTGGAAAATGAGTCCTAGTTTAGGTCAATTTTGAGATTTTTTCAGTTTTGGATACCCTTTTCGAGAAACTTGTTCTTATACAGAAACCCAGATCTAGGACTGATTCGCCTAGATTGGTGAATGATTCCTAGTAGGCCTAAATTTCAAGACTTGCAGCATCTCCAGTCTTCATTCAAGCCTCTACAAGTTTCCAGGTGCATACTTCTAATTTTACTATTTTCTATTCTGATTTATATGCATTTCTAGGTCATTCATTCAATTTTCATGCATCACTAGCTTTTGTCATTAAGTCTTGCATTGCAATTGTATTTCCAAGTTCTTACTTGGTGGTGAACCCCTCATTAATATCTAAACATACCCTAGGATACCCTTCTAGAAAATCTCTTGCCTCCATTCCATACTTGAGGTTGAGATCTCTAAGGTGTCCTTGAATGTAGCAAGTGTGAAATAGGAACCCTATCCATGTGCTCTATTCCTCCAAGGAGGGGAGTACTATTTTCATTACCATGGTTTACAACAACAAGGTTTACACAATCGAATATGAGCTACAATCAAAAAATTATTTATAAATTGAAATAGGAATGAAAATCCCTCTTACAACATTGACACCAACTACAAAAGTGGAACCGATACAAGAATTAGAAGAGAAATCAATCACGAAACTATTGGATGATGATTGGGGTTCCTTGGATTTTACACCTACCTTCATGGGAGAATACAAGATTACACACAAATAAAAAAAGAGAAGGAACCTGACATAATATCAACACACAATGAGTCATCAAAACCATGTGAGTCCAAAACCTTTAGCAAAGAAATGGAGAACAAAAATTATCATCCACATATGATGAGTGTGATCATGAGAAACCACCAAATCCAAAAGAAATGGAAAAAATTTATGGAAGATGTTATGAGATTTTAAAACAAATTGTCTAGAATGGAAAGGATGTGGGATAATAGAACAAGGAAGCCATGTCCCTATAGATCTTACCCCGCAAGAACAAACAAGAGGTCTTGGTTATTTTCCTTCAAAATAAACAAAAGTATCTCAGAAACCTTTGATTAATATCAATGTCATCACGCAAAACACTCCTAGGAAAAATATTGCTTCATCTTCAAACACATTCCTTAGAGATGATTGGGGTTCATTATATTTTACACCCTCCTTTAAGGGAGAGCACAAAATCTCACAATCTATAGATTCTTGTGTATGTATGACACCTTTTAGTAAGCAAGAAGTATCTTTGTCAAAAAAGAAAGGAATATCTTCTACTATTGATCAAAAGGGTACCATGTCGAGGATTCTCGAAACCTGCTAGATATCTCTCCATCCAAGAACATGAAATAAGTTTTATAGCAAAAGTTCATTTTGTTCATATCATCGAGTTAATGGTCATTCTACTAATGAATATAAGGCTTTAAGTAATAAAATTCAACATCTTAAGGATTGTGGTGCTCTTCCTTGTGTTAATGCACCTACTTTCTCTAATTGATAATGATTTTTATCATATCATGTTGCTCATCACTATGTGGCATTGGTAGCTTTATGTGTCTTACTCATTTCCATTCATGGTGGTACAATATCAAGTGCAACCATATCTATCTTGGCACCAACATGATAGTCTTTGGTGGTTGAATTTGTCTCTACACTTGGATAACTAGGTTGTAGAGGTGTGCATTCTTTTCAAGAATCCTCTCTTCCCCTTTTTCTACTTAAAATACCAACATAGAAAGTATGTTGACATTTTAAGTGGGGGCATATTATCCCCCATTCATTGTTTTCCTGTTCCCTTGTTAGTGATGATATCATATATATCCTAGGAATTTTGATCATTACATTGACATTATTTTATTGACATTAGAATTATTTCATTTTGTCATTAACATTTTGACATTTCTTGCTTCACGTTGTTCATAGAGGTTGAATTTAGTATAGCATAGCATCTTGATCATATTGCAGCACCTTATCAAGGTTATCAGGGAGTATAACTTTTGGTATGGTTGGTGTATGAGATCCTGTATACCTAGCATGACTTGCCCATCACCACTCGTTTTGTGAATTCACACCTTGTATACCTAGTCGATGAGCCTATTTTTCATGGCCACCTAGCATAACACAACTTTCTTTCCTATAGAGCTATGTGTTTCATAAGTGATTTTACATCCTTATGAGTGTATTTAATATATGTGGCATAATGAAACTTGCTAGTCCTTCCATCTTTTCTTATCGCATCAATTTTGACATTGTATGTTTGTGTATCTTATCTCACTTCTTCATATCATACATTGATGTGTGTCCTTTTGTGCTTATATTGATTTACCATGGGATCTTGGATACTGGAGGCTTGTGCAACCCCCTTGATACTTGCCATCCTATCCCATCAAAATTTGTGTACTTGGAACCTTCTTGACATTATTTGTCTACTTTAGTGTGAGTTTGAGTGTAAGCTCATACTCTCACTAAAGTGGGGGCTAAATGTAGTGTTGAAAAATGTACTCCTTTACATTTTCACACTATGTTTGCATCCCCTTAATTAATTGGACTTAATTAAGCTTATAATTTCCTAAATTATGCATTTGTGAGCCTTATTATTCTTGTTTTCCAAAAGGGAAACTTATATTAAAAAAATTCCTACATTAATTTAAACATCTTGGAAATTGTGTGTCTTGGATTTAGGTCCTTCTTAAGTGCTAGGATCCAATTTTTAATATGTTTTTTTATGGAACTTTAAGGATTCAAATTCAAGTTTCAAATGTCATCTTATGGAATCTAATTCTTGGGAAATTAGATTAACACCTATAAATACATAGTTATTTTATCAATTCAAATCTAAGCAACATTATCTAGCATTAAGGAAACTTTCACAAGAGAAAATATTATTGTCAAGAGCATTGAAGATCAGATTTATCAAGCATCTATAGTAGCAATCCTGATCATATCATCATGTCAAAGTTATGTGTGTTCATATTATGTTTTGGAGCTAACATTCTGAACTAGGTTTCAAGAATTCAAGCAAGAATTCAAGCATTAAATCAAGCAATCATTCAAGACAATTCACGCAAGATCCAATCCTTAGAGAGATGTGTTAGACTTCAATCCTCTAAGGTCAACCATTGAGGGTTTGGTGAGTTGTGATATATTTTTTCATTCATCAATCCTTGGCATTTGTCATTATCTTTTATCATCAAGGTTTAATTACCAAAATGGGGTTTGACCAAGGAAAACCCCTATTCACCAAAAACAAAAGAAATACCTTTCTTTGTGTGTGCATATTTGTAGGTGAAGAAGGACTAGAATTGGATATAAAGTGCAATTTTGTAAATTTTTCAAAGTTTTCAAGCCACAGAAACTCACCTACAGATTTTATTTTTGACTTTCTGACTAGAATTTAGAGAAATTGGGAGCTCAAATCCGGGATCAGAGGGTTGTGAAATCAAAATTTGGGTCCTTGTATAGAAACCTATTTTCCCTAGGGAAAATATGTCCTAGAAAGACACTCAACAACCACTTTTGGTGACAAGTATACATCAGGCTTCCCTTCTCATATTTTCCTAAAAATTATTGTTTATGTTTGTGCTATCCTTTAACTTTGCATTTCAATTTTTACATCTTATAATTGAGTTCATTAGGAATTTTATTTTCATCTCCCAAAAGTGCATTTCAATCATTTTCTATCATAAGAAAACAATAGGTCCTAATAGGGTTGACTCTCCTCAAGGTTGAAAGGAAATCCTATCCTTAGGAGATCTCTTCTTCTAATGAAATTAGGAAAATGTAAGTGTATATATCACACACCTTTTAATCATTCCACATTGATCACCCCACTTACATTTTTATATGTTTCACATGGTCTATGGAAATCCCCTCTTTAAAGACCACATATCCAATATTTTTTCCTTGTGGGACTCTAAAAATATATTTCTTAGGGTTCAAAGACACCTCGAACTTCGAACTCTTGTCATCTCTAGAATACCTTCTCTAAATGATTGAAATGATCCTCTTTAGACTTGGAGAATACTGTGAGGTCATCCAAATATATAAGGATTATCAAATTGATCAAATCCTTAAAAGAAATATCCATTTCTTTCTAAAAATTAGCCCTTGCATTTGAAAGACCAAAAGGCATCTTGGCATAATCAAATATTCCCCATTTTGTAGTAAATGTAGTTTTATGTCAATCCTCTTCTTTAACCAATAATTGATTGTATCTAGAGAAATCATCCAATAAGGAAAACATCTTTGAAGAATTTTCTCCATGAAAGGAAGGGGATAGTGATCCTTCAAAGATGCTTTGTTTAAGTCTAAAATCCACACAAAGTCTAATATCGCCATTTTTATTTCATATAAGGACCAAGCTAGATACCTAGGTAGAATGCTTAATCAAATACATGATCCATGAATCTATAATTTTCCTCAATTCCTAAGCCATAAGAGATTCTATTTTAGGTTATCCAATCTCTGCTTTTGGAAGATTGGATTAGCTATGTCAATCAAGTCTATAGTGTGTTGGATTGCACTACAATCATACCTGTTTAGATCATCATAAGTCCATACCATGACTTTATCATATTCACTACAAAAGGATATTAACCTTTCCTTATCCTTTTGAGGGACATCCTTTCCAAATTTAAATTTTCTACCACCTCCAACATCTAGATTAGAGTAGTCACCTTTGTTTGCAATGAATTTTCTCTTGTCACTTTTGGCATCGTTAAAATAAAATAGATTTTATAGAGTGATTAATCCTTTTGAAAGCTTGTTGGTTTTGAGTTGGATAATTTTTTCTTCATAAGCTTCTTCAATTTTTGGTTGTAATTGTTTCATAAATTCACTAGAATGCTGAATAAACATGGTGATTTAAGCATCACTCTCAAAGACTTGCCAATTTTGATCATTATTGAGGATGACCAGTCTCATGATCACCTGTATCATATGATTTTTTGTTAGTAGGTCTATCACTAGGTCAAACTAAGAACCAAGTATCTTCATTCTATCTTCTTCAACATTCTTAGATCTCAAAATCACTTGGATGTCGAATGCTTCAAATCCTTCAATTAAATCCTACACTCTATGGTAGTAGGATCACATTCACACATTTTGCAGTTGATGTTCCTCTTATATGTTTTATCAATAGCTCTAAATCTCTAAATACCTTTAACCATTTGATTCTCATATGCTCAGATAGACTCAACCCATGGACTAGGCCTTCATATTTGGCTTCATTGTTTGTATAGGAAAATTGGAATCAGAAATCTCTAAGGGTCTCATCTCCAGTAGGGGCTACTAGGTCCATACTATCTCCTAAACCTGTCTTACATCTCACACCATCAAAGTGTAGAGTCCAAAGGCTAGACTCATCATTTTGGCTTCTATGTTAGCTTCCTTGACTATAGTCACTTGAGGGATGACTTGATCTTCATCATATATCACACATGTGTTGAGGATGATAGCATCATAATTACTAAATGGATCACTCCACATGAGCTCATTAATAAAAACTTATTCATCTAGGCTCCTACCTCTAGTTGCTTCTTCATCTTATAACATTTACACACAATACATCTCATTCTTCAAAAAAGATGTGTTGGTGGCCTCAATGTTCATCACAACATCATTTGTAATGTGTTCTAACTGTAAAGGTTAAGATAACACTTTCATCTTGCCACATGCTTAGTCCTTAGGATTGGGTGAGACCAATCTAAAGACAAATATCCTCCAATATTACCAGTAAAATCTCTAGAAAAACATAATCAAAAAATGGGAGGGATATCTATTGTTGCCACCTCTTAGGAAATCATAAATCTAGGACATGAATACAAGATTAAAGGAATACTTTTGATTATACCTATAGCTTGGACCCTTTTTCTGTATAATTACATGATTCTCCTATCAAGAGGTTCATATTCTAGTTTTAACAAATCTACAATTAACTTAGGCATGATTGTGGTGTTGGCACCAGAGTCAATCATAGAATTGTGTAGAAACTTTCCCCCTACAACGAGAGTTAACAAAAATGGGGTGGGTTTTGAGTTATTCACCTCTTCTTTCACAACATTTTCTTTTGTATTTGTGAATGCCGCAACTCCTAGGGCCTGACTCTTTAACTAACTCTTTGATTTTCACCTAGTTACATTCTAGGACCGCATTGTCTTGCACCAACTTTTAACCATATTCCAAGGCTTACCACAACAAATATTTTTTCTCTGGGTAACTAAAATATCCCATAAGGAGACATGGATGGATGCCTTCTTCAATTTCTCCATCACATTGAGCAGTTTGGATGTTTGGGCCTTTAGCTCTTTTGCTTTACTCAAGATTGGGTCATCCTACTTTTGAAATGCTAGAGTTGCTACTTATGATTTTTATTTTTTCTCGAAGATAGGCTTGGGTTGTGATGTCAAGGGTATCTACTCTCCAATAAATATCCTTTTCGACCAAGTATGATATTCTAACTCGAATTGAGGAATCTTCAACGTTGATGTCTCATTAGAAAGCACCACATCTTCTCCCTCCATTAAAGAGAATAGTGCATGGTACAAATCAATTTTCCCTTCCTACCCCAAGGACATGCCTTGTAGTTGAGCCATTAGGATGGAATTTTCCACTCTAGGATGTTGATAGGCATACACACTTGTATCAGTTATAACTCCTTAATTTTGTTGTTCTATGATCTTCTATTGAAGATGTCTAGGGAAATTCAAAGGAATGTGTACATAATTACATGGGAAGCACCATGAATTAGTGTCATCCATAAAATTATTTTGACCCACCATCAGATCTCTATTATGATTAGGTGGTATAGCTTGTAGTGGAGTCAGGACTGGTACTATCTGATTTGTAGGTTGAGTTTGATTATTTTCCTTCACTCCTCCATGGTATTGGTTATACTATAAGGGAGTATTTTTTCCTTGAAAATTCTAGTAAGGGGACTTAGGGAGCACAACGTGTTGCATTTTGAGGTTAATTATCTCATTGGAAAAGGTCTACAATAGATTTTTCCTATCACTCACCTTTGTGGCCAAAGGGGTAGAAGCAATTGCATTAATCTACACATTAGGATACACATACATCAAAGGAGGCACAAAGGAGGTACTAGGGGAGTCTTCTAGTGGTGGGGGTGATATTTCAAGGAATATAGGCATGAGTAGTTGAGGAGGAAGTTTTTCAACATCTATAAGGTTATTCTCAGCCCTAACGGCCAATTTATATGCATTTGGAAGGGTCTTCCCCCCTAATGATTGGATCATCATAGTTATGTTAGAGTTAAATCATTTCAACTAAAAAATGATAGCCATACTTTTTGAGGGTCTAGCCATCATGAAGATCCTTTACCAAGTTTTGTAAAACCTAGTGTTGAAATCATTGATATCCTCTTGGGGTGTTTTTTTGATGGTTATCAATTGCTAGAGTAAGGAGGAAAAAGCACCCTTCTTTATAAACTGATTGAAGAATCTATCTTTGAGTTGATCCCAAGTACTGATTGAATTAGGGGGAAAGGATCTATACCAATCTAGATATTTCCCTTTGAAAGAAGCAGCTAGTAGCCTTAATGCCATGTTTTTCTTTGTCACATGATGTACCATGCTTAGGTTGACAACATCTTGCAAATTTTTTATCAAAGAATGTAATACATATTTTCATAAGTCTTAGGAAATTGTTTAAAATCAATTTAGATATTTGGTTTAAATATTTTTTTTCTTAAGGTCTTTTGTTTTAAAAGGGGAGAGTTAATCTTTTAATCTAAAAGAGCTTGTTAAAATATTTTTATCAAAAAAAAGTTTTCGTGCCAAAGTCTAGAAAACAATACTTTCACATGCAAAAGGAAAAAGGGTAAATAAGGGAGAAAAGAAAACTCAAAGGTAAATTCCAAGTTATAAGGAAAGGTCAAGAAAAGAGAGGTTAAACTCAAGTTTAGGCACTAAAATTTGAAGAAGAAATAAAGAAAAACTAAAGGTAACACCAAGTTTCATGGAGGAGGCAACAAAAGCTCATGTTGGAATAGGGAATTTAGGGTTAACTTCATGTTTGATCAGAAGCATTTGTGGATAAAGGAAAATATGAAGAGAACTCCATGTTGAAGATGAATATTATAGTTTTGTTCCTGTTGAAGGTGAGGTGAAGAGATGGTTTTCCTAAGGATTGAAGAGAGATATGTGGTTCCTAACTCCCAAGAACCTCCTATGCTACCAATTGAAACATCTAAATATGTGTGTCTTTGTTGTTTGGACCTGATTTTTTTTTGCCCCTGAGGCTCGATGTGTAAAGGGTACAACACCCTGTAAGTGCTTCTTATCTTATCAAAAACATGATATTAGTAGGTCTTCCTAATTTATTTATAATTATCTATATCATCTATAATTACAAGAGAAGAGCATACAATGATTTACAAGATCTCACATAAAACTCTAATCTCTCAATTATGAATTTTTGCACTCAAAACTCTCAAGAAAAAAAGATTTAATACCATGCTAAAATTATAAAATAGATTTATAACCAAAGAAACTATTAAGAGATAAATAAGTTATGAAAATATGAATAAATAACATAGATTTATACTAAATATTCTAATAGATGTACAAATGTCAAGATGACAATATTACATTAAAAGCTCACAAAGAGATGCTAATGAAAATAGTATAAAAATATAATCTAGGTAGTGAGTATAAATATACTCAAGAAGAGGGTGGAGGTGGCAAGTCCAACCAGTAGGGAGTTACCACCAAGAAATCTAAATATGGCAAATGTAACTCCCTTATAAGATGATATCACCTCAATAATCCACTCACCTATTTAAACTCACTTTATTAACCTATGAAAGTTTTTAAAAGTATAAGGAAAAACCTAAGAAAAAGAAATTGAAACCTACAATAATATTTATGTCATTTCTCATTTAGTAATTTATATTTTAATGGTATACCTTAATGTAATAATAAATTAATAAGTGGCACAATTTTTTGTTTGGTTTATCTCATAGCATGATCTTTATCTACTCTATTTACCCCTATTTAGACTAATTTTAAAATAATTGCATTTTGGTCATCATCATTTCACCCTTATTTTCAATTAATTTAATATATTCATTATTTTTCTCAAGTTTTAAATATTATTTTTGAGTGGCTTTGGATTGACCTACTCAATCATAAAATACATGAAAATGAACTTAAAATTCAAATTCTATGTTTATGTCCAACTTCTACAAGATATTATTGTTGTAGAAGCCAAGATTAAATTCTAACTCTAAGATAAACTTCCACAAGTGAATATATACACAATAAGATAATGATATCTATCATAAAAAGTGAATATTTTTAATAGAAAATATATATTATACCTATGAGATTCTTTTATGTTGAGAATATTCCCCTACAATAGGGGGATGGTAGTTGACTATATGGTTGTATAGATGTAATGGTGTGAATTTGTACCCTTTGAAAATTCCACATTTATATACCT
The DNA here is from genome assembly GCA_007258455.2 of Sequoia sempervirens. Classification (NCBI taxonomy): domain Eukaryota; kingdom Viridiplantae; phylum Streptophyta; class Pinopsida; order Cupressales; family Cupressaceae; genus Sequoia; species Sequoia sempervirens. The sequence goes on from VDFB02058242.1 coordinate 391,584,583, forward strand.
CCTACCAAAGAGAATTATGTCTAATAATGAGATTCCACACTCTTCATCCATTTCCATCCACTTGGCAGTCTGTTCTCATGTTGGTGGGGGATATTTTGTTTAGGATGCTAGCACGATGCACAGATGTATGTGTGGCACACTATCATCCTAACAAGATTCCTGCCTCTAGAATCCGTAGAGGCATTACACTCCTCCATTGGGCATGAAGTGAAACATCTCCTGCCCTTCGGACTGACTTTGAACGGATCTTTTTCCTCCATTTTTCACCTTAAAATGACTATCTCTTCTATTCTTTCTCTCTCTCTTGAATTCTCTCTAGAACTCTCTCTTGATCTCTTTGGCTTCATTCTAGTCTTCTACACTCTTCTCACAACATTCTCAAGTTCTACCACCTTCATTGGAGCAGCAAGTTGATATTTTGTTGGCTCACTCCCCTCTTTGTTGTGACAACGTTGGTCTTTGAAAGCTTGCAAGCTCGTTCTTCTCCCATTTTCCTTGAGTGCACATGATTGAAGGTGATATCACTCCATCTTCATTTTACTTTGTATTATCATTTTAATATTGTATCACATTGTTGTTCAATGTATTACTTGGTATTGTTATTTCAATATCTTTCTTTATCACATTTCTCTAATCGTTTCTCTATTGTCTATCAATGGAAGTGGAAACACCAAAGCGGGGGCTTGACTCTAGTAGTCCTTTAAACATAGCCCCAAAAATTTTGCATTCTTGTGTATGCAAGTTGTTCATTGAGTGAATACTTTGAAGATATCAACTCGTGGGTAGGAAGGTGCAGTTTCCTCACCCTTCTTTGTCAATTCATAGTTAGATTCAGTTAAATTATTATCCTTGTTATGCTATCATTTTTTTCCTTTCTATTTCTGTTATTATGTCAAACTATATGTGTTAGGTCATTAGTAAGTGTAATTTTGTAAAATTACACCCCTTGCAATTTCACATACATTCTTATATCCACTTTAGCGTCCACTCCCTTAGTACTTGTGTAGGCTCATTTTAGCCCCTACATCAGCCTTTTTCCCTCTCAGGATGCTTAGGACCCCTTTTTTAGCAGCTACCTTCATGTGTCAGCTTTGCGTCAAACCTTGTGCTTTTCCCATTCTCATCGTTTTGTAGCATGACGTGTCTAGAAACTAGCATGTTGTGCGGATGTCCATGTGCCACACTAGTGTCCTCTAAAATTTTAACATTCAGATAATCATTTCTAGGTGCCTTGCCACTTGTCAGCTACTTTTTTTCAGTGGTAACACCTTGTAACAGTTCAGGAAGCTTCTTTTCCCTCCTCTTCTCTCTTTAAAAACTATCTTTTCAATCCATTTTTCCTTCTTCTTGGTCTTTCTCTCTTGGAGACATTCTCTTCTCTCTCACTCTCTTACTTCCATTGCTCTCTTGCTTGGTATAGTAGCCTCAAGCTCTCACATTCTTATAGCACTCTTTGCAACTCTCTTGGCTCTCATAGCTCTACCTCAAGCCTTGCAAGTGATATCTATCTTGTGCCTTGTATCTTTGAGCATCTTGGGATTTCTCACCTCCCTTATCTATTGCATCTCTATTTTTTGATACGAGTTCTCCTCCTTGAGCAGGGATTGCTTTTATCACTCTTGCACTCATTTCATTTCTGATTATTATTTCTCTCTATCTATCTATCTTGTTTTCTGTGGAGGTGGGAACATCGAAACGGGGGTTTGACTAAGGAAACCCCCTAAACAACCCCAATATTTTTCCTTGGTCTTATTTATGTAGATATTGAAGGCATTCATTTGCCGAAGGATTCATTTCTTGGGTTGTTGTGATTATTCTCTATCTCTTATTCTCTTGCTTTATCATTTACATTTTACTTAGTTTACTTTACTTTATTTCAATTTTGTTACATTCAGCTATTTTCTTATATTCTAGAAGTTCTTAGTAATCATATTGTTAGTAGTCACTTTTTTGTTCTCTAAGACATCCTCATTTTTAGTCTATATGAGATTCCAATGTTCCTCTGGGACTCCAACGTGTCGTGCTATAGTTTGTATACTGCACTTCCATCCTTGGTCAAAAAATTTCTTGTTTGTCCAAAAAACCTTCGTGACCTTCTCTTTCTAGTTTTGGAAATCTCACTTTGTTCCTTAAGGTAGTTTAGGGCAGTTCACTCCCTGGGATTCTCTTGAGAAAGAAGAGACTTGTGAGCAAAAAATCCCCCTTCTCTATATTTTGGTGAACCCAGTGTGAAAACACCTTCCCCAAAACCCCATTTTATATTTTCAGAGTGATACACCAGCCTTCGATCGACTTGTCTATATCTCTATTTTAAAATGTACTTTCCATCTTTCTTCCTTCTATCTCTTTCTAGCTTTGTTAAGAAAATTCAAGAAGTCTTCTTACAAGCATGTGAAAGTGAGTTTTTCTCTCCTTTCTTATTATTCTTTGTTGATCCCTCTCCTAAAATTCCTTGTAAGGATATGTTGGCACAAGAGGACGAAACCATTGATGCTTTTCTTAACATTACTCTACGTTTTCTTCATTCCAATGCACACTCTTCCAAAGATGATGCATTAGTGGATGGTGAATATACTCTTCATTCCAATGCACTGTCTTCTAGAGATGATACATTAGTGAATGATGAAGTTCCTCTCATATCAGATCCTCCAAGGATGGATGTTGAGTATATTTCTTCAAATGATTCCTCTATAAGTTGCAAGAAATTCGTAAATATAATCTATGTCTCTATTGCCCCACAAAGGCCTAAGATACCTATTACTTATCTGACTCTGACTAGTCCTTCTCCTAAAATAAATTTTTCTATTAATGGTGTTCCATTTGATACTGATTCTCCTAATCTATCTAAAGCTCCCTCTTATAGAGTGGTAGTCCAAACTTATAATACTAGAAGTGTATACACCTAAAATCGGTCAAGACATTTAATTAATTAAATACTAGTTATTTAATTAATATTTCATCTACTTATAAATAAATTCTCAATTTATTTATATAGTTCATATCTTCTAATTCTCCAAATCTAAAATCGCATTCCTCTAATCTAATTAAATAAACAAATTTCTATAGTTTTTTTTATTTAATTAATTTTCACTAATCCCAAATTTGGAATTCAAGCACATGTCTGCAACTTTTCATGCCACCTCACCAAGGTCACATGAAATTAAATAATTCTAATTTTTAAATTAGAATTTTCTTCAAAAACTTTGAACACATGGTCTTTTTCTCACACACTTTATTCCTTCATCCATTTGGAATGTTGTCTTTGGTCAAGGGAACATCCTTCTTGATTCTCTCCATCTCCACTGTCCATCGCTCATGTTTGAACCTGGACTGTCAATTGTTGCCACATCACAAGATGCTTGGAAAATCCTATAAATACAACCCTTTGCTATAGTATTTGGCATTCCACATTTGAGAAAAATTATTATGTAGGAATAGCCTTGGAGCATTGGAGCATTTGGATTTTATAGTTAGCATTGTGGTATCATGTTAAATTAGGATCATGTCTTGCTTTATAGTTGCATTTTAGTTTATCCTATCCATAGTAGTTTGAGCATATGCAGAATAATTTTAACTTCTTATCATAGCATTTGCATCACATAAGTTAGCATCATTATTCATTTGTCAATATCACCATTATCATAGCATCATGGCTTTTATCACAGTTTCATGTAGGAACTTAGATTTCTTGCATTTTGAACATCATCTCATTTCTCAAGTTGTCATTCTAACAACCATAGTGCACATATAAAATCTAAGAGCCAAATAGTTTAATGAATCCTTGAGAATAGAGAACAATGGAACATTTGTGAAGATTTGTTTAACTGCAATTTAGAGTAGTTCTTTGATTCAAATCTTTAATATAATATGTCTCATTGATGTTTGTGTTCTTTAGTATTGATTTTCTAACTCTCCCATATTTTACACACACAAGAAGAAATAAAAAAAATGTCAACCAACATACTTCTCTAACACCTTCTCAACCAAGTCTTCCTTCGACACCTAAAACCTAAAACTAAAGCACCTGATGATTACGATCTTGTCGAGAAACTTCGTGTTACTCCAGCCAAGATCTCACTGTGTGACTTGCTTCATCTTGCTTTTGTTTATCAAGGTATGCTTAAGGAAGCCTTGCAAAAGATTCACTTGCCTTCTTCCACTAGGTCGGTGGATGTTAAGGCATTGATAGCTCATATTTGTTTAGATTCATCAAATATTACATTCTATCCATAGGAAATCCTACCTCTAGAAGTATAGAAGCAAGTGGACCCTCTAATGATTATAGTCAAAATTAATAAAATCAGTATTATATGTACTCTCGTTGATGTTGGTTCAGCACTCAATGTATGTAGCATTGATCTATTTCCTAAGATTATTATTGATTCCTCTTCTCTTGTAGATTCTCCTCTTGTTATTTGCGGTTTCGATAATGTTGGTCGGTAACCTTTAGGCATGATAGTTTGGCCTTTAAGGTTGTGACCCATTACTATACCCACCCTCGTATATGTTATGTCAGAAAATTTACCATATAATCTTCTTCTCGGTAGACCGTGGATTCATGCTATGGGTGTAGTCTCATCTACCTTACATGAATCTATTAAGTTCATTTGTAACAATCAAGTAGTCACAATCAGGGTTGACCCTAATTTCGTACACTTATGTGAGATAGCATTTGTTGGTCAGGATTCGGTTGTGCCTACTCTTATCCCTTTAGTGTCTTCCAATGTGTTGATGTCTACTCCAATAGTACCTATTACAAAGGATAATCTTGAGAAAGAAGTCCCTAAAGAAGATCCTTCTGAAGAAAGAAATCTTAAGTCTACTCTTTCTAATTATCAAGAGAATGCATGTCTTGGTGATGATTGGGGTTCTTTAGACTTTATAGAATCCTTCATTGGGGAATATAAAGTCGACCCAATCCATTTAAAACTTCTGATTACATCATCCAAACCTACTATCAAAGATGGTTATTCTTTTGTATTGTAGGATAATGTGAACACAAATTATAATGTTCTTAATTTCAATCCTCCCCCTTTGAGGAAGATGATCACACTTATGTTAAAGGGTCTAATGTCGGTAGTATTGTCAAGAAGGTTGATGGTGATCCTATAGAGGATTATGATTCCCATTGTTGGAATAATGCTCTCTATGAGGATCCTCCTCCTTCTCAAGATTTATAGACACATTATGGCCCTAGTTTTAAAATTTCCTCTAAATATGGTTATGGGTGTAAGGGTTGTGGGCATAACGAACAAGGCATTCAAGTCCCTGTAGAATGTGCACCTTGTAAGCGTAATTTTGGGCTTGGTTGCTTGAATAAAACATCTAAACGAAAACCATGGTTGAATGAAATGATTTCTACTCAACCTCATTCTCTTGAATTGATTCATCCTCCTTTGTCTGCTATCTTCATGCCTTCTTCTAAGAAATCAAGTTTTTTCTCTACAAGAGAAAGGGTTGCTTCCTACTCCTCATTCTTTATTTGAGCAAGAGCCTATTTTTTTGAGGCTTCTAAAAGCCCACTTGATTACTCTTCCTCCTCTTACACATAAGAAATTTCATACACATGATAAAGAAAAACATTCTTTCTACGCATACCATAGAGTGCTTGGCCATTCCACTGGTGAATGTAAGGCCTTAAGGGATAAAATACAATAAATTTGTGATTATAGTGTCATCACTCATCTATTTATTGATGCACCTACATCTTCTTCAAATGACAAGTGATATTGAGGTCTACCTCTATCCTATCCATTCTAAGAATCTTCTCATGAGGTTATCACACCTCCCTTATATAGTATCTTACATGGTTCTCCTCCCATGTGTGCTAGGGGACATTGACAACTTGTTCTAGAGATGTGCATCCTTCTTAAGGATCCTCTCTCTTCTCTCTATATTTCAATGGGAGTGTTCCTTTGAATGGGACCCTTGGTGTCTTGAAGGGTTCCCTGCTGAAGGAACCCATTTTGAAAGATTCTCCTTCAAATGAATTCATTGGCATCTAGCTTGGGGGAAACCTAACTAGACCTATCTCTTATGTGATTGTCCTGTAATGCAGCTTGCAACAACCACATAATTTTCTTATCAATCTTGCTCTGTAGGACTAATAACATATATAGCTTCCTTGCAAGACCGAGCACCTGTGAGGACCAATTAGACTCTACAGAGCCTTTCACATTGGGTTACCCTCAAGACCAAGCAACTAGGGTGCCTCCTTTGCAAGTTTGAGGACCTATAAAGTGCTTTCATCCTATGAGATCTCTTTTTTAAACTCTATAGCAATGAGCACTTGCAAAGCCTTTTATTCACCTTCCATAGGTCTGAGGGCCTACAATGCATTTGTTCAAACTTTCCACAAGACCGAGTACCTGTGGATCCTTCTCTCTTCTCTCTCTTCTCTTCTCAATTGTGTATACCAAATCGAAGACTTGCATCTTCTTCATCTTGAGTATATACTCATTTCTCTCTTCTACATTGGTTGCTTCCCTGACTTTTGGGTGTATTCTTCTCTTGAAGCAATCAATCCTTACATTCTTCTATTTTATTTCTTAAATTAGGGACGATGCATAGTACTAAGAAAACCTTTTACATTGAGGTATCTTTAACTTTTTTGAATCCAATACTTTAATTTTTTGTATTCCTTTGTGTGTGTTATCCATGTATATGTTTTAATCTCATGATGTAAGTGCATTTTATGTTCTAACACTGTTGTCATGTGCAGGTCTTTCTTTTCTAATGTGTTTTTTTGGTAGGTCTTCAACTTGGGCACATGCTTCCTTGGTTTGAAGATTTGTATGCTTCCTCCATAGTATAATTTTAGCATCATGTTGTTATTTATGTTTAGTATATTTCCTTTAGCATGCATATTAGTGTAGATTCATATGCCTGCTAAAGTGGGGGGAAATGTAATGTCATAAATGTTGGATTTTTTGGTTGTGTTTCTAATATGTGGTTGTCATTGATGTCAACACTATTAGCATTAATGCATTTGAACCTATATATGTCGAGGATATTGAGAAAATTGTAATGAAATGAGTTGCAAGTTGTCAGTGGTGAAGTGAAATTTAGTATGTCAGTGAGTTTAGTACGTTGATGATCAAAGGTTGTGGAATAAAGGGTTTCTTGTCGATTATATCTACTTTATCCATGTTGAGTTTCAGAGATCCACGTGAAGATTTGTTCGTGTTATGAAAATTTATATTCTGACTGTTTTTCTATTACTTCAGTTTGTGTTCCTGAATGAAGATGATGTTATTTTAGTAAGTTCAATGGTTTTGGATGCTTCTTTGGTGATTCATGATGTTTTTGGATGTTTCTAGATCATTCTCTATCTGTTTTACATGTTCACATTGATCGTTGTGCTTGCAATCTGAGATTTTCTCTTATGTATTCACGTGTTTTCATGTTCTTGGCCGACAAGGTGTTGAAGCATGTTGTGGATCCTTGAAGAATAATTTTTGAAGGTGGTTCATGTTCAAAGATGTTATTTTGGGTCTTCACTATGTTGTGGCTGACCTTGGTTGATTCACATTAATAATTGTTATTGATTTGGGCCGACAGTTTGTATTCATTTTATTATTTTCTTGAAGCCGAAATGTAGTGATTTAATTTCTTGTTGGAGATATATATAAGCAATTGCTTATTTCATTTGAAGTATGCAAATGTGTGTGTGCACGAATAATGTTCTAAGCATTTGAAGGAAGAGCAGAGTATGAAGAAGAGTGAAGAAGAGTGAAGAAGTGTTCATGTGCTTAACTAGAACTGTGATCAGGCATTAGCAGATGCTATTTTATCAATTCAAATCCCTGCAGATGTAATTTGAATCTTTCTGTAAGATAGTGTATCCTCCTTTGGGCAGTAAGCTTTGTTGTAATTGAGCAATGAGCTCCAGGAAGTGTGCCTAAATTCATGTGCATTCCCATTTCATTCTTTATACTTTTAACAGGGTATAATCTTGTGTACTGACCTCCACCGTGGTTTTTCCCATAATAGGGTTTCCACGTAAAAAATCTTGGTGTTATGTGTGTTTTTGATGTGTTGATGATTTATGCTTTCATGGTTAATAATCATATCTAAGAATAAGGTTAATAAATTTAATAAGTTGTGAATTTATGTGACAACTAATTTACCTCCCTCTCAGTTGTCTACCCTTGTGTTTCCAACAATTGGTATCAAAGCAAGTTCCTTGTAAGAAGTTTAATAGCTTGAGGTGATCCAAGATGGTGACTTACAAGAAGGATAGTCTGAGTTTTGATTGAACAAATTATTCTTTATGGAAGACTCGAATGGAGTACCATCTGAAATGCATTGGTGAACCCTACTGGAGCATTACAAGTAATAGGTATGTTATACCTCAGAATGGTCCTCCTACTACTGTTGAGTTTAGGGATGTTGAGTACAATATCAAGGCTAAGGAAGCATTGTTGAGTGCGTTGACTGATACTAAGATGACTAATGTTATGGATTTGAAGACTGCTTATGAGATCTAGAAAAAGTTGGAAACTTTGTATGAAGGTGATGCTAATGTGAAGATTGCTAAGTTGTAGAGCCTGAAAGGGAAATATGAAATGTTGAGAATGGGTGATGATGAGAATATTACTACTTTCATGCAAATAGTGAATGAACTTGTGTGTGGTATCATATGTGTTGGTGGATAGTTGGAAGAATCAGAGATTGTTGCTAAAGTGCTTTAGTCCTTGCATGCTACTTACAAAGTCAAAGCTACAACTATTGAAGAGCTCCAGACTGTGACAAATGTTACTCGAGATATGTTGATCGGTAAGATTACTACTTTTGAGTTGAGTGAATTTGGTGATGCCCTTCCTAAGATAGAATTTTCATTCAAGGCTACTACATATGGAAGAGATAAACAGAGATATGATCCAGGAGAGAGTTCTTCTAGAAAGAAATTTAAGTACGAGGAAGAAATGAGATAGCTTGAAGAAGAAGAAAGAGAACTATATGAGCTTGAATCACTGATTATGAAAAGAGAATCCAAAGGACAAGGTAAGTATAAAGGGAAGTTTCCTATTAAATTTTTTTCCTGCAATAAAAGAGGTCATTTTGCATCAAGGTGTCTGGAAAGAGTTTCTAGACCAAGACATAACAAACCTAAATTTTAAAAGAAGTGTTATTATGCTGATGATGAAGGAGTGATAGATGATGAATCTGATAAAGGAAATGGAAGTGAGGATGAATGGGTATTTATTGTTGTCAAGGAAAATAATCCCGTGTCTACTGAATCTACTAGCTGTACAAATGTAGAGAAATCCCTAGCTGCTCGAGTTGAAGAGAAAGATGAATGGCTGATTGATAGTGGATGATCTCATCATATGAAAGGAGATAAAAGTAAGTTTGTGAGCTTGGAAAAGTATGATGGTGGTGTTGTGAGATTTGGTGATAACACAGCTGGCATGATCCGTGGCAGGGGATGCATTTCTCTTGATGGTAAGAACAATACTGATGATGTCTTGTATGTGGAAGGTCTAAAGTAGAATCTTTTAAGTGTTAAACAGATGGTTGAAAAGGGATACAATCTTCAGTTCAAGGATGGAAAGTGTAGAATATTGTGGTGTTCCAAAAATGTGATTGCATCATGTACAAAAACAAGAGGTAATATCTTTCATTTGAATGTTGCTAGTAAATTTTTTTTGATTGCTCAAGTTGATGAAAGTTGGTTGTGGCATAGAAGAATGTGTCATGTTAATTTTTATAATATTATCAAGATAAGTTCTACTCAAACAATGAGAGATCTTCCTAAGTTGATGAAACCTACTAATGCCATATGCAAGGAATGTCAATTGGGGAAACAAACTAGAATTTCATTTCAGAGCAAACGGTATAATTCAAATGAATTGTTGGAGCTTGTGCATACTGATTTGTGTGGTCCTTCTAGAGTCATAATTTTAAAAGGTTACAAGTATTTCATGTTGCTTATTGATGATTATTCAAGAATGATGTGGGCAACTTTCTTGAGGGAGAAATTTTAAGCTCTGGAGAAGTTCAAGATCTTTAATGCTATGGTTGAGACAAAGACTGGTCTGAAGATTAAATTTTTGAGATCAGATAAAGGTGGTGAATTCACTTCCAGTGAGTTTAATTCTTTTTGTGAAGTGCATGGGATAAAGAGACAATTATCTACCCCGTGGACCCCTCAGCAAAATGGAGTTGTGGAAAGGAAGAACATGACAGTTCAAGATGTTGCTAGAACTATGATGTTGGAAGGAAATGTTCCTCATATCTATTGAAGAGAAGTTGTGAGTACTATTGTTTACATCCTCAACTAGGTACAATTCAAAGGTGATACCAGTAAGACCCCTTTTGAGCTATGGACTGGTCATAAGCCTACTATTAAATATTTCAAAATCTTTGAGAGTAAATGTTATATTAGAAGAGATGAAGAGATAGGAAATTTTGATGCTAGGAATGATGAAGGAATCTTTTTGGGTTACTCTACTAAAAGAAAGGCCTACCAGTGCTACAATAAGAGATTGAAGAAAATGGTTGAAAGTGAAAATGTTAAGGTTGATGAAGACATAGCTAAACCATCCATAACCTATGGATATGATTTAGATGATCAGAATGATAGTACAAACAGAAGTAAGCAAGTTCAGACTTCAAATCAAGTTCAAATCATTCTGGTGAATCAAGAAGATCAAGAGGAAGGAGAAAACAATGAAAGTGCAAAAGAGAGATCACAAGAACCTGAAATTCAAGAACATCCTAAGACTCTGAGGTATGTAAGATTGAATCATTCAGAAGATTAGATCATTGGTGATAAGAACAAAGGTTTCTAGACTAGGAGAAATATTGCAGAAGAATATTGTTTGATTTCAAATACTGAGCCTACTAATGTGAATGAAGCATGTAAAGATGAACATTGGGTTGAAGCAATGAAAGAAGAGCTACAATAAATTGAGAAGAATGATACATGGATTATTGTTCCTAGACCTAATGATAAAAATGTCATTGGAACTAAATGGGTCTTTAGAAACAAACTGAATGAGCAAGGTGAAGTTGATAGAAACAAAGCAAGATTGGTGTGTAAGGGTTATTCTCAAATGGAAGGAATTGATTTTGAAGAGACCTTTGCTTATGTTGCTAGAATTGAAGCTGTGATATTGTTTCTTGCTTATGCTGCTTACAAAAACTACAAGGTTTATCAGATGGATGTCAAGTCAGCATTTCTAAATGGTGAGTTGGAAGAAGAGGTGTATCTTGAGCAATCAGATGGATTTCAGTTGACTAATCAAGGAGATATGGTTTGTCAATTGATGAAAGCACTGTATGAACTTAAGCAATCCCCTAGAGCTTGGTATGCCAAATTGGATAAGTATTTTCTAAAGCTTGGATTTAATAAAACTACTGCTGATAATAATTTGTATTTCAAGAATGATGATAAAGATTTGATTTTGGAAGTTTTTATTGATGATATCATTTTTGGAGGAGATGATAGTGTGTGCACAAAGTTTGCTAATGAGATGCAGAGTGAGTTTGAGATGTCAATGATTGGAGAGATGAATTTTTTTTTTTGATTGCAAATTACTCAATTAGACAAAGGGATCTTTATATCTCACTCCAAGTATGTGAAAGAATTGTTGAATAAATTTGGTATGGAAGATTCAAATCCAATTGGTACACCCATGGTGACCAGATGTAGGTTGATAATAGATGATGATTCTTAGAAGGAAAATCAGACTAGATACAGATCAATGATTGGTGGATTGTTGTATTTAACTCAAACTAGGCCTGGTATCATGAATGTTATATGTATTGTTGCAAGATTTCAAGTTGATCCTAAAGAATCACATGTGACTGTTGTGAAGAGGATTTTCAAATACTTGAAGGGGACAATTGATTTTGGCCTATTGTATCCTAAAGATGATGATCTTACTTTGAGTGTCTTTACTAATGTTGATTCAGTTGGTAATGTGAATGACAAAAAAAGTACTAGTGGTGGTGCATTTTTCTTGGGAAAGAAGTCAATTTCATGGTTAAGTAAAAATAAAAATGCCATTTCTTTATCTACTGCAGAGGTCAAATAAATTGCTACTACTAACAATTGTACTTAAGTATTATGGATGAAGTAGATGTTGAAGGATACCAGAGTTGTGTATGATAAGACTATTGCTATATTATGTGATAATTCAAGTGCAATTAACATTTCTAAGAATCTGGTGTTGCATTCAAAGACCAAGCATATATCTATTAGGTTTCACTTTTTGAGAGAGAAGGTGAGTGAAAAGGAAGTCGGATTGGAGTATGTGCCTACTAAGGAGCAGATTGCGGACATCTTTACCAAGCCATTGCCTAAGGATACTTTTGAGTATCTCAGAGGGAAGTTAGGGGTGATTACCCCTCCCAATCAAAACTAAGATGCATTGATTTGCATCAGTCTATGATTTTCATAGTCATATCTTGATCCAAATTGATGTTGTGGTGGCTGCTACTTAGGGGGAGTAGTCAGATGTTCAGATGTTTATATATGTGGTTGAGAGCTTAGAGATATTTTTCATTTATGCTAAAGGGGGAGAAGGGTCATGTGAAATTTTTTTTGAAGAGAAGAGTCAGAACCTAAGGGGGAGTAAGTGTAGCTGTGTTGATGATGTTTTTCACATCATGTGTTGCCATCAATGCCAAAGGGGGAGATTGTTGGATTTTGTGGTTATGTTTCTGATATGTGGTTTTCATTGATGTCAACACTATTAGCATTAATTCATTTGAAGCTATATATGTTGAGGATATTGAGAAAATTGTAATGAAATGAGTTTCAGGTTGTCAATGGTGAAGTGAAGTTTAGTATGTCAGTGAGTTTAGTACATTGATTATCAGAGGTTGTGAACTAAAGGGTTTCTTTTTGAGTATATCTAGTTTATCCATGTTGAGTTTCAGAGATCCGTGTGAAGATTTGTTTGTGTTATGAAGATTTCTATTTTGACAGCTTTTCTGTTACTTTAGTCTGTGTTCCTTAATGAAGATGATGTGATTTTAGTAAGTTTGGTGGTTTTGGATGCTTCTCTAGTGATTCATGATGTTTTTGAATGTTTCTAGATCATGATCTATCTGTGTTGCATGTTCACATTGATCGTTGTGCTCGCGATCTAAGATTTTCTCTTGCATATTCATGTTTTTCATGTTCTTGGCCAACAAGGTGTTGAAGTGTGTTGTGGATCCCTAAAGAATAATTTTTGAAGGTGGTTCGTGTTTGAAGATGCTATTTTGGGTCTTCACTTTTTTGTGGCTAACCTTGGTTGATTTGCATTAATAATTGTTATTGAATTGGGCCGACAATTTGTATTCATTTTATTATTTTCTTGAAGCCGACATGTAGCGATTTAATTTCTTGTTGTGCATATATATAAGCAATTTTTTATTTCATTTGAAGTATGATAAATGTGTGTGTGTGCAGATAATGCTTTAATCATTTGAAGGCAGAGAAGAGTGTGAAGAAGAGTGAAGAAGAGTGAAGAATTGTTCATGTGCTTAACCAGAACTATGATCAGGCATTAGCAGATGCTATTTTATCAATTCAAATCCCTGTGGATGTAATCCAAATATTTTTGTAAGATAGTATGTCTTTCTTTGGGAAGTAAGCCTTGTTGTAATTGAGCAGTGATCTCTAGGCAGTGTGCCTGAATGCATGTGCATTCCCATTTCATTCTTTATACTTTTAACAGGGTATAATCTTGCGGACTGACCTCCACCATGGTTTTTCCCCCAACAGGGTTTCCACGTAAAAAATATTGGTGTTATGTGTGTTTATGATGTGTTGATGAGTTATTCTTTCATGTTTAATAATTAGATCTGAATATAAGGTTAATAAAGTTAATAAGTTGTGAATTTCTGTGACAATTGATTCACCCCCCCTCTTAGTTGTTTTCCCTTGTGTTGTGAACAATAAAATTGCACCCCTTGCAATTTCACATACATTCTTGTATCCACTTTAGTGTCCACTCCTTTGGCATGTGTGTAGGCTCATTTTAGCCCCTACATCAGCCTTTTTCCCTCTTAGGATGCTTAATTCCCCTTTTTGGTAGCTACCTTCGTGTGTTAGCTTTGTGTCAAACCTTGTGCTTTTCCCATTCTCATCATTTTATGGCATGATATGTTTGGACATGAGCACGTCGTGCAAATGTCCACGCACCGTGCTAGTGTCCTCTGACGTTTTGATGCTCAAATGAGCATTTATTGGGTGCCTTACCACTTGTCAACTACTTTTTTTGATGGTAACGCCTCAAGATGCATTGTAATGGTTTGGGAAGTTTATTTTCCCTCATATTATCTCTTTAAAAGCTATCTTTCAAATCCATTTGGCCTTCTTCTTGGTCTTTCTCTATCAGAGACATTCTCTTCTCTCTCGCTCTCTTATTTGCATATCTCTCTTTCTTGTTACAACAGCCTCAAGCTCTCACATTCTTATAACACTCTTTGCAACTCTCTTGGCTCTCACAACTCTACCTCTCTCCTTGTATTCCTCAAGCCTTGTAGGTGATATCTATCTTGTGCCTTGTATCTTTGAGCATCTTGGGATTTATCACGTCCCTTATATATTGCATCTCTATTTTGTGATATGGGTTCTCCTCCTTGAGCAAGGATTCCTTTTATCACTCTTGTGTTCATTTCATTTCTAATTATTATTTCTCTCTATCTATCTATCTATCTGGTTGTCTATGGAGGTGGGAAATTGAAACAGGGATTTGACTGATACAAACCCCTAAACATCCCCAACATTTTTGCTTGGTCTTATGTATGCAGGTTTTGAAGACATTCATTTGCTAGAGGTTTCATTGCTTGGGTCATTTACATTTTACTTAGTTTACTTTACTTTATTTCAATTCTGTTACATTATGTTATTTTCTTGTATTCTGGAAGTTCTTAGTAATCAAACTATTAGTAGTCACTTTATTGTTCTCTGAGACATCCTCATTTTTGGTCTGTACAAGATGCTAGTGCACCTCTAGGACTCCAACACACCGCGCTATAGTCTATATACCACACTTATGTCCTTGGCTGAAAACTTGCTAGTTTGTCCAGAAAACCTTTGTGACCTACTCTTTCTAGTTCTAGAACTCTCACTTTGTTCCTTGAGGTAGTTTAGGGTAGTTCGCTCCCAGAGATTCTCTTGATAATGAAGAGACTTGTGAGTAGAAAATCCCCTTTCTCTACAATAAGTATCCCATAGTTTTTTACTGTACTTTACACTTTCTATCCATACAAACTCCAAAGCCCCATTGAGAAGCCAATGCACCGTGTTGTCATCCATGTCCTGCACTATAGTCCTTTGGCAGTGAGATGCCTAAGTTACAATCTAGGCTCTGGAAACTTGATCACCTGACTTCTTGAAACATTCAAGCTTGTTAAAGGACTACAACAATCTGTTTTCTCCTCCTTTATTCCTTTAAATCTTAAACTCTTTTGAAACATCTTGTTATCTTGAGGTAGATCAAGGCAGCCTATTGTTCTAGACCCTCCCATGACCTGTGGTCCTGAATAGTTCATCCCCCTCCTCTACATTTTGGTGAACCCGATGTGAACTATTTTGGTTCATTTTGTAGCATTGAAGGAATCTACTCTCATTTTCTAGGTGTGTTGTAGGTGTGTGCATTATAGGGCACCTAGCCTTGTAACCCAACCTATGACCCATAGCAGCATAGTTAGAAGAGTCCCTAAACATTGCGAAGTGAACTCTAGAATAGGTCACTGTCTGATTGTTAAACCTTCTAGGTCTTCAGAGAAATTTCCTTTCATTGTACGTAGAAGATGGCTTCTTTCATGCATCTCCCCATCTTGTATGTGCATCCTACGAATGGGTCTCTACTATAACCTTTACATCACAAGACTTTCCTATGAATGCAAATAGAGAACCCTTTCCTTTATACATTCCTACTCGTATCAATGGGAATATCATTACTAGTGTTCTCTTTGATCCTATGTGTTGATTTAATTTTATTACAACAAATATTATGCTAATAAACTTTCTACATAAGGATGGGTATGATGAATCTAAGAGCATGATATGTACGCATGATTGGATTTCTATCCCTCACATCGATCCCATCACTCTTTCAATCTTGGTAGGGCCCAGGACTATGAATACCATTTTTGATGTTATCCCAAAGTCTGACTTGTTCAGAGTGAATCTAGGAATTCCTTAGCTAGTTTCTAGAAATGCAATACCTTTGATGATCCATAAATGTTTGAAATTATCTCATGAGGGCTTAATGTACATTGTGCACGACACTAGGTACAAATCCCTAGTGTCACATGGGGCCTATTCATTAGACCACTTCTGGCCTACCCCTATTGGTTTGCTTCCTCCAAGGCAGACCTATTCTATCACACTTAAGTAAAATAAAAGAATGGGGGCATAGCACCAAAAAGTGACCTATCCTACTTCTCCTTATGCTATTTTGGTTAAGGCTTCTATGATAGCACAATAGCATGTTGCCTCTTCCTCACAAAAGGGGAAGGGGAAGTCAACTCATACTCAGGAGCCTTCCTCTTCTTCTATAGTTTTGTCACTTCTGCCTCTTGTCTTGCTACGGTGCCTTTAGCTTCTACCTCAATGCATCTCATGGGGAGTTTGATAGTGCCCGCTTTACAAAAGGCCAAGCATCAGGTGTTTGACCTTCCCATCTTTCCCACAGTGTCTTGGATCATCGTATATGGTAAGGGGAAGGACCCCCGTGGAGTCTCCTCTACATCTCGACCTTTGTGGCCTCCTACTACTCCTGCCCCTGGGGTGGAAAATGGGAAGAGACCTACCACCAAGGAACTTGAGTCTACTTCTCCGTTGATTTTCATTTAAGTCCCTACATCACTTCCTCCTATTTTTGTTCAGGAGTCACTCCCTCTGCTGACAACGGTTGTGATGGACAATCCCATGGAAAAATAGGAGCCTTATACTCTTTCTCAAGCCATAGCTTCTAACTCTTGGACCTGAAGAAACTACCTTGTGTGTGAGCATAAGCACTGAAGGAAGGATCTAGTTGTTGAGAAAGTTTCCTTGTAGAAGGAAAGATGGGAGCCAACAACTCCTATTTTAGTATCTCCTATTTTTCCCTCCTCTTCCACCCCTTCTGCTTCAGTTCTTGTCACCTCGATCTTGCTTTTGGCTTCCCCCACAAGTGTGGATGACCCTCATTCTAAAAGGGAAAAATTTTTCATCATTCCCTCAGTTGAGCCTCCTTTCCTAATGTCCCTTCTGTACATCCCACCTTTTCCTAAGCCCGTAGATATGTTGAACACATCAGTGGTATCTACAATGGCTATATCCTTTACTTCCTCACCTTTCGCTTCTTCTGTGGGGGTTCCACATCCTTCAATGAAGCACAAGTTGGAGGATGACCCTACTTCTAATGGGGGTTAGAAGAAGGGATTTCCTTCTTTGGAAGTTGGTTCTGCTTTGGATTTTTTCGTCCTAGTGATAGAGGCTGCCCCGACGTCCCCAAAGTTTGTCATTGCCCCCAATTCTTTCGATGAGTTCGGTAGTGGATCTCGAGCACATCCTTCTTTTCCCACCTAGTTGACACATGGCACTCCCATTAATTTCATGTTCAACTCAATGGATGATGTCTCATCTTTTTCAATGATTTTTACAAAATCAATGATGTTTAACTCATAGGAGTTGAGTGAAGAAGATCTTGAGGGGCCCTCTTCCTTAGCTCTTGTCATAGGAGACTCAGAGGGTGCTCCCCTTGCTATCCCAACCTTGTAGGATCATCTACCCTCTCCCTATAATGATCTAGATTGGGAGAATAATGACCTCTTGGTTGTTGAGGACTCGTAGGGCACCTCTTCTTTTCAAACAAAACCCCTTGAGTAGAGACCCTTTTTTGAAGGGTTCCCAAGGGACCTTTGAAAGCTTCTCCTTCAATTGTTGACTATCTACATGATTGTATGTTTGCATGCATGGATTTCTTCTATCTAACATGTTTTATCTGTAGATTAACATGTTTCTTTGTAGGATCGAGCACCTGTGAAGCTATTTTTTTAATTGAACTTGGAGGACCGAGCACCTTGAGCTTTCCTTGTAGGATCGAGCACCTATAAGGGCCTATTAGTCTCTACAAAGGCTTTCACATCTAGTCTCCCTCAGTACTGAGCACTTGTGGTGCCTCCTCTGTAGGACCGAGTACCTACAAATCCTTTTGTTCACCTTTCATAGGTTTGAGGGCCTGTGGTACTTTTTTTCAACCCTCCTCAAGACCGAGTACCTATGGATCCATCTCCTCTTCTTGTGCATTTGAGTGTGTTAGATTGTGGTATGCTTCCTTGACAGTTCAAGTATACATTCCTTAGTTTTTCTCTACTTTACTATGCATTTTCTGACACTTATGCTCGCTAAAGTGGGGGAAAATGTAATGGCATAAATTTGTTGACACTTATGCTCACTAAAGTGGGGGAAAAATGTAATGGCATGAATTTTCACCCCTTAAAAATTTCACATTTACATACCTCCTACCTTAGAGAATTAAGTCTGATAATGTAATTCCATTCTCTCCATTCATTTTCCATCCATTTGGCAGCCTGTTCTCATGTTGGTGGGGAATATTCTATCTAGGATGCTAGCACGGTGTGTAGACATCTATGCGGTGCACTATCATCTTGATAGGACTCCTACCTCTGGAATCTGAAAAGATGTTACACTTCTCCATTGGATGTGAAGTGTAATGTCTCCTACCCTTTGGATCAACTTTGAATGGCTCTTTTGCCTCCGTTTTTCACCTTAAAATGACTATCTCTTCCATTATTTATCTCTCTTGAATTCTCTCTAGAAATCTTTGGCTTCATTCTAGTCTTCTACACTCTTCTCACAACATTCTCAAGCTCTACCACCTTCATTGAAGCAGCAAGTTAATATTTTTATTGGCTCACTCCCCTCATTGTTGTGATAGTGTTGGTCTTCGAAAGCTTGCGAGCTTGCTCCTTCTCCCATTTGACTTGAGTGCACGTCGTTGAAGGTCATATCAATCCATCTTCCTTTTACTTTACATTATCATTTTGATATCATAGCATATTGTTATTCAATGTATTGCTTGGTATTGTTATTTCAATATATTTCTTTATCACATTTCTCCAATCATTGCTATATTGGATGTTTTTGGAGGTGGAAACACTAAAGTGGGTGACTGACTATGGCAGTCCTCTAAACACAACCCAAACATTTACTCATTCTTGTGTGTACAGGTTGTTTTTCGAGTGAATACCTTGAAGATATCAACTTGTGGGTAGGAAGGTGCACTTTCCTCACCCTTCTTTTTCAATTCATAGTTAGATTCAATTAAATTATTCTCCTTGTTACACTATCATTTTATTCCTTTCTATTTCTGTTATTACGTCAAAATATATCTGTTAGTTCGTTAGTAAGTTCCCTTAGTTTTTTACTATACTTTATGTTTTTTGCCCATATGGACACCAGTGCCCCATTAAAACACCAACGCATCTTGCTATCGTCTGTGCTCTACATTGTAGTCCTCTAGCACTGAGTTTCCTAAGTTATAGTCTGGACTCTAGAAACTTGCTCACCCGACTTCCTAAAAAATTTGTGCTTGTTAAAGGATTGCAACAATCTAGTTGCTCCTCCTTTCAACCTTTAAATCTTAAACTCTTCTGAAACATCCCATTAGTTGGAGGTAGATCAAGACAACCTATTGTTCTAGACCCTCCCATGACCTAGGGTCCTAAGCAGTCAGTCCCCCTCCTATACAATAGATTTATTTGGTTGTATATTACGTGTGACATCAAACTTTGTACCCTCCAAAAATTAATTAAAAAAATCTTGAACTCTAAAATATAGGATGGTATAAATCAAAATTATATTTTTTGGCCTTCTAAGATTAATGGCAAGGTCCATTTGGTACTAGGACACATTGTATGAAATTTTTTAGTCAAAATCTCATTATTTTGAGGAAGTTCTTATAGATTCAGAGCTTTAATAATATCCATGATGTTTCATGTGAACACAACACATGTGATATAAGTATAATATGTACATTAATTATCTCAAAAGGTATGTGTCTCAACCTCATGAGGTGATAAGGTTATTGAAAATTTCTCTATATTGTAGTTAAGGAGTGTGTTAGTGTAAAAAGTGACATTATCAAACTAGATAGATTTTACCCTACCTAGGGGAGTCCTATTCACACTTGTTAAGTCTACACTTAGGGATTTTTTATTTTTGTCTTACCTCATGTAGTTGAGAAACATATACTCACCTTTTCAAACACCTAACTCATGAACATATGACACCTAGTTTACACCCATCCCATGCACATGACACATCATAGAAACATCTTATAGTCAAAGAGGTGGTTAGATTTCAAAAATACCTTCTCATCTCACATATTTTGTATATAATCGATAGGATCACATATAATTGTAATATTTTTGTGATTGCACATATATTGTATGAATATTATTTCTTTTTGGCATTATAGAAAATCTCTTGTAGAAGGTTTATCATTATTTTGTAGGATCTATTGCACTATGAGTGAGTTTACTTAACACATATGTGTGACATGTTACTCTATCGTGGTATTTAAATGCATTTAATAGGCAATTGATTTACATGTGTTTACAAGGAAAAAACTATTATTATATATTTTTAATTTGTAAAGTGTAATAAAGAATCATATCCACACATCATATAGGACATTTAAATTTTTTCATATGTTGTCTTCTATATTGACCATCATTATTAGTCTATCCCATTAAATGAGTTTTACCTAGGATAATCTATTCACCTATGAAACTAGTAAACTAAATTAAGTCCTTAAACACCACCTTGATAAGTTTAGATAGAAAAAAGGTAAAATTGAACAATTTTTTATATGAATAGTTAGAAAAATATTTTTTGATAACTTAGATCATATAATTAAATTAAAATACATTAATAGTAGTCAAGATTGTACCTATGATGTTTGTATTTGAATCAAAAATTATTTAATATCACATAAGTTTTAAGACAACTATGATGAATCTAAAAGTGCTCCAAAAATCTAGAAAAAAAATAAATTCATGGAACAACTAGAAATCTATATTATTCTATTTTAATAACTAAAAAATATACATAAGAGTCTTTTTATTAAAGAAAATCCATCACTCTTCTACTAGCTTAGAATAATTAAAATTAATAATTATAAAAAACAATTATTTTTAGTAATATTATACAATAATGTATAGACCTAAAACTCTTCTCATTACTACCATGTACAACTAAATGATTTCATATAATTAATTACAATCCAATGCCACATTCTATCACTAAATTATTGTGTTTTAAAAATTATAAGGACAATGAAAAAATATTCTTACAATTTGTGGGCCTCAAATGGCTGATTTTTCCCAAAAATGTTGAAATGGATAGCAACCAACTAGGGTGGGTTATGGTCATGTGAAGGTTGCTAAGATATTTAATCTAAAAAGAAGGATTAAATTTCCACATAGATTAAAATTTATATCCTTTCAAAGTTCCTACATTATTCTCCCTTTGTTGAAAAAAAAATCCCTTGCAAGTTATCCTTAAATCCTTATTATTTGCTCCTATCGAGTCTGTTCAATTCATATTTTCAGATCCAAGTGTTATTCTATTATTGTAACTTTTCACATTAAAAAAATACCTATTGTAGTTTCCTTGTCTCATGTAACTATATTTTTGTATAGAACTTGTACTATCTATTATTTCTTCTTTCTAGGTAACTACTATTTTCAATCCACCTCTTCTTTTGCTTCATCTTTATTGTATTTCCCATGAAATGAATATAAATTTGAAACATTAAATACTATAAAAATATCAATTTTTATGGTAAATTTACCTCATAAACATTACCATTTATTTTTCAATTATTTTTCTTATACTTTGTCTTGTTGTATGCCAATTATTTTTTTCTCAAATATACCTTCACTAAATATCCCATTTTCAATTACTTGTCTTCTTGTTACATCCATTGCCACATTATACTTCTCATTTTTATCCTATACCTTTCTTATTACTTCATTCTATAATTGTTGTATGTGCTCCACAAATGCCTAGGCACCATCATTGGGTCATTTAGAAATCAGTAACTAGACTAAGTCTAAAACATCCTTATGTTTCCAATAATAAGTTATTTGGAATAGTGATAGTGATTTCCTATGTGTCTACTTATGAAAGTGTTATATTAAAACTTAAACTATTGTAAAGCCAAGTCCCATTGCTTGGACTTCAATCCAATAATGCGCTAGGTATTCCAAACTCTTATTTACTCCCTCAATATGCCATTTGTTTGAAGGTGGTAAGCACTTCTAAATTATAATTGAGATCCCAACTTCTTCTATAGAGTTCCCCAAAAACAACTTAAAAAATTTATATTCCAATCTAAATTACTAGATTTTGAAACACCACACAACTTTCTCAAAAATAAATCTACTTTTGTAGTGGCATTGTTATTCCTCATACATAGAATAAAATGATCCATCTTTGAAAATATATCCACAACAAATATTGAATCATTATCTCTTTAAGTGTTTGGTAGTCCTAATACAAAGTCCATACAAAAATATGTTCATGGACCACCTAGTATCAATAATGACATGTAAATTCCTATGTTTTTTGAATGGTTTTAAGCTACTTAGAATACTTGACATCTTGATACATATCTATTCACTTCTAGTCAATAGTAAACCTCCTCAACTAGAACTACTACCTTATTTATACCAAAGTGTCCACCCAAACCACCACTAAAAATTTCTCTCACAATGTTATCTATCATGTATCCAATTGGAATATAAAGTTGTTTTCTTGTAAATTTATAACCATCATACATAAAATAATTATCATTAATAGTACTAGTCTCACTTGCTAACTGATTATTTCCTTGTTCAACAAGTTTTCAAAAATATAGATTAGAATCATACAACTCTTTAGTAGTCTCAAACCAAACTGCTCCACTAATCATGATAGTCACTAATGTCACATGCCTACTCTAAGCATTAGAAATTTGATCCTATTTTCCTAACATATACTTCAAAATAAAAATGTATCCTTACAAGAAAAAAAACTTACAAGAAAAAAAACTCACCTTGTATGTGTACTATTTAACTTCTTCTCAATACTTACATACCTTAGAACCTTAAGATTTATAAATAGAGTAAGCTTCTTAGAAACCAAAAAAACATCTCTAATAATTATAATACTTACATAATAATATAAATTCAACAATAACTTAAGCTTACATTATTCTTATAATTAATTTTATGACTAAATATCTTTATTTGTTATATTTAATTATTTATCTATACCAACTAATTGAATATATTATAAAATATTTAAGTAATGTAATAGTATTTCATTACAAACATATAAACTTATTTCATGTTAACACTTAGAAAGCAATTCTCACTTGGTGGAGTTCCTACCATGATCACGTAGTATTATGTAAAACATTGTAACTAGAGTTATGTATTATAATGATTTCCAACTTAATCTAGATTAACCTTGGTTTCATTTAAAAAGATATATTTCATGATGATGGCTATGGTACTATATCCTTCTTAAACTAAGAGTACAAATTCAAATGACTTTTCTAATAAAAAATAAAGTTTTTTTATTTTATTTTATTTTAGTTCTTTAGTGTTTATTATCACAATTTGGTATTATTTATTATATTTGTTGTTGTTTTGTTCATAGTACATGTTTATATTTTTTTTGTGGTGATTAATGGAATAGAAAAAAGGTAAAGTAAATTTTATGATATAAAATGTAAATTATATTAGTTTTGTTATATATGTGTATGCATAAGTATATGTACTATTGTTTATTAATTTTTAGGTTAATGGTTCATTCTGTTACTCACGTGCTAAGAATGCTACTAACAAATTTGAAATGTGAACTGAACTAAAAATTAATAAAATGTATTAATTTACAATTATTTTTAATTATAATATTTTTGCAGAGTAATGATGCATATCGGTTCTGCTAAAATATTTAATATATGTTTACTAAAAATATGATTGACACAACAGGCTATTCTTATATTATTATTTTCACTAAAAGAACTTCAATACTCGTAAGTTTCTTAATAAAAAGGTCATTGTTATAACTTCTTATTAATTATTATTGTTTCATAAAGTACATTCTTATATTCATTGTTTTATATAGGACATGTTATTACATATGTGTATTAGTGTTGATTAAATTTTTTGAAAATGATTAAAAATTTTAATTATATAGAAATTTCTTTGATGTTGAACTTAGCTTGATAGTTTAGTCTCTCATACAATGGATTATCCATAATATACATGTTTATCATGTGCTAAGAATGCCAATAACAGATATTAAACCAAGACTTAACTAAAAACTAGTGAGATGTATATTAATTATTTAACAATGATTGACTAATACATCTTTAATTATATTACCTTTAAATTAAAAAATAATGATGCATGCTATTTGTTCTTTAATATTTAGTTTATTTCAACTAAAAATAAGATGGCTATAACATTATATTATTTTATTGTTAGTTCTTATCACAAGGAGGACTATAGTTCACTTCTTGTCTACTCACACTTCATACTCATTCCTATAAGTCTTGATAAAAGGTCATTATCTTAATCCATTATTGGTTGTAGTTTTTTTTTTTGTATAGTACACACTTACATTCAATTGTCTAGTGAGCTATTGTGTAGTTATACAACACATACAATTTTATGATAATTTAAGATATGTTTGCTTGTTTCACACATTAATATACACATATGATTTCTAATTGTAAATTTTAGATATGATTTTAAATTTTAATTATATATAAACTTTATTGATATTTATATTAACTTAATGTTTCACCCTCTCATACAATGGATTATTCATTACATAAATGATTATCATATACTTAAAACGGTATTCAAAAATTTTCAAATGTGAATTTAACTAAAAACTATTAAGACACATATTAAGTACTTAACAATCATTGAATTAGACATCCTTATTTTTATTACCTTCACAAAACAATGGTGCATGTTGCTTGTTCCTTAGTCATTAATGGACACCAATTTGAGAAAATGGCTTCCACATATTATTCTTTTATTACTAGTTATTTCACGAAGGACTATAATTTATTTTTTTGTTTATATACAAGTTCAATATTAATTCTATGAGTCTTTTGATGATACTTGAATTTAATATATTATTAATTAACTTTTCATTTAAAATAGTACATGTTTATATTCATTTGTCTAGTATTCTATGGTCAAATAAAAGAAAAATACTTTTTTATGATAATTTATGTTGTGCTAGGCTTGCTCCACAAGTTAATATACATGTACAATTATTGATTATAACTTCTAGATATATTATTATCTAATTAATTATATATAAGCTTCATTAATAATTATTTAAATTTTTTGATTCACTATTTCTTATAAGGGTTCGTTTTAATATAAATATCTATCATATTTTAAAATAAAATTGTTACATGTCTCACCTTTTATATCTTATTTGAACTAAATTTATTTTATTTCTAGATTTGGACAATATGTTATATTAGTACTTTTTTACTATTGTTAGTAGTTGTGATATATTTAGAACTCTTGTTTGGACACCTTGTTAAGTTTGATTATTCATTTTGTTTCTCTATGAATATAATAACCCTCTAACTCATTAATAATATCGCACAATACAATATGGATTATAGTTCTTAAATTATCATGGGAAGGGTTATATCAAACAGAGACTTCAATGTGCTCCTAAGGTTGTCATCATGAGGAAATATTTTTATATCTAACAATTGCTTGGTTGGTTGCAGGATTAAGTACAAGGCACATTTTATCATCATTTGATGATAAGTTTAAAGCACTAGGTGGCCATCATTGTCAAGCCAGTGCATTTCCTCATTTATTTGACAAGACATTAGCTAGCTGATTCATATATGCGGAAAGGATTTCAAGCGTGCCATATTCTTTAAATTGTTCTATTTTCATCTCCAATGTCATGAATTTGATTCAAAACTTTCCATCAGTGTGATCCATAACAGCCAAGGTAGTGAATGAGGTTTATTTCTAGAACAAAGTGTGGCTTAAAATCATTTAGGCATATGATCTCTAGCAAGGAGAGGTATATGTTAGTGGCCTTTTCCCAAGGCACTATTTGCTGCATAAACAAAGGTATGTGGATGTTTATGAAGGCATGAAATTATCTCTTTTGAAATATTCATCAAACTACTTGTACACAATACTCAATAGATATCATTTTGAGCTTGGAAGGGAAGTTGTGAACAAATTTAAGTAGAAATTTCATGTGGTATCCATTCTCATGACGCGTGAGTGCCCACAAGGTCTTCAACGAAGGTCTGTGTTACCAATCCAAAGGGAAGAAAGGGAGCATTGCCAAGTACCAAATATAAATATCTCAGTGCATTCGCAAGCATTACTAGCTAATCAAATCCATGTAGCAGTGCAGGAGGAGCAAGGAGAGAATTATGTTCAATGTCCTCGTGATGCAGGAGCATCATGCTCCAACCCCCTTGGTTGGTGGGACTTTAACACATCAGCAAAATGATCCTTCTAGTCCCAATGATTGACCGATGGTGTTGACAAAGGTTGCAATTGTGACTCATCAGTGTGGAGACTTCTTATCGGTGATACGATATGTCCCATCTCCCCGATGGTCCAATTGGTGTGGCATGGCTTTCGATGCAACCTAGATATATCAATGTGACTTTCCCAGTGTTCCAATGACAAATAAATGGTGTTAGTGCAGTGTGGTTGAGCGTGTGAAGTTCGTCAACATGAGGGTTTCCTATCAGCGAGATGATTTTCCCTGTCTGGCCAATGATCCGATGGATCCTTGGTATGTAGATGTTTATCATCAGGACTCCCTTGTATCAGTGGAAGGTGACTTGTGCTCTCCCCAATGGAGCGACCATGTGGTGTTGGTGTGACATGATGATATCTGTGGGAGAAGGACTAGAGTCTAGGTGATAATCTGATGGTGATAGATACACGATGGTCTATGATGGTTGATGGTCGAGTGAATCTAAGGTCAACACGTGGCAAAGCGTTATAGGATATTTCACATTGTTGTTGTGAAATATAATGTTATTGGCTAGTGATGATAACGATGTAATGACTTGGTGATTGTGGATGTTGATTAGATGACTAGATGAAGCTCCTAATAGCGAGATGGAAACTACAACATGGAGAGAGAAGGTCAAGGCTGACCTAAAGGATGGAGAAAAATTATAAAGAGATAACAAGAGATAGAACAAACCAGCAGAGAAAAGGCACTGGAAGAGAAGCCAAGAGAGGTACTAGTAGAGAAGCCAACAGAGGTGGTGGTAGAGTAGCTCGTAATAGTATAAATTGGTAAGAAGGGAGAGCCAACTAGAATAAGGAAGAAAGAGAAAGTATAGAGTACAGTGTGATGTAGAATAGAATGTTTCTCTGTAATTGAGTATCTCTGCATGCATTTATAATATGTTTCAATAAATGAATAAAAGAGAGTTATCAACCTGTGTTTTGGTCTATTTGTGTGTGTGTGGTTTATGTCAGTTGTGAGATTGTGATGGCCTGATAAGGTCCTCTAGTCTCGACTGCATCAAGTGGTATCAAAGCAAGGTTATTTTGGGCATGGAGAGTATCCACTAGGACTGTGGGTGAAGAGTTTTTGAAGAGTGGAGAATCCTTGAGAGGCCATTGGTTCCTTGGGAATCATGTTAACTGTCCTCTAACAGATATGAGGCTAGGTAGAAGGTGTACAAATATATTCCATTGAGAGGAACTGGGTACAAGAGATCGTGAGGGTGCATCTTCCATAATCCTGTTGGGTAGAGGATAGTGGTGAGAGTTTTTTGCAGGGGGAACCTACAGAGGTAGTGAGTGTTGATTCTAATTTGCTGGTGGTTTTTAATAGAGTGTGTCATAATTGTTTAGCCAAAATGTCTTGGAGTTATGGAGAGATTTTGTGAATGAAGAAGGAATATTTGAAGCCATAGGAAGTGAAGCAAGAACCCGTCCAAAGGAGCGATGTGTTCCAAACTGTATGCAATTCTAGCAAAAAATGTTCCAAAGTAATGGTGGAAAGTGATAGGAGAGATAATCTGGTTGCATTGGAGATGGTTGAGAAGTTGAACTTGAAGAGAATGAAGCACCCTAAGCCATACTACATCTCTTGGTTGCATGAGAGTCATCAAATTCGGGTAAGTGAACAAAGCATTGCAAATTTTCACATTGGGAGATATAAAGATGAAATTTTATGTGATGTAGTACCCATGGATATTTGTCACATTTTGTTTGGTCAACATTGGCTTTGGGATAGAGAAGCTATACATAATGGAAATGATAACACCTATAGCATAATTAAGGATGGGAAGGAGTATGTTTTGAATCCATTGCGGGATGAACCAGAGGAAGTGGTAAAAGAAATTGCAGCAGATATGAAGAGTGAAGAAAAAGAAGAGGAGGTCCTTGTGCAAAAGGACCAAGAGGAAAGAGAAGAGATTGCAACTAAGGTTGCAAAGTTTGAAGAATATTTTTTGCTGAAGATGATGGTGACAGAGGATAAGTGGAAGGAAAAGCTTGCACCTACCAAGAATGAAGATACAATTGAGATTGCATATGTTGCAATAGATGATGAAATTGCAAAAATGGAAAAAGAGGTAAGAGAAATGAAGGTGAAAGAAAATGAAGAAGTGATTGCAACAATAGAGGATGTAGTTGCAAATGAAGAGAATGTGGAAGACATCACAATGAAGTTCAATGTTGTAGCTGTGAATGTGAATGAGGTAAATTAGTTATGTGATGTTATTTTGTTTTCAGATGTGGTAGTAGAAAATGAGATGAATGGAGGACAAGAGAATGTTGTGTGGTTGTGTGTAATGATGGTCAAGGATATTGTAGGATATTGGTGGAGTTGGTCAGTCAGAGATGGGTTTGAGCCCACGAAAGAGAGGAGAAGACTTAAGAGTACTTGGGAAAGGAGGTCAAACTATGGTGGACAAGATTCCATGAGAGGAGAAAATAATGAAGTGTAGAGTTGTTGGCGGGTGATGGAAAATGTTTCAAAAATATGTTCGAAGAGGGGGAAAAAGAAATCAAAATTGAAGGATGACCTGATAGATGCCATGTGCAAAAGTATATGATTTTATTCACCTAGGGAGTCTGATGTAGGAGCATCATGCTCCAACCCCCCCTTTGGTCAGTGGGACTTTAACACATCGGTGGAACGATCCTTCTAGTCCCATCAATTGACTGATGGTGTTGATGGAGGTTGCAATTGTGACTCATCGATAGGATGATATGTCTCGTCTCCCCGATGGTCTGATCAGTGTGACATGACTTATTGGCAGAACCTAGACATATCGTGTGACTTTCCCCGTGTTCCAATGACAAATCAATGGTGTTAGTATAGCGTGGTTGAGTGTGTGAAGTTCATCGGTGTGAGGGTTTCCTATCAGCAAGATGATTTCCCCTATCTGGTCGATGATCTAATGGATCCTTGGTACATAGATGTTCATCATCGGGACTCCCTTGTATTGGCGGAAGGTGACTTGTGGTCTCTTTGATGGATTGACTATGCAGTGTCGGTGTGACATGATGATATCGATGGGAAATGGATTGGAGTCTGGGTGATAATCCGATGGTGATAGATATGCAGTGGTCAATGGCGTTTGATGGTCGAGTGAATCTAAGGTTGACATGTGGCAAAGTGATATAGGATATTTCACATTGTTGTTGTGAAATATAATATTATTGGCCAGTGATGATAAGGATGTAATGACCTGGTGATTGAGGATGTTGATTGGAAAACTGGATGAAGCTCCTCATAGTGAGATGGAAACTACGACAAGGAGAGATAAGGTCAAGGCCAACCTAAAGGATGGACAAAAAGTATCAAGAGATAACAAGAGATAGAACAAACCAACAAAGAAAAGGAACTGGCAGAGAAGCCAGGAGAGGTGGTGGCAGAGTAGCCCATAATAGTAGAGGTTGGCAAGAAGGGAGATCTGACCAAAACGAGGAAGAAAGAGAAAGTATAGAGTACAATGTGATATAGAATAGAATGTTTCTCTGTAATTGAGTATCTCTACATGTATTCAGAATATGTTTCAATAAATGAATAAAAGAGAGTTTTCGACCCGTGTTTTGGTCTATCTATGTGTGTGTGGTTTGTGTCGGCTGCGAGATTATGACGGCCTGATAAGTTCCTCCAATCTTGACTATGTCACCTTCTAGGGGAGACTAATTTCTTCATGTTAACTCTTTTTTGGTTTCCTTTGTCAGCTTATATTGTATAGGGTTCCAAAAGTTGGGGTATTTTGATGCAATTTTGGTTGGCAGCTATGTTGAAGCAAATATTTCCATGTAAACTCCCAGCTTGCATAGACTTTACCTTGTTTTGGCATTTTGTAATTATTTATTATTATATTAATATAATCTATAGGCTACTAGCCTTTTGCTAATAAAAATTAATTCTTGAATTATAATTAAACAAGAAATCATGACATTTTTTATTACAATTCTAAAGTAATCCATTTCATTATATATATACTGTAGACATGGAAAATATACCGACATACTTGATCCTAATTACTAACACCGTTTCATCTTGAATCACCTTCTCAACTTATCATCACTCTTCATACCTTAATTAAATAAATAATCATTTATCTGATTTGGTCGTCCTCTCTTGTTAATTAAATCAATCAATCTGATCTAATTAACCCTATGTCTCTAATTCATTTTATTTGATTAAATCGCTAAAGTCGCCTTATTAAATTAAATAAATTAAACCTTGTTTGATTTAATCTAGCATCATCCCCTTTAATTAAATAAATCAAAATCTTTATTTAATTAGTCTCTAAATCACATTCTTCTCATTTTTTATTTAAATCAACCCATAAATCTAAATCAATTAGTCACATCATTTAATCCCTCATTAAATTAATTAACCCTTGATTAATTTAATCCTAATCTATGTCTCATCCTCTAGCTTTTGCCACTTGCACATGAAAATACATTTAATTCATTTATTAAATCTCTATTTTCTCTCAACTTGGCATCTTTAGAGAATATACTTCCAAATTTGAAATCCATCCAAGTGGATTTCTCCTTCCAACAAGACATTCATTCCTTCTTACATGTCCTTGTGCATTGAGCCAAGTGGAATTTAAGACATTATTTTTTCCCTCTTACATGTCATTTCACTATTTTCAAATTCCACCTAATTGCATTTATGGGCACATTCATCAAAATGTGCACATCCTTTTCCCATTCACATCTTGACAAGTGGCACTTGCCCATTGGATGTTGAATGATCCCACATTGCTTCATTTTGGGAATTCTTCCATCTTGTCTTTCTATAAATAAGAGGCTTCTCTCCTCATTTTGATCATCCACAATTTCATCTTCAAGCACATTCATCTTCATCAATTTTATCAAGGTCTTAGCTAGGTTATGCAGATTTTTTTTATCATGGAGCTCAAGTGAATCTTCAACAAAGTGGATCAACCTTCATCACTCATCAACATTGCATCATAGGAGTTGGGAAAGGACCAATTTTCACATCAAATTGGCACCAATTCCCCCATGGGATCAAGAGTTTTCTTGCTTAATTAGGATTTCATTACTTTCTCATTGTGTTCTTCAATTTTATTTCCTATTTTGAGAATTGTTAATGGATTTCATGGGGAATCTTGATTCTCACTTGCATATGATCTAACTATGTGTTTGTTTTTTGTGGTTTGCAGGTGCTAGGATTGGGGTTCAACATTTTGGTGCTAGAAGGAGGGTGAATCTCAAGTTTAAATCACATTTTGAACAAAAAATATGTGCTTTTTTTCTATTTTTTGTGTCTATAGGATACTGCACCACTACCAATCTAGCAGCTCTATACAGTGATGCTTAAAATTGCAAACTATGTCGCTTAGTATTTCCCACCCAGAATTCAAATTTCTTAACTCCACTGCCAGTTCAATTCTCACGTGCTGGAATTCTCAAACTTCAAATAGCACCGATAGAAAAAGCTTTGACGCAATCACACTCTCTATTTTGTTGCAGAGTGATGCATGTAGAATTAGCGGTGCTATACAACACCGTCTGTGCAGAATCCACCGTTGGAGTAAAATAAAGAGTAAAATTTCAATTTTTTATAACATGTGTTTTTTTAATTTTGATCATCTGGTTTATTAATTACTTTCTTAACCTCTGTTTTGCAGTTCTAACTAGTTTTTGTAGGTTGTTCTAATCAAGGTGAAGGAGAAAAACAAGGTTGAAAGAGACATTATGACATCATTCTCTCATTACATCAAGTGTTTTTGAACACGTTAGTGTTGTTTAACACTTTTAGAGAACTTATAATCTCTCTTAAAAAAATGTTATCTTTCATGTGCTTAGGATATACTAAATTTATTTTGGGCTCTAAGAAAAACACTACAAAAGCTTTCAATTTTTACTACAAAGGGCTTAAAAAGAACTTTAGGATAAACTCACTAGATTTGGCTTGAGGATTAACAATTGAACAAGGCAATCTCCAAATTTCTTTTTTTGGTGCTTTAAAAAGAATCAAAGCATTTCTTGGTGGATTTAAAATGAACATGTGCTTCTTTGTTTTATAATTACTTACTCAAAGTAATATCATTAAAAGGACGTATGCACTTCTCTCATGCCTCACGGTGATCTTGAGAATCAAAAGGACTTTTGGTGACATTAAGTTGCGTAAGTAATTACCCACACACTTCAATTTGGATTTTAAAATTGAACAAACCTTGCGAGTGTGAGTGGAGCATATTGCATACATTCTCTCTCTTTGGTTCACAACAAAGATTGATCAAGTTACGAATATGTTTGCTTGCTTTTGTTTATCTTAGAGGGCCTGCCTTGTGGGAAAAAGTAATCACCTAAGGGAATGACCCAACTGAGAACACGCTAAATCCAAGCGACTTCCACCCGAGATATAAGTGTGGATATTGGAACTGTAGACATCCAAATTTGGACACTTAATTTATCCAAATTTATCACTTTTCATCTAAACATCCTCGTATCCTAGTTAATTAAGTAATATTACTATTATTTAATTAATATCCTTAATTTTTCCAAATCCCTAAGGTATTTAATTAATAATTAAAAACCTTACCCTCCTTAATTCCCTTTTCATCAAATGAATTAAATAAATATTACATTCCTCACATGTCATTTTCATCTAATCCTAATCCATCTCCTAATCTCTTCATTAAAGATGTGCACATGCCTAATCCTTGATTAGGATGTGTCACATCCTCCAAATTTTGCAAGTTGGCTTCTAATCCTCATTAACCCCTAATTATCTTCTAATTACTAATTAGTTAAGCCTAATTAGTACCTTGGTCAATTCTCCCCATCCCCCAAGGAATTTTTAATTCCTTTTTATTCATCCAAGGCTCCTCTCTTCCCCATGTGAATTTTTAAATCACTTTTATTCCTCCTAGAATTCCCTTTTCCCATGCATCTTCTAGAATCTTTGACTTGTCACATCAAGTCACATGTGACCAACTCCCACCTTTTTGGAGACCCTCTCTTATCCACTAGATTCTCCCAAGCATGTGAATTTTTAATTCACATTTATTCCTCCAAGGAATCTTCTCACTTCCCAAGGTACTTGGAAGGTACTTGTCCTTCCTCCACACCATGTACCTCCCTTCCACATCACCTACACATCATCTCACCCTTAGCCACTTCACATTCCACATGTCAAGATGTGAGGGCTTGTGAGTCCTCAACTCACCTTATCCCTTTATCTTGGCCTTGTTGGATAAATCTCAACCATTGAATTCTCTAGAGAATTCAAGTTTCTTTATAAATACCCCCTCCTCTAAGGCATTTTAAAAACACTTAGTCATTTTGCAACTAAATGCTGTTATTTTGTGCACTCATCTAGCCATCTATTTTATCTATTTGTATTTTTATCCAACCATATAGTTTAATCTTTCATTTAGCCACATCAAGATCCATCCAAGGAGCATACAAAATAATCCAAAATCAAGGGCCAACCAAGGAGTTTTAGATGTAAAGAGAAGTTATAACCACTTGCAATCATTTTACACTTTTTCTCTTTGCATTAACAAATTCCTTAGGCTAATCTTTAGGTGCTTCTTTGTGTTTTTCCATTGCATTTTAGTTGTTTAGAATAGGTAAAACATTTGGATATCACAGGAACAAAGGCCAATATCACGAGGATTATTCCAATGAGAAGGGAAACAATGGTCTATTGCCGCATGGATGGTCCCCCATGAACAAAATGGCCGCATTAAAACCCTTGTTTAGAAAAGGCCAAAATCCTTGATCTATTTGTTGGTGCAAGAATGATCATTCTGAAGCCGCCCCACACTTTTACGGCTTTTAGTAGAAATGGAAAGTATGCCATGGGAGATACATGGGTACTGATGCTTGGCTGACCTGAGAAGCAAGTGCACTGTAAGGGGGAGCCTATGTGGTCAAGAATCTAACCATTCACTAAGAGTAAGTGTAGATAGACTTGTCCAAGTGGGGGTTCAACAAATACAGTCTTTCATAGCCATAGGGTTGTGCATGTTCTTGGAAACAAAACATGTTGCTTGTTCATAAACATTGGGAAAAAAAGCATTCAACATTTGTCATCAAATTTCAAACCCTTTAGGAAGCAAATACCATTGACAAAATTCAAGTGTTATTGCTTTCCCTAGGGGATTTTTCCTTAGAGGTTTCTAAACATTTGGATTTACATCTTGATTTGCTTACTAAAGTCAACAATAGGTAACTTTTTCCTTGATTTCATTGAAGTTCCACATGATATACTTTGTGTGATAAGAAGTTAATACATTAGACATCTAGCTCAAAGACCTAATCAAGAATTGTTTGTGGTAAAAAGAAGTCACTAAGCAAATCTAAGAACAATTGAACCCCACACATGTGTCTCAAATGATTTCACACAAAATCAAAATCTGCAAACCAAAGTCAAAAGCTCTTAGTCCAAAAGATCATCAAAAGCATCTCTCAATGCTCTATGAATTCATACAAAGATTGCTTTTCAATTTTTACAGAAGAGCTTCAAGAAATAATCTTGGTTTGTACTCATTCTATTATTGTCAAAATCCAAATATTTTTTGGGAATTTGAACACATTGTTTAGAGTAAAGAATGTTTTTCAAAACCGAGGTCTTGTAAACAAGAGTCTTTTTAGGTACACATAGGATCAAATTCAAACTTCATCCATCTTTCAAAACATCAAACCAAAGTCATCTCACCAAAAACTCTTAAAAATCTTGAAATCATCCTTCATGCTAGACGTTTTGGAAAATCCATGAATCAAAAATCCTTGAAACAAATCAAAATCCTTGAATCAAAACATCAAAATCATCTTGTTTAGCTAGGTATATGTAGATGTATCCTTCTCCATATGCTTACTTGAATTATCATCAAAATCATCTTTGTTTGGTTAAGTGTAGGTAGATACATCCTTCTCCTACTTGTAGTCAAATTATCATCTTGTGAGCAAGTCTATCCCATAGATAACATCCAACATCTTGGGATCCATTTGTTCATTATGTAAAAATAAAAATAATCCCAAACCAAATCAAGGTCAAAAATCAAATCCAAGAATCCAAGAATCCAAAAAGTCCCAAAAGTCTAGCATCCCCTCTCAAGATCTTCTAAGAGTTTAATAATCCATATCATCCACCTTTCATGCATTTCACCATCACACCTTTGATCCTTAATCATCCTAGATCTTCTCTTTTGAGCCTCATTTTATGGTTCAAACAAGATCACAACACAAGAAGAACATGGAGACCAATAAAGAAACATCAACTTCAAGCGACCTAAGCCAAACAAATTCCAAAATGAATCACGTTGGATCAAGAAATCCCCTAACTAATTTTCCTTCATCATCAAAAAATCTACAAGAGGAAGCTCAAGTGGAGGATATCACCAATAATTCCTTCAGGATGACACAAGACGAGATCACTGAAATGGTCCAAAATACCAAGAATCATAGAATTGTCAACATCATGATGAAGCTCCATCCTTCACAATACATGCCTGAATTAGCAAAACAAGGGGCTAAACTCCCTTCCGATTACGATGTGAGAACCATTGTGGAACAACCTTTTGGGTTCATGCCTCCAATTTCATCTATGCCCCTAATCTCATCCACACCTCCATTCCAAAGCATCACCCAACCCATCCCCCAAATTACATCATCCATTGATCCAACTCAACCTATTGTTAACAAAGGGAGTGCATTTCTCAATGCACTACAAACTTACCCCCTTGTGAGTAACCAGGATTTGGGCGCAAACATGATCTTGGGGCAATCTATACCCCAAAATCCATCAAATCCATATGTCCCCCTCACCTTTCATGATCCGAATCACCCATCATCATTTCACGCAACACCGACATACCTGTTAAACACAAAAACCTCTCTCCCTATGACCTCGCAAGGAGAAGGAGACTTATTTGGACCAGGGAGCATCTTTGACCCTACATCTTCATCATTTCCCCAAGGAAGTATGCCACTCACTTTTCCACCACTTCCACCCTTACCACCAACATCAACACCAACTCTTAGTTTGGGGTTACCACCATTGTCGCCACTCATTCAAAACAATCCCCCAATCATCAATCAAAGCATCATACCAAATCCTCCCATCTTTTTATCATAATCGCAACAACAGATGACAACCATCCTAATAACACAAGCAACCACCACGTCATCAACCATTCCCCAAAGCATGGTCTCTCAAGGACCAAGCATATCAATTACATCATCCACCACAATCCCAATCATCAATACAACAGTGCCACTTATCATGACAACAAACACCATACCAAATCCACCACCACCTCCACCACCAAACACAAATATGTCAAGCCAATATAGCATTGCATTAAAATTTTCTCAACAAGCTGCCTATCAAAAGGCACTACAACAAATCCAAAATTGACAAGCTACACAACAAGCATAGCAAGCAGCACAAGCTTCTCAAGCAATGCAAGCCACTCAAGTTGCTTAAGTCGCGCAACAAGCACAACAAGCACATAAGGCTACTCAATCCCAAGCCCTATTACAACAACAAGTTGCTCAAGCTGCATAGGCTGCACAAGCCACACAAGCTACCCAACAAGCACAAGCACAAGCTCGAGCCCAATACCAAGCCCAACAAGCGCAGGCACAAGAACAAGCATAGGCACAAGCATAGTACCTCACCCAACAACAAGCATACCATCAAGCACTGAAGCAATACCAAGAGAAGCAAGAAGTAGCCCAACAACAAGCATTGTTGGTACAACAACAACAACAAGCTCAACAATAGGTACTATTAGCGCAACAACAATAGGACCAACAACAAGCATTGTTGATACAGCAGCAAGTACAAGCATACTTGGCACAAAAAAATGTACAAGCACCATCCACCAACATGCCAACCAATCCACCCATCCCTCCAACAAGTGAATTGTCGCAGAACACCTTCATCCCACCCCCTGATCCACAAAACGATGTAACAACGCAAATCAAATTGCTCTCACAACAAGTGCTTGATCTTCAATCAGTGAAAACCATGAAAACACCCAACAACTTGTGTCCCTATCCATTTGATAGGAGTCTTGTAATGAAACCATTCCCAAAGGGATTTGAGATCCCCAAATTTGATAAATACCAAGGGACAGGAAACCCTGAAGATCACATTAGGGAATTCCAAGTTCATTGCATAGAGGTTGCATATGACGATACATATTTGATGCAGCTATTTCCTAGAAGTTTGGTAGGCCAAGCCATGGAGTGGTTCTCTTGCCTTCCTCCTGGCATCAAAAATTTCTAGGAGATAGTAGATGCATTCATTAAAAATTACACCTTCTATATCGATATGGATGTTAGTCTAAAGGAACTATCAACTCTTAAACAAGGTAAAAATGAATCATTTGTGTCCTTCCTACAATGATGGTGATCCAAGGCCAATAGGAGAAAATTGGTCATGCCAGAAGATCAACAAGTTTGCACCATCATCTCCAATCTGGAGGGAACCTTGGCATTTCATCTCAAGGTGCAAGAAATCACCACATACGATCAATTGATCTCCAAGGCACTTAACATTGAATGAGCCCTTATTGCACAAGGAGGGACACCCACATATCTTGAACAACAAAAAAATCGCCCATCCACCAACTACAATGACAAACCTCATACACGGGCAAAGAATAGAAACATTACCAATGATGGTGTTTTCAACGCCAAAGTTTTCATCAGTGCTCCTCGACAAAACACACCAGCACCCCAACAACAACCCCAAAAAAACCATTAGAACAATCATCAAGCTAACATTGTGACTCAGCATCCAAACAGTCAAACAATCAACAATGTGAATGATCAAAGAGGGCCACCCCAACGAAACAAAAACTCCCCCAAGGGGAGGTACACAACCCTTGGGGAATCAACTGAATCCATCATGAAGTGACTGGTAGCGGAAAAACTCATCACAATCCCCACCTATGAAAATTATCAAGAGCCCTTGGTGAAACCACCATGGTACAATGAAAATCACCTTTGTGATTTCCATAAGATCAAGGGACACACAACTGCCAGTTGTATGAGGTTGAAAAACTTAATTCAAGACCTCATTGATGAAAAAATCATAAATGTGGAGCAACCCTTTGGGAAATTAGAATCTCAAAATCTACATGAATCTGATGCCCAATCATAACAAGGGGAAAAATAATAATGATAAGGGGAAAGGTGCATTCAAAATTGTGAATCATCTATGTGACCATGTCATCACATCCCTAGATGAGTATTGCATTGTTATCACCATCAAAGGAGCCCAAGCTGATTGTGGTGTCACCACAAGAGGCAAAAAAATTACCATCACAGGATCATCTCAACCTCCTAGAGCACCCACTTCCAACCCGAGATCTATTCCTAGTGGCTATAATGTCCTTGATCAGTTGAAAAGAACCCTAGCTCAGATCTCCATCATGGAGTTACTGAAGATATCATCAGCCCACAAAAAGATCCTTGCCCCAAATATTCTTACATTCTCCGATCAAGACTTTCCCACCCAACCATCTCACAATCACGCACTCCATTTGGAGGTCCTAGTGCATAAGAAAAAAATCAAAAGAGTCTTGGTGGATGGAGGTGTAGGTTTAAACATTTGTTCCCTCAAGCTCATAAATAATTTGAGAATCTTAGAGGATTCCATTGAAAAAGGAAAAGGCATCACAATCAGGGCACTATCCAACTCCCTATTCAAGTAGGGCCAACAATTATGGAAACCACCTATCAGGTTCTTGACCTTGATTTTCCTTACAACATTCTCTTGGGGTGTCTATGGATCCATGGGATGCAAGTAGTGGCATCAACCTTCCACCAATGTGTCAAGTTCACATACCAAGGCCAAGAGGTCACTATCCACGGGGATCCCAAACATTTTTCTTACTGCAAGAGCCTAGAAGCCAAATATTACAAAATCCCCCA
The DNA here is from genome assembly GCA_007258455.2 of Sequoia sempervirens. NCBI lineage: Eukaryota > Viridiplantae > Streptophyta > Pinopsida > Cupressales > Cupressaceae > Sequoia > Sequoia sempervirens. Next base: position 391,624,042 of record VDFB02058242.1, read on the forward strand.
AGTGCCAAAGAATGAAGGTCCCTCAACTCCATATATCGATCCAGCTACTCTCACCTCCACTTCTGCGACAAAGATACCTGCCATCCCCGCCATCTCCAACATCAAGTTCATTATCCAGGACAATGGGGGTGGACACTATACAATTCCAAAAAATTCTTTTGTGGTAGGAGAGGTACCACAATCTCTCAAGTCACGAGGATGACCACATTCAAATGATGCTTCCTCATCCCAAACCTTCACAAGAGGCTCTTCTAGCTTCAGAAGTTGGGGAGATCTCGGCCAAGAAGTAATAGAAGAGGACCCATCCCATCTCCTGTACCAAGACAGTAGACTAGCAACCGATTTACCTATGGATGATAGTAGTAAAGGCTTACAGATGATGCTCGCCATGGGTTATGACAGAAATAGAAAGTTGGGACAAAATGACAACGGGCTTCTAATACCCATAATTCCTGAGACACAAATGAAAAATATTGGCCTCAGATGTACCCCTTTGAGTATAACCATACGTGGCTGAAATCCCTTGGTTAAGAAGGTCAAAACTCCTTCGTACCCTTCAATTGCTTGTATCCACTGGTTTGTCTTTAGACAATTTCACATTTTACATAACTGATGTTTGTAGTAGTAGTGATGAGGACAATGCCATAACTCATTTACCTATGATTTTTGAGAATTCCTCTATCCTCATGATTAGTTCCATGTCATTTGAGTCAACCAGTCAAAACCATGAAATCAACCTAGTTTACCCCCAGCTCATCGACTACAACTAACGAGGACCACCAATTCTAGACACCTTTGAAAATGATGAAGCACTCTTAGAATTCATGGGATTGTGGATCACGGTACCATGTGGAGACCACAAGGTTGGGTTTGATATCATTTTGGACACCCAAGCTTACTACGGGGAGACGATTGAATCCTTTAGTTGCAAAAGTGAAAATTTGAGAATCATTTCAAGGTCTTTGAATGAAAACCACACTGTGGCACTCTCTAACCCTAAAATAGTAAAAACAAAGGACGTATCCAATGGTGAAAACCTCTCTGAGGTGCCCGAGGATGAAGGATTCAATCTCCCCCTCAGTTCTCTACATCAGGAAAATTCAACGGTTCTAGCTGAGAAATGCAACCCTGTCAACTTGGGAATAGAGAAAACTTCGCATATAATATTTTATGTTGAATCACTGATGTCAGAAGAATAGGAACTCCTAGCTACTTTCTTAAGAGAAAGAAAGGTCAACTTTGCATGAAGCCATGCTGACATGCCTGGGATTGATCCAAAGATTTTGGTTCACCATCTAGCAGTTTACCCTGAAGCAAATCCTGCCAGGTAGAAACTCAAAAAAATGCATCCCTAGATAGCCTTGTTAGTCAATATGGAATTGAAGAAGCTACTTGATACATGGTTCATACAACCAATCGACTATTCAGAGTGGGTATCAAATTTGGTTCTTGTTTCAAAGCCTGATGGGGGCATTTGTATATGCACAAATTTTAGAGACCTGAACAAGGCATGTCCCAAAGACAACTTCCCACTTCCCAACATTGATATGATTGTAGATATGACTGCAGGACGTGAGATTCTTTCATTTATGGATGGATTCTCTGGGTACAACCAGATAATGATTTCCAAAGAAGACCAACACAAAATGGCCTCCACTTGTCCATGGGGGACATACTGTTGGAACATGATGTCGTTTGGCCTAAAGAATGTTGGAGCAACATATCAAAGGGCCATGACTTTAATCTTTCATGACATGATCCATAAGACTATGGAAGATTATGTTGATGATATATTGGTGAAATCTAGAAAGAGATGGGACCACATAGCAGCATTGAGTGCCATCTTCAATAGACTTGAGGACTACAAGGTTCACCTTAATCCAAAGAAGTGTGTCTTCGGTGTACAATCAGGGAAGTTGTTGGGATACAATGTGTCTATGAGAGGAATTAAAATAGATCCTGCTAAAGTAAAGGAAATCCTCAAGATGGAGGAACCTAATACATTGAAACAATTGAGAGGCTTACAAGGCAAGCTCCAGTCAATTCGTCAATTCATAGATCAGCTAGTAGAGAAGTCAATATCGTATTCTCACCTACCCCACAAGGGGGTAGCATACAAGTGGAATGAATAGTGCAATCAGGCCTTTAACAAAATCAAAGAGTATTTTCTCACACCTCTAGTGCTTATGTCACCAATTCCAAGAAAGCCTCTAATCCTCTACATATCAGCAATAGCAACAACTCTCAATGCTCTCCTAGCTCAGCACGATGAAAATGGAACAGAGAGGGCCATGTACTACATCATTCAAACCATGGTAGGGCATGAGTTAAATTATTCCTTCATCAAAAAAGCTTGTCTAGCAGTGGTGTTTTCCTCATAGAAGTTCAGACACTACATGCTAACACACAAAATTAAGCTCATTGCCAAGATCGACCCACTCAAGTATCTACTTTCCAAGGCAGTGCTCACAAGAAGGATGGCCAAGTGGGTCATGATCCTATTAGAATATGACATCAAGTACGTGGAATGTAAGGCCATAAAAGGGAAAGCTATTGCAGAACAATTGGTAGAAGAACCAATATACTCAGAGAATCTGCTAATTTAAAAGTTCCCTGATGAATCTATTTTCAACTTGAGCATAGAAGACCACTAGAAGTTGTACTTTGATGGCTCCTACACACAACATGGATCAGGAGTAGAAGTCTTTTTCATCACTCCACAGGGAGACTACATACCAATGTACTACAAATTGGCATTTCCCTACACAAACAATATAGCAGAATATGAGGCTTTAACCATAGGACTCAGAATAGTAGTGCAGTGGCATATCATGGCTCTTGGGGTATATGGAGATTCACAACTAATAATCAATCATGTGAATGATGAGTATCAGACTAAGGATGGAAAGCTCACTCCATACAAGAAATTGGTGGAGAGTCTTAAGGAATCATTCATTGATATCACATTTGAGTAGATTCCTAGAGAAAACAACAAAGTGGAAAATTCCATGGCGACAATTGGATCCCTATTGGATATCCCTCGCAATGTCCCAAAGCATGAATTCTTAGTAGAGCAGCTTCTCATGCCTACATTTGAGGTATCAGAGTCAAAATTTGTGTGTGAAATCATCAGTCTCGGTGATCCTTGGTATCATGATGTATACACCTACCTATGAATAGGGGTCCTACTAGCTGACTTACCCTCAAGCCTAAAAAGAACCTTTGTTAAGAAAGCATCTCGGTTTGTCATCCTAGGAAATACCCTTTATCGTAGGAGCATAGAAGGAACCCTATTAAGTTTCTTAAACACTAAGGAGGCATCAACCACCTTAATTGAGGTACATAATGGTATTTGTGGTTCACACTCAAGTGGAATGACCTTGGCCAAGAAATTGCTGAGGACGGGGTACTATTGGCCCACTAGGGAAAGAGAAGCACATGGCTATGTTAGAAGGTGTCTACAATGTCAGCAGCATGGGGACTTCATCCACACACCAGCTCAAGAGCTTCATCCTATTGTCACACCATGGTCCTTTTCGTAGTGGGGGCTTGATCTTGTTGGAAAAATCACCCCCACCTCATCCAGTGGCCACAAGTTTATCATCACCGCCACTGAGTACTTCACCAAGTGGGTGGAAGCCATCCCCATGACATACATAACTAGAAAGAAGATATCAAATTTCATCCTGAACTACTTAATATGCTGATATGGTGTTCCCTAAGCTATTATATTAGATAATGGGACACCTTTCAAGAATCAGGATGTTCATGACCTATGCGAAAAATTCAAAATCCAACATCACTTTTCCACCCCATATTATCCCCAAGGTAATGGCCAAGCAGAAGCTACCAATAAAACCATTCTGAAAATCCTCAAAAAGATAGTCAATGATGCAGGTCATGACTGGAATTTGTAGCTAAATCCCACCCTCTGGGCTTATCGAACTAGCATCCGCACGCCCACAGGTGCCACCCCCTTCTCCTTGGTCTACGGAATCGAGATCGAGCTTCCGTCACTAAGAATATCACTACAAAATCTCATCATAGATGAAGAATATTGAGTATCAAGATTGAATGAGCTGGAATTACTAGATGAATGGTGTATGGAAGCATTGAACCATTTGTAGGTTTATCAAAACCGACTCAAGAGGAGCTATAACAAGAAGATCAGGAGCAGGACCTTCTAGGTCAGAGAACTTGTGCTAAAGGAGAACCGGAAGAATGTCCCAAACACAAATGGAAAAGGTAAATTTGAACCCAACTGGTTGGGACCATTCATCATCACAGCGAGCTATAAGTCAAGGGAATATCAATTATCAACACCTGAAGGGGAACCTCTACAAGAGCCCATGAATAGCTCCCATCTTAAAAAGTTTTATGCCTAAATATTTCAAGGTATAGAACCAAAAAATCAAAAAAATTAGAAAATGTCCTGAAAAAATGGTTACCTTGATGTAAACCTGAAAAACAGGCGTCTTGGTAACAACAAAAAAAGAAAAAAAGAAAAAATCCAAAAAAAATAGAAAAAGGATAAAAAACAATAAAGAGAAAAATCGTCCTCTAGTGAAAACCATGTCGGTGGCGCTTTGGGAAAGTACCTTGGTGAAAACTTGGAAAACAAGCACCTTGTGTAAATAAGCACTTTCCATCCACCAAGATCTTTGCAACTCATTTTTCACGCTTCCATCATCCATCGCATTCCTTCCCCATCCATCATCCATTTGACATCTACATCATAGCTTGGTCTTGTGTTCATGTCATGATCCCTCCTAGTACTACTCAGCCCATTCTCAAGGTTAGTTTGTCTTTCCTTTATTGGAGTAGTCTATGGCATCACGCTAGGGGCATGTTCTCATCGGATTGGATTTGTGTATGTTCTTGAGATCCCAAAATCAAAAAATCCAAAAACATCAAAAAATCTCAAAATCCAAAAACATTCTAAACATATCAAAATTCCAAAACAGGTCAAAAAGTTAGTCAAAAAGTCAAAAAAAAGACTTGTCTTGTCGAACTACGTCATCTTTGAGCATTAAACATAGGCAAGGTTGATCTTTGATCATCCCCCGAGACACTTAGGTCAGTCATTTAGGAGTCTGTCATAATAAACTGGCAATCCATATGTTCATATCTCATCAATAATCAAGTTTGTGTCAGTCAAACTACATGGTCTCTGCGTGTATAATGTAGGCAAGGATAATCTATTGATCAGCCCCCGAGGCCCCTAGGATAGTTCTTTAGGTTAGGGTCTTGGTCAAAATCTTAGAAAACCCCAAAACATTTGAAAATTCAAAAAATCAAAATATTTGCAAAATATTGAAAATACCAAAAACAACCTCAAAACATTTCAAAAACATCCAAATATTTGAGAAAATCCATTCATCTCATCTCACTTTCACCTGCAATAAACATCACTCAATAAAAAATAGGCATCCTCAACCTTTGGTAAAACAATCAGAAACAAGTCTAGCAAATCGAAAGTGAGAACTCAAAACATCAAAGTCTAAGGTTTAGGTCAGTACATAAACAAGTTAGTCAACTCTTTGTGTCAATAGCCTATCATCCATTCAGTCCCAAATCAATCATCTGATATCGTTATGTCCTAGGATGCATCCTTCCTACAATGGACATCAACATCAAATCATCATAGTTTAGTCCTGGCTAGCGGATTGAAGAACATTAGCTTGTTTGTTTACTTTATCTTTGTCTTTTGACTTATCTTTTGCGCTTATTTCAATGTCCTCTCGATGATGTCCCAAAACAAAGGGATTTAGAGAGAAAGGAATGGGGCAATGATCATGATCTTTTTATCTATTGTACTTGTGGATATTCTTGTAATATAACCTTGGTCATGCATGTTTTGCTTGGTTTGTAGGGAGGATGTTTTAGGTATCTTGTTGACCACATAGGAAGGCTTGCTTTTCTATGTTTTGGTCCAGGATGTCTGAAATATCCGAATTGTATTCTGAATAAGATTTTGTATGCTAGGTGTGAACAATAATGCTCCTATTTGATTGTTGAGTCAAATTCCATCACACGAGGTGCAACACCATCCTAGTTCTTTATACCTTGATGCATCATACCATGTGTGTTATCAAACATAAGGTAATTGGCCCTTTTAAAATCCCAACTCCTCGATATGCATCATCATCACCTCGTGTCTTGTTGGAATCTCTTGCTTTCTTCCATCCTCTTTCATGCTAACATGGTACCATGACATTTAATCACAAATCATTATCATCCTTGCATTCATCCTGCATCCACAAACTGTCAGCATATTGCATATTACATCATATAGAAAACATAATCATACCATATGCATTGCATCTCCATCATTGCATAATATAGATTGGTTATTCTAAGCATCTCATAAACCATAGCATAAACATTTCATAAATCATCCCATATAATCCATATCATGTATCCCATAAGCATCCATTGCATAATCATACGAGCATACCATGAACATAAGCATTATTAACAATCCATCACATCGCATGCATACAAACCATCCATTTCCATAATCATATCACATGTCATAAAAACATCCATTACACCATCACATATACATCATATATCATCTATTTTTCATAAACATCATATCATAACACATGCATATATCATTTCATAAAACATCACATCATCACGTCATCATTATATCACATCATAAGCACATATCATACATGAGAAAATTACACACATCTTATCATCCATCAATGCATAATATAGATCTGTTAGTCTAAGCATTGGCATACCATAACATTTTGCATACATCATAAAAAGAGCGTAAGAAAAAGTACTGAAAAAGAAATGCATCCATAAACCATCACATTACATCATCACATTAGCATCATACAATATCATCACATAAACATCATAGCATCATATAGAATCACTACATAGCATATAGAAATAAGATTCAACCATAATGCATCAAAGTAAAGATAGGACATATCACATCATATCAGATCAAAATCATCATCTCATATATCATCAAAATAACTATATTGTCATGGTACAAAAAAATTGGATCAAGTGTGTATCGAATGCATAAAGTACAAGGGCCCACTAGACTATCAAAAACGAGCCCATGGGGCACAAAAAGAATCCTATCTCTAAATAAAAATGAAGGATATCCCTATTGGCTGCTTCCCTCACCACCTGCTCTCTCTCCATGGTCCTCTATAGGTCTATGGCCTGTCATCTGTGAAAAATATGGCACTCAGGCTACCCTCAGCATAGCCTAATAATAATGCAACTTGTAGTAGTCGGCCTCCTGAATGGCCTCCCTGTATGATCGAAGTGACACCATGCTCTGGGAGGAGGATGCAAACATACTCTCTATTTGTTGTCATCTACCCATCTTTGCAGCTACCTGCAGCTCTACATCCTGCCTCTGCTAGACTACCTAGCCCCACTCTGCCCACAGCTAATCTCTCTCAGCTATAAGTTCCTATACCTGGGCCTGTAGCTGCAAAATTTGGCCATCTCTGGGGTTTGGTTGTACGGGTGGCTGATCCTGATCCCCATCTCTAGGCAATGTCAGGACCCTGTCCTGGTGTCTGTGATCCCTATGTGCATGATCTTGGTCCTGCCGAACCTAATCCTGATCATCCTATCAGGGCTAATCCTATGGCCCCCTATCATGCACTGACTAATTTGGTGGTGGCCCACCACCTCCCTAATCCTGATCCCCATCCCAATGGCCTCGTCCTGCTCCCCTGCCTTTGGCTCTGTGTCGAGCAGATGGTGTCCCTGGCACTGTAAGTCTAAGAGGTGGCTAAAACCAATCTTTGTATGCATGTGTCATGCTTGCATCTACTTGACCTTGGTCATATGGCCATGGCTTGGCCACTAGTGCATAAAACTCTGCACTTCCTCATGTACAGGTGTATAATCACCCTAGGAGCTCTGGCTCGTCATTTATGCAAAAATGACCACATACTATGCATCAGACCTATCTTGTGGCTAGCCAAACTGCATCTAAACCTTTCCTGGCAGGTACATCTCGAGCATCATGTGCTCCCTACCCTACATCAATCTATCCTAGCGGGTGAACAAAAGTTGTACGTCATCGTACCATGTAGGCCATCCAAGGTATGGCCACCATGTGAACACCCGCATATCATCTAAAACTCTCCTCCAATGAGGAATACCAGCCTATCTAGTGAAAGTAAAAGAAACACCACCTCTATATCTCTAGACTACTAGATCATTTGGCTCCATATCTATAGGACAACTCTCAGACAAAGCACAATGATGTTCTCCCAGACCCAGATATGAAGCAATGTAACCCCCACCCCAAGTGCTCAGTCATCAAGATGGGAAAACTCATGAAGATCCTTATATAGTGAGGCTAGAATAATTGGCCCCCAAGCAAAGCATGCCTGTCACCGAAACATGTGCTCCCAAGCCAGCCCCCATCCAGGACTGAAGTATTAGCCCTACCAATTTGGTGCGACAAGACTCGATATGATAGCTGCAATAATAAGATGGAAGAGTGACACAGAGAGCCCATAACACTCTAACTCAATCTGACCCTCGCAGAAAAAAATCTTGTCCTGGCCCATAACATTGTAGCACGCCTCCCTCTTGGCATCCATGTCATATATCATGTGCTCTTCGTGGATGGGAAATTTGTGGATCCACCACACGTCCTCTAGTGTGACCATCACCTCACTTGTCAAGAGGTGGAAAGAAGATGTCTCACTGTGCCATCTCTTAGTGAGTTCCATTAGCATACCCAAGTGTGTCTGATCGGGCAGAGCATAAGCAATATACCAAACACCGATGGCCCCTAGATGCTCCTATTATCGCTCGAGGATACCCTACAAAGTGCCAAATAGATCCTGGGACTTGTGCTCACATGAATATAGTATTGTCACCTCCTCCTACATCAGGAAAGTCACCATGTTAAGATTCGTCAAAAAAATTTTGATCCTAACTTGTCTCGGCGTACCCAAAATAGCTTAACCATCGATATCTGTGGGTGCGGTGCAATTTGCAAATTTCAAACTACACCATTAGGAGCTTCTAACCCTCAAACTCTGTCACGGTGTTGCAATTTGAGAAGGTGGCTTAGTTTAAAAGGAAACCCTAATTACAAAAAGAACTACTGCGGGGCACTTTGTATATGTAGCTGGGTTTGGAATTTAAACCCTAATTCCAAACTGTGTCAAGACGTCGCTACTCACAACTATGGCATAATTTGAGGTTGTGCGACACCAATTTAAACTTTTCAGCAATGCAATACAAAACCTCTCCTAAAAACCTAGTTTCCTAGCCTAATAAATGCACATGAAAATTGAAAAAAGAAGTCAGGTCAGGTTGACTCACCGATGGTCCAATGCCAGGAAGTGTCTGGTGTGTTCGTACTCTGTCGGAAATGTGCCACGGAAGCTATCGTTGTGCCATCTTGCAAAGGGGTCAAAGCTCAAATTGCAGAAATCTCTAAAGGTTGAATGTGAAAATGAATTGGAAGTGGCCCCTCAAGGCCTATTTAAGCCTAAAAATTAGGGTTTTTTGACCCTGTTTAGCCATCCTGTCAAGGTTTTGACCCCTCGAGCTTGTGTTTGTCCGTTCATGGGCTGTTTTACATCATTTTATCTCATTTTTTGTTGTTCTAAAGCCTTTTTGGACTCACACCTTGTCCTCTTTTTTTCTGAGATCACCCAAAAATCAAATTTTTTGATCTCTTGAGGGGAGTATATATGGCATATTTCATCCATCAGGAAGCAGTGGGGCATTTTTTGAAAATTGAAAATCTTGAATTTTAATTGAGATAGTTTATTCTTTGAACCAACACAACAAGTACTTTGCTTCAAAGAGGGAAAATGATGCAGAGCAGGATGGAGGAACAATCAACCAAACTTGAAAACCAAACCCCAACACAAAATAAAATAACTAGCACAACTTCCATAGGGTCAACTCTATGGCTTTCCAATTCATAACTGAGCAACTGAAAGACCAATTCTTCAAAGACAACTGTAAGAACACCCACTGATCATCCATATAGCATCCATATTGCATCAAAAAGAAATTTCCAAGCTTACAAGTCAGATTCATTTGTCAAAACATAGAAAATCATTAAGTCACCATGATCAAGGGCTAGTAGAATTAGCCCACTTTTACAAACAAAGTGTCTCTTAAATTGCTCTTCACCTTACCAACTCTTGGACAGTCACAAATTGTGGCACAAATCAAAAGAATATTTGGTCAAAAGCTCCATACTGCCCTTCTATACTGCTGTTCCAACAAACCCTCCTTTTCCTTCCTAAAACCTAGGGCTTCTTGTAAATCCCATACCCAGATCACTTGCCAACCTAAAACCACTTGAATCCTTCTAATTTCAACCTGCACATGCTCAACACACCTTAACATTTGACTGCTCTCATGTTTTGTACATACTTCCTTTGTAAACCACCTAATTTTCCACTCTTTTCACCCCTTCACCATAGGGTTTCTAGCTTCTATTCGCTCTTTGTCTTCCCTAACCTCTCAAATCAGCAAAACACATCTAAGAATACCAAAAACACCAAAACCAACAACCTCCATCCTATTCTCCTTACACAACTCAATAACCCTACCCTAACCATGCTTAAAGGGCATAAAATCTGTCTTTTGCACTGGGGCAGCGTTCTTAGGATCCTCAAATCTCTTTATCAATGCAAGACTACATTCCTATACCTATTCCTACACTTAACATGACCATTCCACCAAGAAACAGTAATTACAGAAAGGTGGAATTGTCTTTTCAACTCATTTTGAGGCTCAAACCCCTGAACCCTATTTTTTGACCTGTCTTTCAATTTTAGTCAATAAATTGCTTGAAATACAAGTTTACTATCCAAGAACCAATTCAAAACAAAGGAAAACACAATCCTATATTAAAATCCAATCTTTCATGACTAGTACCTACTGTATAGACCCGTACATAGTCAAGAAAATGAGAGAAAACCAGAAAATAACTAGAAAATAGAACTTTTTATTAATTTTCTCTTTTCAAATTGCTTCAACCAACCCTTCTCGAGCCTTCAAGAGGTAATTTAAACATTTTTCAATCCAAACTACCTATGGAATGCCTAAAACTGACCAAAAAACTGCCTTAGCCCCCTCAAATTCCATATTTTGCACTTTATTTTGATAATTAACTTTTTTTTGAATCAACTAATACTTTCACCCCAAAATACATTGAAAGTGGTCTTACTAGACCTTTTATTAACAATTCACCCCCCTAATTTCTAGACCAACCCACACTTAATGGATTTTTGCAATCATGTGTTTTAGGTGCTCCTGCACTATACTCCCCGGGTACAAAAGATTTATGCCCCATAAATCACTCCATAGGACTACTCCAACCTTTTGGAAAATCCCTTCAAACCTGCTCCAAGTCACTTGCATGGAAATCTTCCACCAAGGCACTTTGTACCCTTCATGTTTTGCTTTGACTTTACCTTGCCATACTTGCTCCTGCTCAATGAGATCTTCTTGTTGCATTTTGTCTTCATTGATACTTGCAAACAAAAATTTAGTACACCAAACCAAACAACCATGCATTAGTATCCCTGTTGCATGCTCTTCCATGAGCCAATCATACATGTAGTCTTGCCCTTCAACTTCACTTTCTACAACATAACCTACATTGTGTCCTTCCACTTTCATTTTAACCCTTGGTCTAACCTCTGTCCAAAGAATGAAAAAATCAAGGAGATATCCTTTTAGCCTCTTACCCTTCCACTTCACACCTACACTCAAATGAATTATGGTTTGATCCTCTGTCTCAATAGCACACAATATCCTAATTACTAAACTAAGCAACCAAGGACAACTCACTGTCCCAATCTCAGATTTTCCTCTCTTCTCCAACTTAGTTGGAGACCACACACACTATCTTCTCTTAGCCATTCCCTAGCCTAGCACCTTCAACCTCTCAATCCTAGCCTCTGTCCTTATTGCAATGCTCTGTAAAACCTTTGCCATATGTTCTTCACCTCTCATGGTGACCAACCTCTACTCAACTCCTATAAACTCTCCAAACTCTTCCATAGTCTCCTTCACTGTTTTTTGCCAATCTTCATAGCTTACTGTCTTTTTCCTGACTTCTACAACCTGCTCATCACCTTCAAGCCTTTCAAGACTTCTTGCATTCCTCTCATCATTTTTCTTTTTAGTCACTTCCTCATTCTTCATTTTCTCAGTTTCCAAGACCTTTTTATCCTCTGTCACACAGTCCACCGTGTTCATAATCCCTGTCTTTTTATCACTTACATTTGCTGTCAAGGGACATTCCACTACCCCAATCATGATCTTTTTATAATCTTCAAGCCTTTCATGGCCTTCTCCAACCTTCCCACCTATCATATCTACATCTCTTCTTTCTCCTTTAACATTCTCAGCCTTCAAAACTTCCCTGTCATCAGATGTTCTGCCCTGCTACAGCTCATCTTCTTTGTTACCAGACTTTTGTGGCTACTCAATACCCTATCCAGTTAGTAGACATTTCTCATCTCCTTTATAGACCTCACTAGGCCTTCCTTGGCTCTCCATTGATAATTCTCCTACATTCTTATTCTCTTCTCTTTGAGGGATCTTCGCCCCAACTGCCTCCTACTCACAATACTCTGTCTCAGCTTCTTGTACCACTGTACTTTTCATAGGTGTCTGCCCTAGAACACCATTAACCTACAATGAAAAAACTTCTTTAGGTCCTTTATCTTCAACACAACCTTCAAGCTTACCTTTCTCTTTTAAGGTCATTTCATGTTTGACCTCCACTCCCCTTGTTTCTCTTATGTCTTCAATCTGCACTGTCCTTCCCAATGCTTCTTCATGGTGTTTTTCTTTCTCCATTGCAACTATGCTATGCCCTATTGTCTCTTCCAGGTTCCCTTGTTCCTTTTTCTCCAACATCTCTCTTTTTCCACACATCCCTATCCTTCTTTGTGTCCCTTCTTCCTGCAAACAACTCAAAAAGTACCTTTGCCCATCCTTTTCAATTTCATACACATTAAGCCTCCCATCATGCATAGCAAACCTATCATATTTTCAAACCCTTCCTAGTATCATATGACAATCCCTTATAGGCATAATATCACATAATAGAACATATTTATAAGGACCAATTTCAAAATCTACCAATGCTTGCTCTCTAACCACAACATGCTGACTATCATTTACCCAATATGCCCTATAAGGTGATTCATGTTTTAACTTTGTCAAATGCAATTTTTCAACCATTTCTTCTGAAACAACATTACTCAAGGAACCAGAATCAATCATTACTTTACAGATCTTACCTCTGCATTTGCATCTGGTCTGGAAGGTAGCATGCCTCATTTGTCCTTCTTTCTCATCCAACCTTCTGAAGTCCATAGTGCCTTGTATCTTCCAATGCTTCTCCTGCAACCTTCAAGAGATCTACTTCCTTGCTCTGATACCACTCTGATGTAGAGCAAGATGGAGGAACAATCAACTAAACTTGAAAACCAAACACCAACACAAATTCAGATAACTAGCATAACTTCCATAGGGTCAACTCTATAGCTTTCCAATTCACAACTGAGCAACTGAAAGACCAATTCTTCAAGGAAAACTTTAAGAACACCCATTGATCATCCATATAGCATCCATATTGCATCAAAAAAACATTTCCAAGCTTACAAGTCAGGTTCATTTGTCAAAACATAGAAAATCATTAAGTCACCGTGACCAAGGGCTAGTAGAATTAGCCCACTTTTACAAACAAAGTGTCTCTTAAATTGCTCTTCACCTTACCAACTCTTGGACAGTCACAAATTGTGGCACAAATCAAAGGAATCTCTGTTCAAAACCTCCATACTACCCTTCTATACTGTTGTTCCATCAAACCCTCCTTTTCCTTCCTAAAACCTAGGGCTTATTGTAAATCCTATACCCAGAATCACTTGCAAACCCAAAACCACTTGAATCCTTCTAATTTCAACCTGTACATGCTCAACACACCTTAACATTTGACTGCTCTCACATTTTGTATACTTCCTTTGTAAACCACCTAATTTTCCCCTCTTTTCACCCCTTCACCATAGGGTTTCTAACTTCTATTCACTCCAGGTCTTCCCCAACCTCTCAAATCATCAAAACACATCTAAGTATATCCAAAAACACTAAAACCAACAACTTTCATCCTATTCTCCTTACACAACTCAAAAACCCTACCCTAACCATGCTTAAAGGGCATAAAATTCTGTCTTTTGCATGGGGCAGCGTTCTCAGGATCCTCAAACTCTTTATCAATGCAAGAATACATTCCTATACCTATTCTTAGACTTAGCAGGACCATTCCACCAAGAAACAGTAATACAGAAAGGTGGAATGGCCTTTTCAACTCATTTTGAGGCTCAAACCCTCAACCCTGTTTCCTGACCAGTCTTTCAATTTCAGTCAATAAATTGCTTGAAATACAAGTTTATCCCTCAAGAAAAAATTCAAAACAAAGGCAACACAATCCTACATCAAAATCCAATCTTTCCTAACCAGTTCTTGCTGTACAGACCCGTACACAGCCAAGAAAATGAGTGAAAAAATAGAAAATAACTAGAAAATATAACTTTTTATTAATTTTCTCTTTTTAAATTGCTTCCACCAACCCTTCTCGAGCCTTCAAGAGGAAAATTAAACAATTTTCCATCCAAACTACCTATGGAATGCCTAAAACTGACCAAAAAACTTCCTTAACCCCCTCAAATTCCATATTTTGCACTTTATTTTGATAATTAAGTAACTTTTTTGAATTAAACTAATACTTTCACCCCAAAATACATTGAAAGTGGTCTTATTAGACCTTTTATTAAGAATTTACCGCCATAATTTCTAGACCAACCCACACTTAATGGATTTTTGCAATCATGTGTTTTAGGTGCTCCTCATGACTAGAAAAAATGTGTAGACATGGAAAATATACCAACATACTTGATCCCAATTTACTAACATCGTTTTGTCCTAAATCACCTTCTCAACTTGTCATCACTCTTTGTCCCTTAATTAAATAAATAATCATTTATCCATTTTGGCTCATTCTCTCTTGTTAATTAAATCAATCAATTTGATCTAATTAACACTATATCTCTATTTAATTAAATAATTCATTTTATTTGATTAAATCTATAAAGTCATCTTATTAAATCAAATAAATTAAACCTTGTTTGATTTAATCTAACATCATCCCCTTTAAATAAATAAATCTAAATCAAATAGTCACATCATCTAATACCTCATTAAATTAATTAAACCTTGATTAATTTAATCCTAATCTCCAAATTTCTCTAGATTTTGCCACTTTCACATGAAAATACATTTAATTCATTTATTAAATCTCTATTTTCTCTCAACTTGGCATCTCTTAGAGAATATTCCTACAAATTTGAAATCCATCCAAGTGGATTTGTCCTTCCAACAAGACATTTATTCCTTCTTTCATGTCCTTATGCATTGAGCCATGTGGCATTTAAGACATTATTTTTCCCTCTTACATGTCATTTCACTATTTTCAAATTCCACCTAATTGCATTTATGGGCACATTCATCAAAA
>VDFB02058242.1:391639703-391677242 GCA_007258455.2 Sequoia sempervirens
ACATAGTGATGAGCAACATGATATGATGAAAACCATTATCAATTAGAGAAAGTAGGTGCATTAACACAAGGAAGAGCACCAAAATCCTTAAGATGTTGAATTTTATTACTTAAAGCCTTATATTCATTAGTAGAATGGCCATTAACTCGATGATACGAACAAAATGAAATTTTGTTGTAAAACTTATTTCATGTTCTTGGATGGAGAGATATCTAGCGAGCTTGGAGAATCCTCGACAAGGTACCCTCTTGATCAATAGTAGAAGATATTCCTTTCTTTTGTGATAGAGATACTTCTTGCTTACTAAAAGGTGTCATACATACACAAGACTCTATAAATTGTGAGATTTTGTGCTCTCCCTTAAAGGAGGGTGTAAAATCTAATGAACCCCAATCATCTCTAAGGAATGTGTTTGAAGATGAAGCAATATTTTTCCTAGGAGTGTTTTGCGTGATGACATTGATATTAATCGATGGTTTCTTTGATACTTTTGTTTATTTTGAAGGAAAATAACCAAGACCTCTTGTTTGTTCTTGCGGGGTAAGATCTATAGGGACATGACTTCCTTGTTCTATTATCCCACATCCTTTCCATTCTAGCCAATTTGTTTTAAAATCTCATAACATCTTCCATAAATTGTTTCCATTTCTTTTGGATTTGGTGGTTTCTCATGATCACACTCATCATATGTGGATGTATAATTGTTGTTCTCCACTTCTTTGCTAAAGGTTTTGGAATCACGTGGTTTTGATGACTCATTGTGTGTTGATATTATGTCAGGTTCCTTCTCTTTTTTTTTATTTTTGTGTAATCTTGTATTCTCCCATGAATGTAGGTGTAAAATCCAATGAACCCCAATCATCATCCAATAGTTTCATGATTGGTTTCTCTTCTAATTCTTGTATCAGTTCCACTTTTGTAGTTGGTGTTAATGTTGTAAGAGGATTTTTCATTCCTATTTCAATTTAAAATAATTTTTTGATTGTAGCTCATATTCGATTATGTAAACCTTGTTGTTGTAAACTGTGGTAATGAAAATAGTACTCCCCACCTTGGAGGAATAGAGCACATGGATAGGGTTCCTATTTCACAATTGCTACACTCAAGGACACCTTAGAGATCTCAACCTCAAGTATGGAATGGAGGAAATAGATCTACTAGAAGGGTATCCTAGGGTATGTTTAGATATTAATGAGGGGTTCACCACCAAGTAAGAACTTGGAAATACAATTGTAATGCAAGACCTAATGACAAAACCTAGTGATGCATGAAACTTGAATGAATGACCTAGAAATGCATATAAATCAGAACAGAAAATAGTAAAATCAAAAGTATGCACCTGGAAACTTGTAGAGGCTTGAATGAAGACTGGATATACTACAAGTCTTGAAATTTATGCCTACTAGGAATTATTCACCAATCTAGGCGAATCAGTCCTAGATCTGGGTTTCTGTACAAGAACAAGTTTCTTGAAAAAGGGTATTTGAAACTGAAAAAATCTTAAAATTGACCTAAACTAGGACTCATTTTCCAATCTGGGTGAATGAGTCCAGTTAGGGTTTTCTATAATTTCAAAGTTTTAATCTGACCTTCAATGTCTACTCTTTTTGTTCCTCTTTGTTTTTGGATCTGAAACCCTGATTTCGGGGCTGTAGGTGACCTTTTAGTGAAGATTATGACCTTGCAAATGGGGAGACAACTCCAACAAGCTTGTAACCTAATATTCAATGTTCCTTCAAGTTTTTAAAGTACCCAGATCTGTAATTACACAAAGAGAGAGAAAAAGTGTTGATTGTTAGGGAATAGGGGTTTTCCTTGGTCAAAATCCTTGTAGGTAATTAAACTAAATGATGAGATAATGAAATGAAGGCATGGAACATGAAACAAAGAACATGAATCATGGAAAATGATACCTTGAATGATTTCTTGTAAATTAGAACCTCAACATGAAATGGCCATGAAGGATGTAGATCTTGATCTTGACAATAGGAGTAGAACAATACTTGATCTTGGAACTTCAATGCTACATCACAACACTAGCTCAATAAAATTCTTGATGCTTGATATGCTTGACATGGTGATGGATCTTGAATTGCTGCAATAATTGATGAGGAATTTTTCCCTTGAATGTCTGAAAAATGATCTTGAATGCTCTCTAGATGATCTTGTGAAATCTTGGAATGCTTAACTCTTGAGTGTTTGACTTGATAAAATGTAGACCTTATATGAAATAGTGATTTGAAAGCTCATTTATATATGCAATCCATCTAATATCCCATGTATTAGATCCCAAAGGCCGACATACACAAAATTTGAACTTAAAACCCAATTTTACCCACTCAAAACCTTGAAAATAGGCCAAATGGGACTCATTCACCAAGTTGGACGAATGGGACTCATTCACCCAAAGTGGCGAATGGGTCCCATAGGGCCTATTCTGATTGCTAAAGTGTTGGGGAGGGTGTAGATTAAGTTTATATGTTGATATTGTCAAGTTTTTGATTAAAATATGCCTTTGGATGCATAATATGGGGTCATAGGAGCCTATTAATGATGATATTAAGGTCATAAATGCAATAGGGCCCAAAATCCAATGTGAAAGTGTAAATAAATATGCTTTACAACATTAAATTAAGGAAAAATTGGGTCTATTTGGCTTAGAAAGGTCCAAAATCCCATGTGAATGTGCACAACACATTACAACACTAGATTAGATCCATTTTGTTTACAAGCCTCCTAAATTTAATGTGAAGGTGTGATTTAATATACTTTACAACATTAAATTAGGGAAAAGTTAGGTTTATTTAGCTTAAACAATCTCTAGACCTAGTGTGGATGTGTAAAACTCATCACAACACTAGATCAAGGCGATATCAAGTCCAATTTGTCATTAATTATTACCAAATTAAGTGTGAAAATGTACATGATGACATTTTTTTGATACTACATAAACATACTTCACTAGATGATGTAACATTAAAGGCACCACATGCTTGAATCCAAGGTCTACCTAGAAGATTATATGAGAGTTCTTGAGGCATAACATGAATAGGAGTTTGCAATGCTACCTTTCTTGCTTTAACAGGTAATTTTCTCACACCCATTGGTTGTTTCCCCACATTATCAAATCCATGGATAGATAAAGAATCAGGTTGAATTTGAATCTTGTCTACTCCAATGTTGTCTAGAAGGATTACACTACAAACATTGAGTGTTGAACCCTTATCAATTATGGTACACCTTATGCCACAGTGATTAATAATAGCCAGTATCATCAAAGCCTTATTTTTTTTTTACATTTCTATTGGAGATAACTCATCTTGATGAAAGGTAATGTCTAAGTTGATTGAGTTCATACCTTGAATTAGGGTTGCTACATCATTTGGTTGCACACTAGGAGGGATAAAAAATTGTTTCAAAGTATTATATGATAATTAGGTGATGATTGAATGAGATTCCATAGAAAAATATTAGTAGAAGTGTTTCTAAGTTGTTCCACAAGATCATACTCCTTTCCATTGTGCAAAGGAAAATGAGGAGCACTAGGAAAAATAGGTTAATATAGTGGTAATGAAGTAGGTATGGCTTGTGGTTGCCTATTATTCCTTGTGTTATATGTGTGAGTAATGGTATTATAAATTGGTTGCTACAAAACATTTTTACTGTAATGTTGCCTTGCAAAATTTAAGATATCACCTGGAAGAAGTGGCTTAGGAGATGACTCAAGAGGTCCAATAATTAGAGGACTCTTAGGAGATACAATGATTAGAGGAATCTTAGGAGGTATAATAATTAGAGGAATTTGAGGAGGTCCAATGATTAGAGGACTCTTAATAGGTCCAATAATTAAGGGAGATTTGATGGATACTTGTGCATTCATAACCCTAGTAGATGTGACTTCTTGTTGATGGCTTTATAACGAGGCGGGATCAAAGGTTGACTTAGCCTATTTATCTATATTGTATTTCAAAAGAAATGTATCTATGATATCATCTTCATTTGGCACAAAATTCTCATGATTCTCAATGATTGTATCTTCTAACACCAAGATACCTTCATCACAAGTAGGAGAGATATCAAGAGAAGAATAGCTATGGATTTTATGATTATCCATGATTGCACTCTCTTGCACTAAATAATTCTCACAAGTGGGAGAGATGTTAGGAGATGAATGGAGACTAGGAAAGGTGATGTTAAGATATATTTCAATGATCTCATCCTCTTGTACCATATTATCCTCCCAAGTGGGTGGGGTAGGGGGAGAGGGACAAACAAGCTTCTCATATGAACTTCTCTATGCTCACAAATTTAGTTAAAGAATTGATGGGGAGACTTACCTTTCAAGAGCACTCTTGCCCTTACCAAGACCTATTCTCTGGTCTTCCTAGGATATTCCTCTCTACCGTATTTAGGGATCTCTCCTAAACCCCTCTCACCTCATAAGACTCTCCACCAATTTCAAATTCTTCTCCATTACTCTCAATTCGCCACTAGGCTTCCCTAGGCTCCAAACTGACCCAAAGTGTCCTAACCACTCCAAGGGTTAGGAAAGGCTATTCTACTGTCTCTTTATTGATTTGACACCTCACTAATCCATCTCATTGGATTCTTTCACCATTCTCCCATCACTTTCTTGAAAAACTCCATTTTAGGCCTTGTAGCCTTTTGCCCCAACTAGGCCTCCTAGAACCCGTTTTCTTGGCTTTTCTAAAAAAAGGGTCTTAACAACCCCAAAATATTTTTTGATATTATTTCTAGTTGTACCCTAGGCTTCAATATTCAGGTGTAAGGTGTCCCAAGTGGTCGTTCATATGACTGTCCTCATACCTCCCTAATTTTAAGGGTTTCAAGGGTTTTAGCTCCTTTTTCCAACTTTGAGGGCTTCAATGACCTCCTCAACTCTCCTCCTTGCACAAAAATTTATGGAATAAATGTACCCACACTCCCATGCTCTTTATTTGCACAAACCAATCCATTTATCAGCTTTCTTTACTGCTGTCCTCTCCAAGCCACTAGCTAGAATGCACTTGCACTCGCCTAGTGCTTGATAGTTTCTTCACTTCCCCTGCAAAAAAAGACTCCTAAACCTATATGTACATTATTTACACAGTCCCCAGCTTGATTCCAAGTTTCCATGAGAGGAAAGCCATGGGAATTCAAGTGGGACTCATTATTCACAAAACTGGCCCAAACCGGCAGTGAGTCCAAAAACCCAAAAAATTGCAAAACCTTAACCAGTTGGTCTAAATGACTAATATAATGCTAGGTACAGTAATTAAATGACACAAATGAAACAATCAAAGCATTAGGTTAGTCCTTTCAATCCATTCTTGACTGGATGAAGGCTCAAACACAAAAATGCACTCAAAAGTTATTGAATTCCAATCACACAAAAATGCTCTCCAAGTCTCAATTCATGAAAATGAACTTCCAACCCAGGTATTAGGGTTTGGATGACCTTATATAACATTCTCCCACATGCTATGACCCTTGGGTCGGACTTAGAACAACATTAATGCTATTTTTCAACTTTTAGGCCAAATTGCCAAGGCAACATTGCCAAAATGCTCAAATTGCCAAGATTTGTCTAGGAACTCATAAAGTTCAAGACTCTAAGCCAAACCTACCCTAACACACTCTCAAAAAAAACCTATGGACTTTATATCATAGTCCTTATTCCCTTGGTGGTTGGCTAGAACCACTTACAAGCCAAAAATCACTAAGATCTTCCAAAAGGCCTTAAGGCGCTCCTGCACCATTCTCTCCTTGCAACAAAGAGGTTAAGAAACCTATGATGTCAAGAGTTCCTCACTAATTCCATGCTTCTTAAATTCACCTTTTTCTATCCAAGTAGCCTCTAACTCTGGTTGATGTCTCCACTTCACTAGGTGCTCCATGTATGTCTTGTGCCTAGTCTTCTTCTTCACCCTTGAGTCTAGAATCTTGTCCACTTATGGGATGATCTGATCTGGTACCTTGAGTGATTCCACATCCTTGTTTATCTCAGCATTGTACTATTCTTCATCCATTTCTGGTCCTTTATACTTCACCAAGTCCTTCACATTAAAGATAGGAGAAATAGACATCTCCTTGGGTAACTCCACCTTGTATGCATTTGACACATACTTAGCCGACACTTTACATGGCCCTATCCTTTTCATTTGCAACTTCCTTGGTATGAATTTCTATAAAATTTCCTTCTTCAAGTATACCATCACCAAATCACCTATCTCAAATTATAATTCTCTTCTCCCCTCATCTCTCTTAGCCTTCAACTTTTGATTAGCCTTTATCAATGTCTTCTTTACCTGCTCATGAACCTCTCTCATTAACTGAGCAAAATCATCAGCATGTCCACTAATCCCTTCATATCCTTGTAGATCCCTAAGCTCATGTACACCCCTTGGATGTAAGCCATATACTATTTCAAATGGACTCTTACCCGTTGTTCTATTTGTGCTATCATTGTAAGAAAATTCAGCTTGTGGAATCACGTGTTCCCATCCTTGTCCATACTCCTTAGTTAAGCATCTCAACAAGTTTCCAAGTACCCTATTGATCACCTCTGTCTATCCATTCGTTTGAGGATGATATGTTGAGCTATGAGACAAGTTGGTTCCTAGCCTCTTCCAAAGAGTTTTCCAAAAGTGTCCCATAAACTTCACATCTCTATCTGCAACTATGCTCTTTGGAAACCCATGTATCCTCACTATCTCTTTGAAGAATAGGTGTGCAATGTGACTAGCATCATGTGTTGTTTTGCATGGTATGAAATGGCTCATCTTGTTGAATCTGTCCACTACAACAAAAACATTGTCCAAACCAGTTGGTGTCCTAGGTAGACCTACTATGAAGTCCATGCTTATTCATTCCCATGGTCTATTTGGGATGGGTAATGGCTCATAAAGACCTATATTTTTTGATGTTCCCTTTTCCTTTTGACACACTCCACATTGCTCTACATACCTTCTTACATCTCTTTGCATCTTAGGCCACCAATAGAACCTCTCCACTAAGTCTAGTGTCTTGTTCAAACCAAAGTGACCACTCAAACTGCCATTATTCTTTTCTTGGATTAGATTCTCCCTCATGGAACCTCTAGGAACACACAATTGCTTCCCCTTAAACAATAAACCATTCTGTAAAGTGTAATCAGCATATTCACTGTGAAAATGATTCTCAAAATTAGTACATACCTTGTATATTTCTGAGAAATCAGAATCTCCTTCATATAGGTCTTTGAATCCTTCAACCCCTGTGCTTTGTAGTTGTATCTCTTAGATAGTAAGCAACCTCCTACTAAGAGCATTAGCAACCTTGTTGTTAACCCCCTTCTTATGCTTGATGGTAAAAGTGTATGACTACAAAAACTCCATCCACTTGATATGCCTCAAACTGAGCTTCTCTTGAGTGTTGATGTAACTTAAGGCCTAATTGTTGGTGTATACCAAAAATTCTTTTGGCAATAGGTAGTGCCTCCACTTCTTAAGAGCCTGCACTAAAGCATACAACTCTAAGTCATAGGATGAGTACCTAGACTTTGTTTCCTTTCACTAAAGAATACCGCTGGCCTGCCTTCTTGGCTTAGGATAGCTCCTACTGCTATGTTACTTACATCACATTCTACTATGAATGGTTTGTCAAAACTTGGTAAAACTAAGATAGGTTGGGTAGCTATCTCCCTCTTCAACCTTTCAAATCCTTCATTGGATTCTTTGGTCCACACAAACTTTATTTTCAGTCCTCCTTTGATGGTGTCAAGAACCGGTGCACAAATTTCACTAAACCTTCTCACAAATTTCCTATAGAACTGAGCTAATCCATGGAAACTCCTAACTTCTGTCCCTGTCTTTGGAGTAGGCCAGCTGAGAATGGCTTCAACCTTGCTTTTTTCCATCTTCAAGTTCCCTTGGGATACTACAAATCCTAGATAGACCAATTCTTGCTTCATGAACTCACTCTTCTCAAGGTTTATGGTGAGCTTCTCCTCTTGAAGTTTTCTCAACACAAGTTCTAGGTGCTTCATATGTTCTTTTTTTTTTGCTAAAGATGAGGATATCATCTAGGTAGACAACCACAAAGACTCCTATGTAGTCCTTCAAGACCTCATTCATCACCCTCATAAAAGTGCTAGGTGCATTTGTAAGCCCGAATGGCATCACTAACCATTCATACAACCCTTCTCTGGTTTTAAATGCTAACTTCCATTCATATCCTTCTTTCATCCTAATCTAATAATAGCCACTTTTCAAATCAATTTTGGAATAGAACTTAGCACCCCCTAAACAATCCATTAGATCTTCTATCCTCAGAATAGGAAACCTATATCTAATGGTTATCCTATTTATGGCCCTAGAATCAGTACACATCCTCCACTTGTCTCCCTTCTTAGGTGCCAACACAACTGCAACAACACATGGACTTATCCTCTTTCTGATCAGCCCTTGGTCCAAAAGTTCTTGAACTTGCCTTGCTATCTCCTTATTCTGCTTCGGTGTCATCTTGTATGCAGCCTTGTTAGGTAGTGTTGCTCCTGGTATAAAGTCTATTTGATGACTGATTGCTCTCTTGGGTGGTAGTGTAGCTGGTGTACCTTCACAAATGATGTCCCTAAACTGATCCAACAGTTGCTTCACTTCTACTGTCATAGGTAGCTGATTAGATAACTCCTCTTCCTTTGGCTTCAACATGATTGCATATGCCTCTCCTTCTTCCTCCTTTATGTCCTTTAGGAATCCCTTTCCACTCATCAAAAGTGCACTAGTTTTTGCCTTTTCCACTGTGTTTTCTTCTATCAAAGACTGAATTTTATAAGTCACTCCATCCTTCTTGAATGAGTACTTATTCTCCTTGCCATGGTGTACTGCCTCCCTATCATATTGCCATGGTCTTCCAAGCAGAAAATGGCATGTATCCATTGGTAACACATCACATAGTATCTTGTCTTGATACTTTCCTATAGAAAACTCAACCCAAACTTGTTCATTGACCAATATATTCTGCCCTTTGTTCAACCAAGTAACCTTGTAAGGACACACATGGGGTATCTTGATGAGTTTCAACTTTTGTACTGCCTCCTCTGAGATGACATTATCAGTTGATTCTGAGTCTATGATGACCTTGCAAACCTTACCTTGTATCTTGCACTTGACTCTAAAAAGAGCTCTCCTTTGTTTGTGTTCATCCTCGGTAGGTGCTTTGATCAAAATCCTTCTTAACACAAGTTGTTCTCCTTTCTCTGAATCCAAACTTACTTCTGAGTTTTTAGAGCAGTCCTCTTCTTGGACATATGTAATCTTCCTCTCACCTTGTGAAGATTATGTCTTGTCTAGACACCTATAAGTCAGATGACCCAACTATCCACAATTGTAGCATTTCATGGAAGAAAAGTGTGAACTTCTCCCAAAGCTTCCTAATCTTCCTCTTCCACCATTGTTAGTGCTTCTACCTCTGTATCCCCCTCTATTATTTTCCTCATGGGATTGTTCTCCAACCTTGGAATCCCCTTGACCTTTTTTCTCATGGCTTCTTCCACCAAAACCTCCTCTATGTCCACCTCTAGAGTCTCTACCTCTTCCTTTACCTCTAGTATTGGAATCTTGTTTCTTTTTCAGTTTCTCTTCCACCTTAATAGCCATTTGATAGCAGCTATGGAGGGTAGTAAGTGTGAAAAGACTCAACTCCTCTTGTATGTTCCATCTAAGACCGTTTAGATACCTAGCAACCTTGATGCTTTCAACTTCTTGCACTCTAGATCTAAGGCTTAGTTTTTGGAACTCCTCTGTATATGCAGCTACATCTAGGTCTCTTTGTCTGAGATTTTGTCTCTTCTTGTGCAATTGAATATCATAGTCTTCAGGTAGATAGTTCTCCTTCACTTTCGCCACCATAGTTTTCCATCTTCCTATGGGTTTCTTGCCTTCCTTCTCTCTTTCTTCTTGTAGAAACTTCCACCAAGTTAGTGCTTTTCCTCTTAGCCTTGATTTGGCTACCTTCACCTTTTGTGCCTCTGTAATCCCATCACATTCAAAGTGATTCTCCATTCCCTCAATCCATTCCATAACCAACTTTGCATCCATTCTTCCTATGAACATAGGGATACCTTCAAGTGCCTTGCCACTCAAATCCTTCAATGCTTTGAGGAAGGGTTCCTCTACTAATGGAGGGTCAGGTTCTGGTTCTATGTCTTCCTCTATTTGATTCACCCTTATCTTTATCCTCTCCTAACTGTACCCTCATCTTGCTTGCAGTCTCTACCACCTCTTCTAGTTTGTGCTTCATCTCTTCCATAGCCTCTTCAAGATGCTTATTATTTTCTTGTTGCTCTGTCAAGTCTCTATCTAGCTCTACATTTTTCACCATGGTGTTCTCTCCTATGGATTCACTTCTTTCTGACATTCACTTCTCAATTCCTAAGCCTTGTATGGCTCTGATACCAATTTGATGGGGAGACTTACCTTTCAAGAGCACTCTTGCCCTTCCCAAGACCTATTCTCTAGTCTTCCTAGGGTATTCCTCTCTACCCTATTCAGGGATCTCTCCATAATCCCTCTCACCTCATAAGACTCCACCAATTTCAAATTCTTCTCCATTACTCTCAATTCACCACTAGGCTTCCCTGGGCTCCAAACTGACCCAAAGTGTCCTAACCACTCTAGGGGTTAGGAAAGGCTATTCTACTGTATCTTTATTGATTTGACACCTCACTGATCCATCTCATTGGATTCTTTCACCATTCTCCCATCACTTTCTTGAAAAACTCCATTTTAGGCCTTGTAGCCTTTTGCCCCAACTAGGCCTCCTAGAACCCGTTTTCTTGGCTTTTCTCAAAAAAGGGTCTTAACAACCCCAAAATATATTTTTATATTCTTTCTAGTGGTACCCTAGGCTTCAATATTTAATAGGTATAAGGTCTCCCAAGTGGCCATTCATATGACTTTCCTCATACCTCCCTAATTTCAAGGGTTTCAAGGGTTTTAGCTCCTTTTTCCAACTTTGAGGGCTTCAATGACCTCCTCAACTCTCCTCCTTGAAAAAAAATGTCTAGAATACATGTTCCCACACTCCCATGCTCTTGATTGGCACAAACCAATCCATTTAGTATCTTTCTTTACTGCTGTCCTCTCCAAGCCACTAGCCAGAATGTACTTGCACTCGCCTAGTGCTTGATAGTTTCTTCACTTCCCCTACAAAAAAGACTCCTAAACCTGTATGTAAATTATTTACATAGTCCCTAGCTTGATTCCAAGTGGCCATGAGAGGAAAGCCACAGGAATTCAAGTGAGACTCATTATTCACAAAACTGGCCCAAACCGACAGTGAGTCCAAAAACCCAAAAATTTGCAAAACCTTAACCAGTTGGTGTAAATGACTAATCTAATGCTAGGTACAGTAAGTAAATGACACAAATGAAACACTCAAAGCATTAGGTTAGTCCTTTCAATCCATTCTTGACTGGATGAAGGCTCAAACATAAAAATGCACTCAAAAGTTGTTGAATTCCAATCACAGAAAAATGCTCTCCAAGTCTCAATTCATGAAAATGAACTTCCAACCAAGGTATTAGGGTTTGGATGACCTTATATACCTTTATCCCACATGCTAGGACCCTTGGGTTGGACTTAGAACAACAATAATGCTATTTTTCAACTTTTAGGCCAAATTGCCAAGGCAACATTGCCAAAATGCTCAAATTGCCAAGATTTGTCTAGGAATTCATAAAGTTCAAGACTCTAATCCAAACCTACCCTAACACACTCTCAAAAAAAACCTAGGGACTTTATATCATAGTCCTTATTCCCTTAGTGGTTGGCTAGAACCACCTACAAGCCAAAAATCACTAAGATCTTCCAAATAACCTTAAGGTGCTCCTGCACCAAGAATCATCAACATTCATCAAAGTATCTACCTTAACTAGCTTTACCCTACCATATTCAACCATATCTCTAAAAAAATGATATTGTACATCAATATGCTTGGTCCTAGTATGAAATGTCAGGTTCTTGGCTAGACATATTGCACTTTGACTATCGCAATAAATTGTCACTGTACCTTTTTTACTCCAATATCTGAACATAATCTCTTAAGCTAAATGGCTTCCTTTCAAGCATGAATAGCTACCATATACTCTACTTCAGTAGTGGACAAAGCAATCATAGCTTGTCACTTACTCATTCAACTAATCACACCACCAAATAAAGTAAACACATAAGTACTGGTGGATCTTCTACTATCAACATCACTTGCCTAGTCTGAATCCACATAACCATGAATATCAAGGGAACTATCATCTTTAGTCATATTACTATGATAATACAAGGAATAATCTGAGGTACCACATAAATATCTAAAGACTCTTTTAACTACATCCTAATGAAATCTACCAGGATTAGACATATATCTGGAAAGAACTCCCAATACATGGGCAATGTCTAGTCTAGTACAAACCATATCATACATCAAACTTCCAATTGCACTCTGGTAAGGCACTCTTCTCATGTTTTCCATCTCTGATGGGGATGTTGGACAATCTAAAATAGATAACTTTGTTCCACCTGAAATAGGAACACACAATGGTCTACAATCCTACATATCAAACCTCTATAAAATTGAATTGACATACTTACTTTGGAAAAGCCATAGATTTTTTTTAACTCTATCTCTTTTAATTTCCATCCCAAGAATGTGTTTAGCTACACCAATATATTTTATTTCAAATTTAGCAACAAGTTGAGATTTCAGTTTTGAAATCACACCTTTCCCTCTACCAATAAATAATATATCATCAACATATAATGAAATAAACAAGAAACAATCACCATTAGTTTTATAATAAACACAATGATCTAATTTAGAACACTCAAATCCCAAACTCAACACATATGTATCAAATTTATAGTACCACATCCTAGGACTCTATTTTAGGCCATACAAAGATTTCTTCAATTTCCAAACCAATTTATTTTTACCTTTCACCACGTAGTGCTCTAGTTGTGTCATATAAATATCCTCCTCCAAGTCACCATGAAGGAAAATAATTTTCACATCCATTTTATCAACCTCTAAATCATAAGCAACAACAATAGAAAGAAAAAAAATCTAATGGATGTCATTTTTGCAATAGGATAAAATATCTCACCATAATCAACACCCTCAACTTGAGAGTAAAATTTTGCAACCAACCTTGATTTGTACTTCTCAATACTTCCATCTGAACCAATATTTTTATTGAACACCCGTTTGCAACCAATGAGTTTTCTTCCTTCAAGCAATGGTACAAGGTCCCATGTATCATTCTTTTTCAAAGCTGCCATTTCTTCATCCATAACAATCTTATGAGATTTTGCATCATTCATACCTAATGCCTCTTCTACTGATCTGGGTTCATCCATGTTAGTATTCAAAGAAAAAATACATCTCCAATCATCAGGTGAATTCCTTTCAGGTGGTTGTCTATGCCTTGTAGAGCTAGGAACAAGCTGAGTTGGAGGTTCTTCCTCTTCTCAATATTTAGAGCAAGATGAGCTCCCCTCAACTTCTTGTCTATCCAAGGGCCTTTATTCAACTTTATTAGGTGTAGATGGAATTTGAATCACATCTTCCTATTTACTTTGTTTTGGCTGCAATGTAACAGAATAAGGATTATTTTCTCTAAAAATAACACTTCTACTATATATTAACTTATGTGCAAAAGGATCTCAAAGCTTGTATCCTTTCACACCATAACTATATTCGATGAAAATATATTTCATATCCTTGTTCTTCAACTTTGTTCGCTTCTCCTTTGGTACATGTGTATATTCCTCACAACCAATAAATCTAAGATGTCTTAATGAAGTCTTGCGACCCAACCATTCCTCTATAGGAATCTTATCAAAAAGAGTTGATGTAGGAGACCTATTAATTAGGTAAAAATAATTAGGAACAACTTTAGCCCAAAACCTTTGTTCTAGACCAACACCACTCAACATACTCCTAGCCTTCTCCATTAGTGTCTTGTTCATTCTTTCTACAACTCCATTATGCTGTGGAAAATACAAATTTGTATTTTGTCTATGAATACCACAATCTTTACAGAATTTATCAAAATCATTAGAGAAAAATTCACCACCATTATCAATACTCAAAAAATTTATTTTCTTTCGTCTGTAATTCAACCATTGCTTTAAATTCTTTAAATTGACTAAATACTTTAGATTTACTCTTTTGAAAAGTATACCCATGTCCTACTATAATCATCAATAAACAAAACATAATATGTGGATTTTCTAGTTGAAGGAACATCAAAAGGACCAAACACATCAAAATGAATAAGATCCAATACACCACAAAATTTATGAGATCTTAGGTAAAACTGAACACAATTTTGTTTTTCATAAATGCAATGCTCACAAAAATAAAATTCAAGATTAGAATCATACAATCCTTTAATAATGTTTTTATTTTCAAGGTCCTTAGACTCTTTTCTCGAATGTGGACAAGTCTCTGGTGCCATACCATAGTTTTATCTATAGGTAAATTTGTTTTAGAAGAAAGAGAAACCTTGGGTACCCAAAATCCATGACCATTTGTTGAAGGTGAAACCCTCACTTCTTCCATAGACTTGCTTTTCACAAAAGTACTATTGCACTGAATAGTGCATGCATCAAGCTTATACAATGTGCCATATTTGATACGTCTAGCAATCACCTTTGAGCATCTTGCATCCTGCATCAAAAAATACTACCTGCACACTTGCATCTATTAGTTTGCTCATAGATAAAATAAAAAATGTGCTAAATCAGGGATATGCAACACACCATTAATCCTTTTTATTCTACCATCAAGAAATCTGATTTTAACTTTACCATGAACAAAAATATTTAAATAATAATTATCACCCAATTACACCTTACCTCCATCAAATTCTTCTTATTCAAAAAACCAATCTCTATTAAAGGTCATATGGAAAGATGCACCCAAGTCAATTAACCATGTCATCACTTGCATGAGTTGTGAAAGCTGCAAAGAATGCATCACCATCTTCCTTCTCAGACTTAGAATTAGAATCAAATTTCTTCTTTTTCTTCTTCTTTTCTTCTTTGCAATCCTTACAAACATGTCCAAGTTTATCGCAATTCTAGCAAATAACTTTGGACTTTCTGGGAGATTTGGATCTCCCCTTGAATTGGATTTATCACACTTCTCATTCTTCTTGCCTTTTTCCTTAGGTCTTCCATGAACATTTAGGGCCTCCTTGGCACTGATGGATACTTCCTCCTCATCTCTTTAGAAAGAAAAGAACCCACCACATCTTCAGTCTTCAATATAATAGAAGTACTCTCAATAGCCATAGTAAGAGAATCCCATGAATCAGGAAAATAATAAAGCAAGATATGAAATTTCTCCTCCTCATCCATTTTGACACCAATTGATGCCAGTTGAGGCACCAACATATTGAATTCTTCTAGGTGGTCTATAATTCATCCAACCTCTTCCATTCTCAAGGAATACAATTTCTTCCTCAAGAAAATGTTGTTCACTAATGATTTGTCTTGATACATCTCATCAAGCTTCTTCCATAGTTTATTTGCAGAGGTATCTTCATGGAAATTTATTAAAATAGCTTCTCTACCAAGAAAAATCTAATTAGACCCTTGTATTTATGGTCCATAACACCATATTGAGAAGCTTGAGTAGGATCTATAGGCCTTGAAACATTCTCATCAACATCATCCCACAGATCTTGATCTATCAACAAATCCTCCATCTTCAGCTTCTACATTTCAAAATTATTTCTACAAAATTTATCCACCTCTATTCTCCCTGATGAAATTTCCATCTAAAAATTCCTACAACAAGATCAAAAAGTATCTTTTTCACAAGCTCCCACTCAAATTTGGATTAGTTCAAAAAACCCAACAACCCACAACTGAAACCAAAGGTGATCAAGCTCTGTTACCACTTGTAAGGAAGCTAAGGTAGCAAAACAACTTCCTACACTAACCTTGAGAGGAAATTAATGCAAAACTTTTACATATCTTTAACAGTTATAGAAACTTAAATAGAAATAGACATAAATATCATGCATACCACAACACAGTGATTTATGTGGGGAAAACCATTTCAAGAGAAAAACTCCACACTCCAAAATTCACTCGATATATTATTCAAAAATCACAAAGATTACAATATACTTGTAGAGAAAACTTCCCACAGGAGTATCACCAACTAGTGATCTAGAGGCAACACAACCAATATCAAACTCTCAAAATATATCATAATACACAACTGTAATACAATACCCTCATAAAATAGGGTTGCCTTCTAGGGCAAGTCAAGATAATAAAATATCAACTATCAGATATGAGACATATTGATGAATGGTCTAGATTTACAATAATAAAATATAAATAAAATTTTCCTTTTGGGGGCACTACCTTTGAGTCCCCGACGGGGCACGCTACCCTCAAACCCCCAACCGAGGGGATGATCCCCCCAGACCCCTTGTAAGGGGAGACCCCCCCACACCCCCTCATCATCGCCAGATGAACAATACATTATGTATCATCCATGACTTATGTAATTGCAAGGTTGAGACACATTTTCCCAACCCTTTAGTAGTTGTTCCTACAACAAATGATGTAGAAGACACAATATTACCACTACACAAATATAAAGTGTTGATTTTTACATCTTTACCTACTACTAATGCAACTTTAGGTTTTGTGTTGAGATTACATTTCTTCTTAGATTTGGAACATGGCTTACCTCTTGTAATAGCCATTGATTTTCATTCTACAATTTTTTTATTTTTCCCTTTCTAACAATTTGATAGGGTTCATTATCACCCAAATATACTAGTCCAAAATATCCTTGGAAATAATATAGAAAATAATTTTTATGGGGTTTAGCATGAAACAAAGCCCTAAATCTCTTACCCAGGAATCATCAACATTATTGAGGGAAAGAATAAAAACATTTTCATCCAAGTCACAATTTTTGTTGCCTTGCTATCATCTTGTTTTTTGTCTCCTTCTTTTCCCTCCTGAGACCAACAATATTTCTTCAAGTGTCCAAGTTTTTCATAGTACCAACAATCCTTCCTTCCTCTAGATTGAGACCTATTATTTGATTTCCCTCATGACTTACCATGACTTCCTAAGCTCTTTCCTCTCTCCTTTGATTTTCCCCTATCATGTACATTCAAAAAATTACCCAATGTTGAAGTCTCACTTGTGCTCTTCCATCAAATCTCATCACTTATAATCACACCAATAACATCATAATATTTCAATTTATTTGAATTAGTAAAAAAGTTACTTACAACCATAACCAATTTGTTCTAACTTTCTAAAAAATAACATAGAATCTAAAGATCTCAAACTTATTCATCAAAATTTGCATTTATAGAAGTTAAATTAGTAGTAACTATATTAAATTTATTTAAATGGTTTGTTACAAAACCTCCAACCATTTTCATATTAAATAATTACTTCATTAAGAATACCTTATTTGAAGCCAAAATATTTTCATATAATTTTGTCAAAATTTTCATCAAATATTTAGTTGTTGTTTTGGATATATTAAATGCTACAAATGGTTTCAATCACAATTGAATGCTTCCCAACACATTTTTTTCTAGAATTTCCCATTTTCATCTGACATTGTTGACAATTTCTTTACTTTCCCTATAATGGCCACCACAAATATTTTTGATACAGATTATCTTCTATCTACATTTTTCATAAATGATAATTCTAGTCATTGAAATTTTTGACTTTAAATTTCCCTTCTTTTAGACATATCTCCAATTGAAACTTGAAATTATCCTACCAGATGACAAAAATGTTGGAATCAAGGAACACTGAGAGGGGGGGTGAATTAGTGTTCTGCAATTTTTAACTTTATTAATTTGATCCTTAAAGCACTTATAACATTCAACCAAAAGAAAGATGTATGAACATAAAATAAGCAACCACAACACCATAACACAAGGATTTTTTACGTGGAAAACCTATTAGGGGGAAAACCACGATGGAGGTCAATCCACAATATGATCTAAGTATACTCAAAAGTTGTTTACAAAAGGGGAATGCACATGCATTTGGGTACATTGCCTAGAGCTCACTGCTCAAATACAAAAGAAGACTCACTATCTTACAAAAGTATTTGGATTACATCCAAAAGATTTGAACTAAAAAAATAACATCTGCTAATTCTTGATTACAGTTCCGGTTAAGCTCATTAATCACTTTCTTGACCTTATGTTTGATTTTCCTCTTTTTCTCTGTCTGCTTTAATTCACATCACAAATCCTTTTATGCACAAGTGAAACTGTGCATAATCACTCTACAATCTCTCAGATTTTCACATCACACATCAACATACTTTTTACACACATCAAAATGATATAAATGATCACTTATATATATCCACAACTAAGGATTTAATCAACCACATGTCGACTTCAATAAAACATAAAATATTTACAATCCGTTGGCTCAATCCATAAATAATTTTCAATGCACACCAACCAAAGTCAACAACAACATAGTGAGGACCCAAATCAACATGCTCAAACACAAAAACACTTAAATAATTTCTTCTTGAAGATCAACATCATGCTACATTCACTTAGTCAGCCTTTTGCACTAATAAAAAATAAATTAATCAACCAGATCTTCTAACTTGCACAACAATCGATACGAGGCTCTATGATTCAAGGAAAACATAGATCATACATCTAACAACCTTCCCTGAGATCCACAACTCAAAATGATAACATAAAATTGCATATGAATCGACGAACATAATTATGTTGGATGCTCTGTTCTAGCTTGATAATTAATCACTTAGCTTCAATCTGGCTTCCGATATGAGAAAATGTTGATGTGTGGATTGAATCACTGACTAAGATTTCCATCAATGACAACACCAAATGACTTGTGCAGTGTCTCTTTCCAATAATCTCCCCCTTTGGAATTGATGGAAAAACTTAGTAAAAAATGATTATCAGATCAGTACCAACATGAATACACTGCCAGCCTTCAAAATTTCAAAACAAAACTCCCCCTGAGACGATTAAAGCATTTTTCACTGTCCCACTCTCCCCCTTTGAAATCAATGGCAAAGGCAGGAATCCGCATACCAAAAATCAAACAAAAACTACTATGAACAAACTGCATATGTACAGACTTGCTTCCACAACTTACATAAACTTTAATATATCTACAAAATTATTCTTCAACAAGCTCAAACTAGTGTCCCAACTCTTTTTGAGACTCTCCAAGATAGTCATGTGACCATAGAATAGATAAGATTGCATCTCTACTGACTCAAGGTTCACCGGATCACTAACCGCCATAGCATCTTGTGCTTCCTTCAATGCACTAAGCATTGTCTCCATCTTAGGACCAATCTATCCTCTAAGCTCACAAACTCTTTCAACAATTTTTCCTTCTTCATGCTTCAGACTTATAATCTTGTCAAGCAGGGATATGACTTGACCTTCTTACTTTCCAATAGAAATGGTTAGAGGATCAAATGCTTGAGAGATATTTGCTAACTATTTCTCACATTCCTTTAGTTTCTTTTCAGTGTCTGCAGTGAACTTAGACAGTGATAAGCATGACTTATAAATGTTTCCACCTTTAGACAAAGCACTTTGGATATTCTTTACATGGGTAGCTAACAAATATTTATCATTAGCAATCATTCCCTTCAACCTACCGAACTTGTTAGCATTAAACTCCTTTTGAACCTTATCCATAGCTGACTTCTCAAGTGACTCAAAGGGTGAAATCACAATATTGTGTCTCACTTTTGGGACATGCTGATTTTTGCCTAAAATCACTATTTTTAGAAAAACTAATGATTTAAGTCTTGAGAGGCTTCATCTAAAGGGTTCTAATTAAATATGGATAGATAATACCTCCTTGGATATAACCCCTCTAGTATTAAATCATACCCATAATGGAGTCTCCTTCGCACCTATCAAAAAGCTGGCAAAAACCCACTTTTTCTTTACATTTTGATGGATTAAATAACAACATTTAAAAATTATATTTTGCAAGATTGTAGCCCTTTAAATGAGCTTTCCAACAAATATATTTTTTATATATTTTCATTTTATCATGTATTTAATTTTAAATTTTTACTAAACATAGGTTTTTCTCTAAAAATCAAGTTCTTTATGTGCAGAGGTGAAAAAATAGTAAACCATTGTAAAAAAATTTCAAAAAAACCCATTCCCTAGGTATTGATGTCCTTCTTTCAGCCAAAAAATAAAAATTGGATTTCGATATATACCCAAAAAGTTATGTTGTACAACACACATGCATTTCAAAATTATAGTTACAGTGACTTCAAAAATTAATTTAAAAATAAATATGGAACAAAAAATTATGAAAAAATATTCTTTCCCTAGATATTGATGTTGAGAATCTATATTTCAAAAATTAAAATTTAATCCTTTATAGAAAAAAAGTTATGTTGTACAACACAAACGTTACTTTCTAAATTTTTTTTTTTGGTCTAAAACCAATTATTAAAGGAGATATTGAAAGATTCATGATTTATTTTGAGAAATTTGAAAAAAAAAATATTTAGAATCTGCACACAAATTTCCACAAATCACTAGTTCAAATCATCTTCAAATTCTTAATGGTTTAGCTGTTATAGGTCTCAGAAGATGAAGATTCAATTAAAAATATTGATGTAAATGTCCATCTTGGGCAAAAAGTGAGACACTGTATTGTGATTTCACCCCATTGAAGTGAGTACTTACAGAATTGACAAGTTTCTTCAACTGACCAAATGGAGAATCGGATGAGTCCTTGACATATGAAGGAATAATCTTCTCCAGAATACCAGATGCAAGATTTAACAGTTCACTATCTTCAATATGAGATTTTAGAATCTCTTCCCTTTCCTTAGCTTGGGCGAATGATGCAACTTTCAATTTCTCAATGGGAGATAAAGCATCTGAGTTGATAGGACCTTTAATTAGATCATAATCAAACTCCTCTTGTTGCTCTTCCAAAAACTCCTTCACTTCCTTTGCAATGTCTCTTGCTTCCACATGAATTTCTTTTGCCTCAACCTTATTTTCTTTAGTCACTAATTCTTCCTAGGCTTTAGGAATCTCAACTTCATCAACTGACACAACTTTAGGAGCTTCAGTCTCCATAGGAATTTTAGCATCATGTATATCTAGAGGATTCAGAGTATCCTCAAATGCATCTTCTTCATTTACCAGACCAGATGGAGCAACTTCAACATGCACTTCAGAAACAACATTGTATTTTTTCTTCAATAGAATTTCCTTAAGAATTTTCTCAGTATCCTTTGCAACTTCTTCAGTCTGGCCAATCATCAGCTTGTTTACCCTTGTTTTTCTCTTAAAGTCCCTTTTAGCTTCATTGAGAAAATTCTTCATCTCTTCTATAGAAATCACCAGACACAGATCAACAAGTATCTGTTCTCTCATTTTCTCTTCTCTAGTTCTTGCATTAACTCTCCTCATTTCTAAAACTTCATACAGACCTTTGGGTAACTCGAACATTATTTCAATAAGATTCATATTGAAATTATTCAAATACTTTATTGTACCTTCCTCAAGAATTCTTTGACTAGCACTATCAAAGGTTTCATACCATTCACAAAGTGGTCTAAGATTACCATCCTTAATCAAGGCTTTTTCCACTTCTTCTATAGACATACCTGATTTGTCAGTTTTCATCTTTTTCTTTGTTTTCTCTTCTCTGGAGGGCTTGCTCTTAGTGAATTTTATTGCCTTTGATCCCTTATGCTTAATTTATCTTACCTCCTCATTAGATTCAGTTTCTTCATCTGTAGAAGCAACAACATAGACTCTTGTGCTCTTGTCCTTCTTCCTCTTTCCTTCTCTACTGGATGTTTTGACTTGAGTTTTTAGAGGACTTGGCTTCTTTGCAGGACCGGATGGGAGAGCAGAGCTCCTTATGGATCTAGATCTGGCAGAGGATGTTTCTAGACTAGCAAACTTAGTTCTAGCTGGCTCTCCTACTTTAGCTTGTTCTCTTTTCCTTCTAGCTTCTCTCATAGCTTTAGCTGATATACCCATGCTTTCTGCAAAAGCTTCAACTTCCTTTCTCACTCTCTGGATTATCATAGGATTCTTTAATTGATAATGCACTTGCATATCCTTTTCCTCAAAGGTACCAAACCTTTCTTCTATCAGATCCCGAGGTTTACTTAGCAAGTGTTGAGCATATAGCTCCAAAATGTGTTCCTCAACCTCATAACCCATAGGCATTATCCACACTGTTCTCGGTTTAGCAACTTCCATCAAACATTGATCAATATCAACCATGAAGCAAATTGTGTCCTTGTACTTCTCCACAATAGAAGAAGGAATCCTTTCCCTCGCTTGCATCTCATTCTGAAAGTTCTTGAAATAACCCCAAATAGTAGTTTTTCTAGCTTTACTATCACCAATTCCATACAAGATGTCTCTAATCTGAACAGCTACAGGTTTATCACCTTTCCAATGCACTTTTCCAACTCCCGAAACTTCATTCATGAAATAGAAGAATAAACACAACAACAGGTTACCATACTTGAAGGAATTCTTCTTATCCTTCTTGATTTTGCCAAGATTCTCCATTAACTGGCTCCAGAGTAACTCACACAGGTCATAATATGCATTTTCCTTGATCATCTGATATGCTGCATAGATTGTTGTACTAGATACAAAGTCATCCTAGTTGGAGTGATAGATCTTATACCTAATGACCATAGAAGAAACTATAGCATCCACTTCAATAATATCAACAATTGTCATAGCTCTCTTGTCAAACACTAAACCGGTGCATCTGTGATTTGATTCTTCATAGTTTTCAATGTGGGCAACCCATTAGATGAATTTAAACTAGTAACAGTCCTTATGGCTTCCTTTGTAATCTTGAAAGTTTGACTTAATCACATAAATTCGGCATGTACTCGACTCAATATAAACCGAACCCACTCATTTTCTTTGAACATGGGAAACTTCACAATCTGCGTGAATTTCTTCTCCTCCAATGTCTTAAATTTGCGTTTCACACATAAATATTCTCCCACAATGTGATTGGTGTACAAATTCAACAGTTGGGAGCTTCCTAATTCTTCAATTGTAATGCCCGGCCACAGAACCCTAGAGGAAGTTGCAATTAACTACTCAAACGCACAATTTTTTTTTTGTTTAAGTACAATTAGCATGCAAGTTCACTACCCATTGCCAACAACCTCTAAGGTTACGAGACTGAGATTACTTTAAAACCCAAACAACAAAAAAAATATGAATTGAAACCATAACATTTAATTACTTAAGAAATTAAGAACACATACATTCCATACATGATAAATTACATCAAAGAATAAGAGATACCACATGATTTCAAATAACAATAATTTAGCAATAAGATTACAACTCTCATTCCCCAAATGAGGTAAATCCAATAAGCATGGTTACATATTACATCTTCCACCTCAATAACAAATGAGGGGTAATAAATTACAAGATTCAACTGAAATGAATGAAACCTGAAAAGTAACTGGATCCCACGAGCTCTCCAACTGGAAATCTTGTCCACATGAACAAGAAGAAAACCCAACAGAGTAAGGTGCACGTTCCACCCAACCAAGTGATACCCGAAGGCCCACCCCTCGTGCTAGGAGATAGTAACAAGGATTCCTAGACAAGACCATCTACCTCTAGACACAGGCTAAAACATAACTGAACTGAATCAAATACAAATACAACATCACTTAACACAATGGTTACAATGCTTCCAGAGTTAAATAATAAATTGCATCACTGATACAAACATATTGTTGACTTAGGAGAAGTGTCATCACAATGTTACATGGGTTATCCTGGTAAGTCTTCATAGGTCCCGACCCCCATCTTGGGATATCTTGGAAACCTCTAACGACTCCTGACCCCTCATGCAAACCAATGTGGAATCAGTTATCTCTCGTAAAGACAAGATAACAATCTTTCCATTCCAGGCCTTCTCGTCTCATCCCAAGTCTATACAAGCCCTTGCATCCATGAGCAAGGAAAATTAATCTTATTAAGTTTTTGATACTACCTATTCCTCTAATTGGTTTCTTTACGTTATCACTCGATTAACTAACTTACAATGAGTTACCCTGGCATCACTTTGTGTGTCGACCCTCATTGCAAGCCACTCCTCTAAGACAACACGTGGAATAACTCCACAACCCAAGGGTACACAAGTGCAACCTAAGGATATTAAATCCCTATCCATGACATAAAGTCAACACATCTTGTTCGTGATAACTGGGTATCTAACTGGATACATTTAGACGCACTACCCAAGGCAATCCAAAGGTTGACTAACATATTATGACAACCCACACAATTAAATGAAAACCCCATCTGGAAGACTTAACAACCCTTCTAATCAATTTCCCCCAAAGCGATAACATAAGAAATCACATTTAAAAGAGAAATTTAACAGGAACTAAATCTACTTTGGATTCCCTAAATCCACTTCCTTTAATAAAATTTAATAGTTTATTTCAGCGAGAAATTTAATAGGAACTAAATCTACTTTGGATTCCCTAAATCCACTTTTTTTAATAAAATTCAATAGTTTATTTCTGCAATAAAACTAATTAAATTATGTCTCTTTGAGACAAAGGATAAAATTCAACCAGATATGTAATTCCCTAATTGCTTTTAAATAATAATAAACATTTACTTTTATGATCCAGAGCATATCGTTTTAAAATAAATAACTGTTTCTTCTTCTCAACATAATCATTTTAAAAACAATTAACTCATCTTAATAAACATATTATTTAAAAAACAAAAAAAATACTGTTCAATCAAAATATATTATTTTAAAAAAATTAGTCCATTAATTAGACTATTATACATTAATTTAAAATTTCACAATTATATTTAAATCATTCCATCATTTAAATTAATATTTTAATATATCTCAACTATATATATATAATAATAGACATACATATATACATATAATATAACCTCATATTGTATATATATATATACACACGCACATATATATATATATATATATATATATATATATATATATATATATATATATATATATATATATATATATATATATATATATATATTATTTTATACATTTTATATATATATATTATATTAATATATATTAATATGTTAATATTATATACATATAATATTAAATATTAAATATATATTTTAATGATTTTTATATATTAATATTTTAATATTAAATATTA
The DNA here is from genome assembly GCA_007258455.2 of Sequoia sempervirens. Classification (NCBI taxonomy): domain Eukaryota; kingdom Viridiplantae; phylum Streptophyta; class Pinopsida; order Cupressales; family Cupressaceae; genus Sequoia; species Sequoia sempervirens. Next base: position 391,664,976 of record VDFB02058242.1, read on the forward strand.
ATAATATATTTTATTATTTTTTTTCTTTTTGTGAAAAAAAAGTCGAAGGCATGAAATAGGGCGTGGATTTGTGTTGGGGTGTGCACCGAGTTTAGAGGGTTGGTTGTGTTTACACAGTCGAACCCATGGTTGTAGGCACGGTTGTGTTAACCACAGCTGAACTCACCACTGTGAGTGTCAGCTATGTTTAACACAACCATCCCACCCACAATGGGCGGCTATGTGGGGTAAAAAATTTTTTTATAAAAAATTTCCAAAAACGTGAAACCTACAGATTTTTTTAAAATCCATTTTTTTTTCATTTCTAAACAGGTTTTATTTCCCATAAAAAAATCACAAATACATAATACATATAAATATATATATATATATATATTTGAAATATATAAATTTTTCAAATATATATATATATATATATATATATATATTCTTTTTTTTTCCAAATTTAACAAAAATAACAGTTTAGTTGAGCAAATAAATTCTAAAAAAGAGTTATTTACAACCATAATGCAATTTTTTTTGAAGAAGTTCATTTCTAAACTGAGGTTTCAAAGTTTTGAAACAAGATTTGAACATGGGTTTTTCTTGCAAATCAAACAGAGTTTAAATATTTTCAACAACATAATAAAAATTGTGAAACCTTTCAAAATGAAACTAAATTAATAGAAAGAAAACCTGGTTTTCCAAAAGCTTGAAAGGTTGTCAATGGTGCTCTGAATTCTTCTTCTGATTCCAGCTCCTCCAAGAAATCCAACTTGCTTCTCCAAATCCAAAACCAAACCAGAAATTCCTTTCCTCCCTTATTTTTCAATTTTCATTCTCCCCCAAAAACTCCATCAAAATCCCAATAATAGAAAAAAAAAGAAAAAATGAAATATCTATCCAACCACCCTCATAAATTTTCAAAAACAGAATAGGAAATATCTTAAATTTCTTTCACATTCTAATTTTAAAAAAAATGCAAATTAAAACATATTTTCATTTTTCCAATTTCAATCAAAATATCTATTAATTCCAAAATGAATAACTTAATTCAATTTAACACAATTAATTTAATTAATCAATAAAATAAATCTAATCCAAGATTAGATTATTTTATTAATTAAATTAAATTAATTAATAAATCAAATAACATTTCTAACATTATAACCAGATTTATTTAATCAACAACTTAACTACATAACCTATTTATTTACCTTTATAACTTGAAATTAAATAATAACCAAGGTGAAATGAACAAAATTATAACAACTAAACCCGTCTACAACCTGATGACACACTATGACCAGGGTGATGACTTGGCACAAAAAACCTAGCTACTATCTCCCAATCGAACACCGTTGGCCAATGGACACACTCAAACCTGTGAAACCAGGTGGAGTCGATGTCATGTACCTGCCAATGGGTGAACAAAGAGTATATCGAACATGCATATATATAACATAATAAAACACACTGTGAAGAGGAAATCGTGGAATCATAGGGCACTTGCAAGCGAGTGGTGCAATCCCATCCCCTTCACCAATACAGTATTACTAATTGACGAATGTAACATCAATAATATAATCAAAAGCATAGAGCATCATTAATTCAAATATCTACTAAGCTAATCCAAAGCATGCCATAATGATAACATCAAAATAAATTACCATCACATCAAAATATAACATTCACATCGCTTTACAGTTAGCGATCAAATAGTAACCAAGTACCATAGTCAAAGTATTAATAGAAACAAAGCATAACAAAGAAGAACACTATCTGATCAAAAGAGAAAAAAATGGAGGGGTGCTACATCCTCCCCCCTAGGGTCAGGCTTACTCCTGGAAGCTTGCGAACAAATAGGGATAGAGCTCCCTCATTCTAGCTGCATCTTCCCAAGTGGATGATGTATCATCCCTAGGATCCCACTGGACCCTAACCTGATCAATACCTCACCCTCAAAGAGTGAGTGTTTTGTGCTCCATTACGGCTAGAGGCTCCAAAGCCAACTGCCCATCCTCTACTTGTAATGCATTCCAATCAAGGACATGAGAAATGTCTAGATGGTATAGCTGAAGAACTGAAACATGAAATACATCATGAATACGCGAGAGACTGGGTGGTAAAGCAAGATGGTAAGCAACTGGACCAATCTTCTTGAGGATCTCAAAGGGTTCGACAAAGCGAGGTGCCAACTTAGAGCCCTTCCCATAATATATTGGACTCTTTCGCGGATGCACCCGCAAAAAGACTCTATCACCCACAAAAAACTAATGATCCACTCTATGCACATCCACATACTTCTTCTACCTATCCTGTGTTGCCACCAAGTGCTCTCTAATCCTATCCACCTATTGCTCCATATCCTGCAACATCTCAGGACCCAAAGTTACTCTGTCCTCCAGTCAATCCCAACTCAAGGGAGTGTGACATGGTTGCCCATACAATGCCTGGAATGGAGGCATGCTGATAGAACTCTGGAAACCATTATTATAAGCGAACTCTACCAAATAGAGATAATCTTCCCATCGTGTCTGATGGTCCATCACATACATACATAACATATCCTTGAGAATCTGATTGACCCTCTCGGTCTGTCCATTTGTCTCTGGGTGATAAGCTAAATTGAAGTTCAACTATGTCCCCATCGCATGTTGTAATGAAGTCCAAAGAGCTGAGGTGAACACTGGATCCCTATTAGAAATAATCTGACATGGAATACCATGTAACCTCACTATGTCCTCCATGAACACTCTAGCTATGGATGATGTAGTATAGGAAGAGAGAATAGGTGAGAAGTGTGCTACCTTCGTCAAGCTATCAACTGTCACCATAATTGCATCATGTCATCTCGAAGAGTTGGGTAAACCAACAATGAAATCCAATGAGATTATATCCCACTTCCACTTTGGTACTAAATGCAGTTGCAAAAGCCTTGTTGGATGTTGGTGTTCAGCCTTCACCCGTTGACACTCAAGACATCGCGACACAATTCGCAATATTGTGCTTCATCCTTGGCCAAAAATACAACTGATGTAGATCTACATGCATCTTCTTCACCCCTGGATGGGCTAAATAAGGTGCACAATGTGCTTCAGTCATGACCAAGGTGTGAAGATCACCTGATGAAGGAATGTATATGCATCCCATGTGCCTCAATATCTCATCTAAATCCAGAGAATATCCTGAATACCTGCCCTTAAGCGGTTTTCCTGCCTCAATCTTTGTCCTAACCTCCTGATACCAACTATCCACTAGAAGGGCAGAAAGAATCCGACTCCACAAATCTACAACAAGAGTCAACTCAGATATCTCATGTCTCCACCTACTGAGTGCATCCACTACAACATTCTCCTTTCCCTAGATATACTTCACTTCAAAGTTATATTCGTAGAGAAACTCCATCCAACACCTCTACCTAGCATTAAGGTTGGGCTACATGAAAATATACTGAAGGCTTTTGTGATCATTGTGCAACTCAAACCTATGGCCAAGAAGGAAATGCCTCCATCTCGTCAATGCATGAAAAATTTCCACCAACTCAAGATCATGTGTGGGGTAGTTCAACTCATGATCCTTGAGCTTTCGTGACTTGCATGCAATGACACAAACCTCCTGCATCAACACTACACCTAATCCCTCCAAGGACGCATCTGTACAAACTACAAAGTCCCCAGTCGGATCAGGTATCGCAAGTATTGGTGCACTGGTCAACTTCTCCTTAATATTTTGAAACACTGCCTCACACTTCTTTGACCACACAAACCTCTTCCCTTTCCTCTGAAGGGAGGTGATAGGATACCCTATTCTCAAAAATCCTACACAAAACACCTGTAATAACCTACTAGCCCCATAAAGCTATGTATCTCTGCCACATTCGTGGGCGCAGGCCAATCTGAGATCGCTTGGATATTTGCAAGATCCAATGAAATACCTTCCCTTGAGATCACATGACCAAGGTACTAGACCTCATTCTTGAAGAATTCACACTTCGACAGGTTAGGATAAAGTTGATTATCAGGTAAGCACTGTAATACCTTCTGCAAATGTTCCTCATGCTCTTCCACTATCCTAGAGTATATCAAAATGTCATCAAGGAACACAAGGAAAAATCTATCTAGGTACGTACGAAATACCCCGTTCATCAGACTCATGAACACATAGGGTGCATTTTTCGACCTGAACAGTACTACTATGAACTCATAGTGACCATACCACATTCGGAACGTTGTCTTATGGATGTCCAATTCGAAGATACGAAGCTAATAATATCCTGACTTAAGATCAATTTTCAAAAATATCGTGGCACCCTTAATTTGATCGAATAGATCATCAATCCTAGGAAGTGGATATCAATTCCTGATGGTCACTTTGTTCAACTATCGGTAATCAATACATAACCAAAGTGAACCATCCTTCTTCATGAAGATAACGGGTGCTCCCCATGGAGAAACACTAGGGCAAATGAAACCCTTTTCTAACAACTCAAGCTACAAGCGAAGCTCTTTTAGCTCCTGGGTGGTCATACGATAAGGAGCTTGTGAAATGGGTTCCAATCTAGGTACAAGGTCTATCTTGAAGTCTATGTCCCTCTGAGGTGGCATCCTTGGAATCTCATTTGGACAGACATCAAAATACTCCTAAAGAATGGGGTGACTATCGAGAGAGACTTTCTCTCCTCCACCTCCTAAATCCAAATCATCCACTGTAATAGTGAATAACTAGCAACCCTGATGCAAACACCTTCTCAACTACATAGCTGAGATGACCCTCAAGGAAATCGGCCTCTGAACTCCCACTATCTCTACTTCTTTGCCAAATGCCTCAATGCATCGAATCGACTTACGTCGACAATCTATGACCGCACTATGTGCCTCTAACCAATCCATCCCTATGACAATGTCATAAGAACCCAATGGAATAACTTAGAAGTCCATTGTAGTATGGAGAGGTCCAACCTCCAATCTACACTCTGGTACAAGGGAATGGGATGTGACTCTCACACCCGAGGCTAACTCAACCTTCCACCTATTGACTTGCCTTACTGCACCCAGTCTACATCGCATCACGACCGAAGAAGAAATGAAGGAGTCTGACGCTCCATAATAAAAAAAATGGTATTTGGGTTACCCAACAACATACCATATGTCTCAACAAAAATACTCTGATGCTCTGCTTGGAAATTATCAACCGCTATGAAAACACGATGCCCTCTGTCTGCATCTCCAACTGTTGGCTTAGATGCCACTGGTCTCTGAGAAAAACCAAATGTGCCCCTGTTGGGACACATTCTATCTATATGACCCTACTGGCCACATGCAAAACATCCAATACCTCTACCATAGCCCCTACCTCCAAGTGGTGTGCTAGACTATTGCGCACTACCCCTAAAAGTGGACTAAGAACTCTATGCTGGCTACTCAAATTTGAAGTGTTTCATACACCTCCAATTCCTATCCCCTGCCTCTGCTGGAAACCTTTACGTTTCCCTTGAGAAACCTACTGCTACTGCTGACAACTCTGTGAAGGTCCCTGTTGATCCTTGGAAGGTGCACCTCCTTGAGGCTGACCTCCTCGAGCACTAGACCCTGTTGCTGAGCTGCTGCCTATCTAAACAACCATGTGGCCTCCCAGTGCCATGGCTAGATTCTCCTCTACTAGACGTGATTTCTCCACCCCTGTCTCCATGATTTTGGGTTCAAAAACCCTCACACCTCCGCTAAGACGGGCATTTAAGCCCCTGACAAAGTGGTGAACCAACATCTCCTCATCGTCTCCTATCCCTACAAACTGTTTGAGCTTATAGAAGTGTCTCTCATACTACTCAACTAACAAGGCCAACTAACGCAAAGCATGAAACTCATCGCCTCGACATTGATGCCAGTGCTTGGATAGGAAACAAGCTCTAAACCACTCTAGGAAAATCTCCCAAGATACTAAGTTAATATCAATATGGAGCTTCTGCTCCTCTAGCCTACACCATGTGGATGCAAACCCCTGCAAATGCATGATAGCACACTGCACTTTGGTATTGCTGCCATAAGGATGCATAGTAAAGCACCTATCAAGGTCTATAAGCCAAGTCTCAACCTCTAACCTAGTGCCTGCTCCATCATACAGTGGTGGATGTGCCTTGAGTAGATCTCTCATATGCGTATTTGACTGAGGTGGAACTTCCCTCTCACCAAGATTACCCTAAACCTTGACCTACCTCTAACCAAGGAGCGGCTAATGCCTCCTTGAGTGCTCTATGGGCAGCCTCAATCCCTGGAGGATTCTACTGTCGATCACTACCCCCTAGGGCATTTTGCGATGCTTAATGTTCTTCTTGATTTGGAATAAGTGGAACATGAGGAGGAGAGTCATGCTGACTCCCATCACGACCACCTACACGGCCACGTCCACACCCTCTACCTCTTCCGCTTTTGGGAGGCATAATCTTGCACAGACACATTAAGGTATTAGGCAGGGTACACAACTTAAAACCTACACAAGTAAAAGCTTAATGGATTCATCATAATTCCAGAGTACCCAGTGTTTAAACTTGGGCTCTGATACCATGTGTAACGCCCCGCCACACAACCCTAGAGGAAGTTGCAAATAACTACTCAAATGCACAATTTTTTTTTTTGTTTAAGTACAATTAACATGCAAGTTCACTACCCATTGCCAACAACCTCTAAGGTTACGAGACTGAGATTACTTTAAAACCCAAACAAGAAGCATGAATTGAAACCATAACATTTAATTACTTAAAGAATTAAGAACACATACATTCCATACATGATAAATTATATCAAAGAATAAGAGATACCACATGATTTCAAATAACAATCATTTAACGATAAGATTACAACTCTCATTCCCCGAATGAGGTAAATCCAACAAGCAAGGTTACATAATACATCTTCCATCTCAATAAAAAATGAGGGGTAATAAATTACAAGATTCAACTGAAATGAATAAAGCATGAAATGAAACTGGATCCCACGAGCTCTCCAACTGAAAATCGCATCCACACGAACAAGAAGAAAACCCAATGGAGTAAGGTGCACGTTCCACCCAACCAAGTGATACCCAAAGGCTCACCCCCCGTGCTAGGAGATAGTAACATGGATTCCTAGACAAGGCCATCTACCTCTAGACACAGGCTAATACATAACTGAACTAAATCAAATACAAATACAACATCACTTAACACAATGGTTACAATGCTTCTAGAGCTAAATAATAAATTGCATCACTGATACAAACATACTACTGACTTAGGAGAAGTGTCATCACAATGTTACATGGGATATCTTGGTAAGTCTTCCTAGGTCCCAGCCCCCATCTCGGGATATCCTGGAAACCTCTAACGACTCCCGACCCCTCATGCAAACCAATGCGGAATCAGTTATCTCTCATAAATACAAGATCACGATCTTTCCATTCCAGGCCTTACTGTCCCATCCCAAGTCTATACAAGCCCTTGCGTCCATGAGCGAGGAAAAATTAATCTTATTAAGTGTTTGATACTACCTATTGCTCTAATCAATTTATTTACGTTATCACTGGATTAACTAACTTACAATGAGTTACCCTGACACCACTCTGTGTGCCGACCCTCATTGCAAGCCACTCCTCTAAGACAACACGTGGAATAACTCCACAACCCAAGGGTACACAAGTGCGACCTAAGGATATTAAATCCCTATCCACAACATAAAGTCAACACATCTCGTTTGTGATAATCGGGTATCTAACTGGATACATTAAGACACACTACCCAAGGCAATCCAAAGGTTGACTAACATATTACGACAACCCACACGATTAAATAAAAACCCCATCTGGAAGACTTAACAACCCTTCTAATCAATTTCCCCCAAAACGATAAAAGAATAAAACACAATTAAATGAGCAATTTGACAATTTAATAACCTACTTTAGGATTTCCTAAATCCAAGCAAAGCAATGGCATAATGCATGTAATTAATTAAAATAATTAACACGATTTGAAATAAGAAGTTTAAACTAATTGTTTTCTTCCAACTTCCTCGGTTACAACAAGTATTAACAATTAATTTTTATTTTTTTTATAAAAATAACATTATTCTCTTACAAAACCGACTTTGCTTCTACAATAAGCTCATTTTAGAAAACTATATTTTAAATATAAATTAACCAATTATAATTATATATTTAATCTATATACATTTATATTTAAATATAAAATAACTATTTAAATTCCAATTATTTAAAATATATAATATATATATTAAATAAATTAAAAAAAACATAATAAATATATATATATATATATGTATATATATTATATACATATAATAAATAAGTATTATATATAATATATAATATATATATATATATAAATAATAAAAGAAGTTTAATTTAAAGTCAAACCCCCATTCCAAAGGAGGAGGACACAACCTAGCTGCGCCCAGCCTCCCTTGGTGGAGGTGGCACTGCATGGGCAACACTTCCCCCACAATGTGTGGGGAGTGCTACACATAGCAATGCCCTCCACTGGGGTGTGGTTGTGTGCAACCACAACTACTCCCCCCAAAACAATTAAAAATTTAATTTTAGTTTTTATTTATTACTATTTTTTTTTTTTTTAAAGCAAGGGCTACGTAACATCCTTTGTTTTTTGGTAATTTCCATAACAAAGATTTTTTTTTTTGACATAATTTTTTTTTGTAAATTTTTTTTTTAAAAAGAAAATTCCCCAGCATAAAGATTCATATATATATATATATTACATAATATATATGAATATATATATATATATTTCCATTTTATAGTCTATTTGGGAAAATTTTCTACAGAAAATTTAGAGAAGAACTTTTTTAGGCACAATTTCATGATATAAATTTCTGGAAATTCCCAAATCCAACAGAGAGGTTTTAGGATTTTTCTTTTGTTTCCTTTCCATTTTTCTATTGTTGAAACTTGAGAATTTATGTTGTAAGAGTTTGTTTTTCCACAACAATCAATTTTTTTTCATGATTTCAAGAGGGTTTTCAAAATTGTTTGCAAACAAGTTTTCAAAATTGAAAATCCAAATTTTTAAAACAATAAAAACCAAAAAGACCCTGTTTTGAAGCTTGAAGAAGAAGACTGAAGTTGAGCTTCCCTGCGAAATTCCAATTTTCCAAAATTCTTCCAAAGACTTCACTCCAAATCCAAAATGTATCTAAATAAGAAAAAAAAACCTTCTCTCCTCCTTCACAGCAAATTTTCTCCAAGAATGAAAATCTCTCCTCAATTCTTCCCCAAATTTAGTCAACATCCTCTAAAATATCTCTCACCCACCATAGTTATTTCCCTCTATGCATTTTTGATATTTAAAAAAAATTAAAAAAATTAAAACCAAAATTTCTTTTCAACAAGATTTTAATACTTTTAAAAAATTTCTTTTCAAAAAGAATTTAAAACTTTTTTAATAATTTCTTTTCAAAAGAATTTACAACTTTTAAAATTTTCTTTTCAAAAATAATTTAACACTTTTAATTCCATGCACTTTTCAAAACAACATTAATCATTTAATTTATTTACTCCACTAATAAGTTTAATTAATCAATTCAACACAATTAATTTAATTAATCAATAAAATAAATCTAATCCAAGATTATATTATTTTATTAATTAAATTAAATTAATTAATAAATTAAATAACATTTCTAACATTATAACCAGATTTATTTAATCAAAAACTTAACTATGTAAGCCATTTATTTACCTTTATAACTTGAAATTAAATAATAACCAAGGTGAAATGAACAACATTATAACAACTAAACCCGTCTACAACCCGACGACACACTATGACTAGGGTGATGACTTGGCACGAAAAACCTAGCTACTATCTCCCAATCGAATACCGTTGGCCAATGGACACGCTCAAACCTGTGCAACCAGGTGGAGTCGATGTCCTGTACCTGTCAACCTGCGAACAAAGAGTATATCAAACATGCATATATATAACATAATAAAACACACTGTGAAGAGGAAATCTCAGAATCGTAGGGCGCTTGCAAGCGAGTGGTGCAATCCTGTCCCCTTCACCAATACAATATTACTAACTGACGAATCTAACATCAATAATATAATCAAAAGCATAAAGCATCATTAATTTAAATATCTGCTAAGCTAATCCAAAGCATGCCATAATGATAACATCAAAATAAAATACCATCACGTCAAAATATAACATTCACATCACTTTACAGTTTGTGATCAAATAGTAACCAAGTACCATAGTCAAAGTATTAATAGAAACAAAGCATAACAATGAAGAACACTGTCTAATCAAAAGAGCCAAAAAGTGGAGGGATGCTACATCTTCCCCCCTATGGTCAAGCTTACTCTTGGAAGCCTGTGAACAAATTGGGATAGAGCTCCCTCATTGTAGCTGCATCTTCCCAAGTGGATGACGTATCATCCCTATGATCCCCCTAGACCCTAACCTAATCAATATCTCACCCTCAAAGAGTGAGTGTTTTGCGCTCCATTGCAGCCCGGGAGCTCAGCCCATTTGCAGATCATCTACATAATGCATTCCAATCAAGTACATGAGTAATGTCTGGGTGATATGGCCAAAGAACTAAAACATGAAAAACATTGTGAATCATAAAGAGGCTAGGCGAGTAGAAGCAAAGGCGGTAAAAGCAAGCGGACCAATCTTCTCAAGAATCTTGAAGGGTCCAACAAAGCAAGGCACCAACTTAGAGCCTTTTCCATAACAGATTGGACTCTTTCTTGGGCGCACACGCAAGAAGACTCTATTGCCTACGGAAAACTGACGATCCACTCTATGTGCATCCGCATACTTCTTCTGCCTATCCTGTGCTACCACCAAGTGCTCTCTAATCCTATCCACCTGCTGCTCCATATCCTACAATATCTCAGGACCCAAAGTTACTCTGTCCTCAAGCCGATCCCAACTCAAGGGAGTGTGAGCATGAGTGCGACCATACAATGCACGGAATGGAGGCATCTTAGATAGAACTTTAGGCTTGTTATTATAAGTGAACTCTACCAAATAGAGATAATCTTCCCATCGCGTTTGTTGGTCCATCACATACATACATAACATATCCTCAAGGATCTGATTGACCCTCTCAGTCTGTCCATCTGTCTCTGGGTGATAAGCTGAACTGAAGTTCAACTGTGTCCCCATCGCATGTTGTAATGAAGTCCAAAGAGTTGAGGTGAACACTAGATACTTGTCAGAAATAATCCGACGTGGAATACCATGTAACCTCACTATGTCCTCCATAAACACTCTGGCTACGGACGATGCAGTATAGGAAGAGCGAATAGGTGAGAAGTGTGCTACCTTCATCAACCTATCAACTGTCACCATAATCACATCATGTTGTCTCGAAGAGTTGGGTAAACCAACAATGAAATCTAATGAGATTATATCCCACTTCCACTCTGGTACTAGATGTGGTTGCAAAAGCCCTGTTGGATGCTAGTGTTCAACCTTCACCCACTGACACTCAAGACATGGTGACACATAATCTGGAATATCGCCCTTCATCCCTAGCCAGAAATACAATTGACGTAGATTTGCATGCATTTTCTTCGCCCCTGAATGGGTTGAATAAGGTGCACGATGTGCTTCAATCATGACCAAGGTGCGAAGATCACCTGATGAAGGAATGTATATGCGTCCCATGTGCCTCAATATCTCATCTGAATCTAGAGAATATCCTGAATACCTTCCCTCAAGGGGTCTGCCTGCCTCAATCTCTGTCCTAACCTCCTAATACCAACTATCCGCTGGAAGGGTAGAAAGAATCTAACTCCGTAAATCTACAACAAGAGTCAACTCAGATATCTCATGTCTCTGCCTACTGAGTGCATCTACTATGACATTCTCCTTTCCCTGGATATACTTCACTTCGAAGTTGTATTCACAGAGAAACTCCATCTAACACCTCTTCCTAGCATTAAGGTTGGGTTGCGTGAAAATTACTGAAGGCTTTTGTGATCACCGTGCAACTCAAACCTATGGCCAAGAAGGAAATTCTTCCATCTCTTCAATGCATGAACTGTCGCCAACTCAAGATCATGTGTGGGGTATTTCAGCTCATGATCCTTGAGCTTTCGTGACTCATATGCAATGACATGACCTCCTACATCAACACTACACGTAATCCATCCAAGGATGCATCTGTACAAACTACAAAGTCCCCAGTCGGATCAGGTATCACAAGGATTGGTGCATTGGTCAGCTTCTCCTTAAGACTTTGAAACGCTGCCTCACACTTCTCT
>VDFB02058242.1:391677342-391710353 GCA_007258455.2 Sequoia sempervirens
TCTCTTTTCCTTCTAGCTTCTCTCATAGCTTTAGCTGATATACCCATGCTTTCTGCAAAAGCTTCAACTTCCTTTCTCACTCTCTGGATTATCATAGGATTCTTTAATTGATAATGCACTTGCATATCCTTTTCCTCAAAGGTACCAAACCTTTCTTCTATCAGATCCCGAGGTTTACTTAGCAAGTGTTGAGCATATAGCTCCAAAATGTGTTCCTCAACCTCATAACCCATAGCATTATCCACACTGTTCTCGGTTTAGCAACTTCCATCAAACATTGATCAATATCAACCATGAAGCAAATTGTGTCCTTGTACTTCTCCACAATAGAAGAAGGAATCCTTTCCCTCGCTTGCATCTCATTCTGAAAGTTCTTGAAATAACCCCAAATAGTAGTTTTTCTAGCTTTACTATCACCAATTCCATACAAGATGTCTCTAATCTGAACAGCTACAGGTTTATCACCTTTCCAATGCACTTTTCCAACTCCCGAAACTTCATTCATGAAATAGAAGAATAAACACAACAACAGGTTACCATACTTGAAGGAATTCTTCTTATCCTTCTTGATTTTGCCAAGATTCTCCATTAACTGGCTCCAGAGTAACTCACACAGGTCATAATATGCATTTTCCTTGATCATCTGATATGCTGCATAGATTGTTGTACTAGATACAAAGTCATCCTAGTTGGAGTGATAGATCTTATACCTAATGACCATAGAAGAAACTATAGCATCCACTTCAATAATATCAACAATTGTCATAGCTCTCTTGTCAAACACTAAACCGGTGCATCTGTGATTTGATTCTTCATAGTTTTCAATGTGGGCAACCCATTAGATGAATTTAAACTAGTAACAGTCCTTATGGCTTCCTTTGTAATCTTGAAAGTTTGACTTAATCACATAAATTCGGCATGTACTCGACTCAATATAAACCGAACCCACTCATTTTCTTTGAACATGGGAAACTTCACAATCTGCGTGAATTTCTTCTCCTCCAATGTCTTAAATTTGCGTTTCACACATAAATATTCTCCCACAATGTGATTGGTGTACAAATTCAACAGTTGGGAGCTTCCTAATTCTTCAATTGTAATGCCCGGCCACAGAACCCTAGAGGAAGTTGCAATTAACTACTCAAACGCACAATTTTTTTTTTGTTTAAGTACAATTAGCATGCAAGTTCACTACCCATTGCCAACAACCTCTAAGGTTACGAGACTGAGATTACTTTAAAACCCAAACAACAAAAAAAATATGAATTGAAACCATAACATTTAATTACTTAAGAAATTAAGAACACATACATTCCATACATGATAAATTACATCAAAGAATAAGAGATACCACATGATTTCAAATAACAATAATTTAGCAATAAGATTACAACTCTCATTCCCCAAATGAGGTAAATCCAATAAGCATGGTTACATATTACATCTTCCACCTCAATAACAAATGAGGGGTAATAAATTACAAGATTCAACTGAAATGAATGAAACCTGAAAAGTAACTGGATCCCACGAGCTCTCCAACTGGAAATCTTGTCCACATGAACAAGAAGAAAACCCAACAGAGTAAGGTGCACGTTCCACCCAACCAAGTGATACCCGAAGGCCCACCCCTCGTGCTAGGAGATAGTAACAAGGATTCCTAGACAAGACCATCTACCTCTAGACACAGGCTAAAACATAACTGAACTGAATCAAATACAAATACAACATCACTTAACACAATGGTTACAATGCTTCCAGAGTTAAATAATAAATTGCATCACTGATACAAACATATTGTTGACTTAGGAGAAGTGTCATCACAATGTTACATGGGTTATCCTGGTAAGTCTTCATAGGTCCCGACCCCCATCTTGGGATATCTTGGAAACCTCTAACGACTCCTGACCCCTCATGCAAACCAATGTGGAATCAGTTATCTCTCGTAAAGACAAGATAACAATCTTTCCATTCCAGGCCTTCTCGTCTCATCCCAAGTCTATACAAGCCCTTGCATCCATGAGCAAGGAAAATTAATCTTATTAAGTTTTTGATACTACCTATTCCTCTAATTGGTTTCTTTACGTTATCACTCGATTAACTAACTTACAATGAGTTACCCTGGCATCACTTTGTGTGTCGACCCTCATTGCAAGCCACTCCTCTAAGACAACACGTGGAATAACTCCACAACCCAAGGGTACACAAGTGCAACCTAAGGATATTAAATCCCTATCCATGACATAAAGTCAACACATCTTGTTCGTGATAACTGGGTATCTAACTGGATACATTTAGACGCACTACCCAAGGCAATCCAAAGGTTGACTAACATATTATGACAACCCACACAATTAAATGAAAACCCCATCTGGAAGACTTAACAACCCTTCTAATCAATTTCCCCCAAAGCGATAACATAAGAAATCACATTTAAAAGAGAAATTTAACAGGAACTAAATCTACTTTGGATTCCCTAAATCCACTTCCTTTAATAAAATTTAATAGTTTATTTCAGCGAGAAATTTAATAGGAACTAAATCTACTTTGGATTCCCTAAATCCACTTTTTTTAATAAAATTCAATAGTTTATTTCTGCAATAAAACTAATTAAATTATGTCTCTTTGAGACAAAGGATAAAATTCAACCAGATATGTAATTCCCTAATTGCTTTTAAATAATAATAAACATTTACTTTTATGATCCAGAGCATATCGTTTTAAAATAAATAACTGTTTCTTCTTCTCAACATAATCATTTTAAAAACAATTAACTCATCTTAATAAACATATTATTTAAAAAACAAAAAAAATACTGTTCAATCAAAATATATTATTTTAAAAAAATTAGTCCATTAATTAGACTATTATACATTAATTTAAAATTTCACAATTATATTTAAATCATTCCATCATTTAAATTAATATTTTAATATATCTCAACTATATATATATAATAATAGACATACATATATACATATAATATAACCTCATATTGTATATATATATATACACACGCACATATATATATATATATATATATATATATATATATATATATATATATATATATATATATATATATATATATATATATATATATATATATTATTTATACATTTTTATATATATATATATTATATAATATATATTAATATGTTAATATTATATACATATAATATTAAATATTAAATATATATTTTAATGATTTTTATATATTAATATTTTAATATTAAATATTAATAATATATTTTATTATTTTTTTTCTTTTTGTGAAAAAAAAGTCGAAGGCATGAAATAGGGCGTGGATTTGTGTTGGGGTGTGCACCGAGTTTAGAGGGTTGGTTGTGTTTACACAGTCGAACCCATGGTTGTAGGCACGGTTGTGTTAACCACAGCTGAACTCACCACTGTGAGTGTCAGCTATGTTTAACACAACCATCCCACCCACAATGGGCGGCTATGTGGGGTAAAAAATTTTTTTATAAAAAATTTCCAAAAACGTGAAACCTACAGATTTTTTTAAAATCCATTTTTTTTTCATTTCTAAACAGGTTTTATTTCCCATAAAAAAATCACAAATACATAATACATATAAATATATATATATATATATATTTGAAATATATAAATTTTTCAAATATATATATATATATATATATATATATATTCTTTTTCAAATTTAACAAAATAATAAGCTGAGCAAATAAATTCTAAAAAAGAGTTATTTACAACCATAATGCAATTTTTTTTGAAGAAATTTCTAAACTGAGGTTTCAAAGTTTTGAAACAAGATTTGAACATGGGTTTTCTTGCAAATCAAACAGAGTTTAAATATTTTCAACGACATAATAAAAATTGTGAAACCTTTCAAAATGAAAACTAAATTAATAGTCTAAAGAAAACCTGGTTTTCCAAAAGCTTGAAAGGTTGTCAATGGTGCTCTGAATTCTTCTTCTGATTCCAGCTCCTCCAAGAAATCCAACTTGCTTCTCCAAATCCAAAACCAAACCAGAAATTCCTTTCCTCCCTTATTTTTCAATTTTCATTCTCCCCCAAAAACTCCATCAAAATCCCAATAATAGAAAAAAAAAGAAAAAATGAAATATCTATCCAACCACCCTCATAAATTTTCAAAAACAGAATAGGAAATATCTTAAATTTCTTTCACATTCTAATTTTAAAAAAAATGCAAATTAAAACATATTTTCATTTTTCCAATTTCAATCAAAATATCTATTAATTCCAAAATGAATAACTTAATTCAATTTAACACAATTAATTTAATTAATCAATAAAATAAATCTAATCCAAGATTAGATTATTTTATTAATTAAATTAAATTAATTAATAAATCAAATAACATTTCTAACATTATAACCAGATTTATTTAATCAACAACTTAACTACATAACCTATTTATTTACCTTTATAACTTGAAATTAAATAATAACCAAGGTGAAATGAACAAAATTATAACAACTAAACCCGTCTACAACCTGATGACACACTATGACCAGGGTGATGACTTGGCACAAAAAACCTAGCTACTATCTCCCAATCGAACACCGTTGGCCAATGGACACACTCAAACCTGTGAAACCAGGTGGAGTCGATGTCATGTACCTGCCAATGGGTGAACAAAGAGTATATCGAACATGCATATATATAACATAATAAAACACACTGTGAAGAGGAAATCGTGGAATCATAGGGCACTTGCAAGCGAGTGGTGCAATCCCATCCCCTTCACCAATACAGTATTACTAATTGACGAATGTAACATCAATAATATAATCAAAAGCATAGAGCATCATTAATTCAAATATCTACTAAGCTAATCCAAAGCATGCCATAATGATAACATCAAAATAAATTACCATCACATCAAAATATAACATTCACATCGCTTTACAGTTAGCGATCAAATAGTAACCAAGTACCATAGTCAAAGTATTAATAGAAACAAAGCATAACAAAGAAGAACACTATCTGATCAAAAGAGAAAAAAATGGAGGGGTGCTACATCCTCCCCCCTAGGGTCAGGCTTACTCCTGGAAGCTTGCGAACAAATAGGGATAGAGCTCCCTCATTCTAGCTGCATCTTCCCAAGTGGATGATGTATCATCCCTAGGATCCCACTGGACCCTAACCTGATCAATACCTCACCCTCAAAGAGTGAGTGTTTTGTGCTCCATTACGGCTAGAGGCTCCAAAGCCAACTGCCCATCCTCTACTTGTAATGCATTCCAATCAAGGACATGAGAAATGTCTAGATGGTATAGCTGAAGAACTGAAACATGAAATACATCATGAATACGCGAGAGACTGGGTGGTAAAGCAAGATGGTAAGCAACTGGACCAATCTTCTTGAGGATCTCAAAGGGTTCGACAAAGCGAGGTGCCAACTTAGAGCCCTTCCCATAATATATTGGACTCTTTCGCGGATGCACCCGCAAAAAGACTCTATCACCCACAAAAAACTAATGATCCACTCTATGCACATCCACATACTTCTTCTACCTATCCTGTGTTGCCACCAAGTGCTCTCTAATCCTATCCACCTATTGCTCCATATCCTGCAACATCTCAGGACCCAAAGTTACTCTGTCCTCCAGTCAATCCCAACTCAAGGGAGTGTGACATGGTTGCCCATACAATGCCTGGAATGGAGGCATGCTGATAGAACTCTGGAAACCATTATTATAAGCGAACTCTACCAAATAGAGATAATCTTCCCATCGTGTCTGATGGTCCATCACATACATACATAACATATCCTTGAGAATCTGATTGACCCTCTCGGTCTGTCCATTTGTCTCTGGGTGATAAGCTAAATTGAAGTTCAACTATGTCCCCATCGCATGTTGTAATGAAGTCCAAAGAGCTGAGGTGAACACTGGATCCCTATTAGAAATAATCTGACATGGAATACCATGTAACCTCACTATGTCCTCCATGAACACTCTAGCTATGGATGATGTAGTATAGGAAGAGAGAATAGGTGAGAAGTGTGCTACCTTCGTCAAGCTATCAACTGTCACCATAATTGCATCATGTCATCTCGAAGAGTTGGGTAAACCAACAATGAAATCCAATGAGATTATATCCCACTTCCACTTTGGTACTAAATGCAGTTGCAAAAGCCTTGTTGGATGTTGGTGTTCAGCCTTCACCCGTTGACACTCAAGACATCGCGACACAATTCGCAATATTGTGCTTCATCCTTGGCCAAAAATACAACTGATGTAGATCTACATGCATCTTCTTCACCCCTGGATGGGCTAAATAAGGTGCACAATGTGCTTCAGTCATGACCAAGGTGTGAAGATCACCTGATGAAGGAATGTATATGCATCCCATGTGCCTCAATATCTCATCTAAATCCAGAGAATATCCTGAATACCTGCCCTTAAGCGGTTTTCCTGCCTCAATCTTTGTCCTAACCTCCTGATACCAACTATCCACTAGAAGGGCAGAAAGAATCCGACTCCACAAATCTACAACAAGAGTCAACTCAGATATCTCATGTCTCCACCTACTGAGTGCATCCACTACAACATTCTCCTTTCCCTAGATATACTTCACTTCAAAGTTATATTCGTAGAGAAACTCCATCCAACACCTCTACCTAGCATTAAGGTTGGGCTACATGAAAATATACTGAAGGCTTTTGTGATCATTGTGCAACTCAAACCTATGGCCAAGAAGGAAATGCCTCCATCTCGTCAATGCATGAAAAATTTCCACCAACTCAAGATCATGTGTGGGGTAGTTCAACTCATGATCCTTGAGCTTTCGTGACTTGCATGCAATGACACAAACCTCCTGCATCAACACTACACCTAATCCCTCCAAGGACGCATCTGTACAAACTACAAAGTCCCCAGTCGGATCAGGTATCGCAAGTATTGGTGCACTGGTCAACTTCTCCTTAATATTTTGAAACACTGCCTCACACTTCTTTGACCACACAAACCTCTTCCCTTTCCTCTGAAGGGAGGTGATAGGATACCCTATTCTCAAAAATCCTACACAAAACACCTGTAATAACCTACTAGCCCCATAAAGCTATGTATCTCTGCCACATTCGTGGGCGCAGGCCAATCTGAGATCGCTTGGATATTTGCAAGATCCAATGAAATACCTTCCCTTGAGATCACATGACCAAGGTACTAGACCTCATTCTTGAAGAATTCACACTTCGACAGGTTAGGATAAAGTTGATTATCAGGTAAGCACTGTAATACCTTCTGCAAATGTTCCTCATGCTCTTCCACTATCCTAGAGTATATCAAAATGTCATCAAGGAACACAAGGAAAAATCTATCTAGGTACGTACGAAATACCCCGTTCATCAGACTCATGAACACATAGGGTGCATTTTTCGACCTGAACAGTACTACTATGAACTCATAGTGACCATACCACATTCGGAACGTTGTCTTATGGATGTCCAATTCGAAGATACGAAGCTAATAATATCCTGACTTAAGATCAATTTTCAAAAATATCGTGGCACCCTTAATTTGATCGAATAGATCATCAATCCTAGGAAGTGGATATCAATTCCTGATGGTCACTTTGTTCAACTATCGGTAATCAATACATAACCAAAGTGAACCATCCTTCTTCATGAAGATAACGGGTGCTCCCCATGGAGAAACACTAGGGCAAATGAAACCCTTTTCTAACAACTCAAGCTACAAGCGAAGCTCTTTTAGCTCCTGGGTGGTCATACGATAAGGAGCTTGTGAAATGGGTTCCAATCTAGGTACAAGGTCTATCTTGAAGTCTATGTCCCTCTGAGGTGGCATCCTTGGAATCTCATTTGGACAGACATCAAAATACTCCTAAAGAATGGGGTGACTATCGAGAGAGACTTTCTCTCCTCCACCTCCTAAATCCAAATCATCCACTGTAATAGTGAATAACTAGCAACCCTGATGCAAACACCTTCTCAACTACATAGCTGAGATGACCCTCAAGGAAATCGGCCTCTGAACTCCCACTATCTCTACTTCTTTGCCAAATGCCTCAATGCATCGAATCGACTTACGTCGACAATCTATGACCGCACTATGTGCCTCTAACCAATCCATCCCTATGACAATGTCATAAGAACCCAATGGAATAACTTAGAAGTCCATTGTAGTATGGAGAGGTCCAACCTCCAATCTACACTCTGGTACAAGGGAATGGGATGTGACTCTCACACCCGAGGCTAACTCAACCTTCCACCTATTGACTTGCCTTACTGCACCCAGTCTACATCGCATCACGACCGAAGAAGAAATGAAGGAGTCTGACGCTCCATAATAAAAAAAATGGTATTTGGGTTACCCAACAACATACCATATGTCTCAACAAAAATACTCTGATGCTCTGCTTGGAAATTATCAACCGCTATGAAAACACGATGCCCTCTGTCTGCATCTCCAACTGTTGGCTTAGATGCCACTGGTCTCTGAGAAAAACCAAATGTGCCCCTGTTGGGACACATTCTATCTATATGACCCTACTGGCCACATGCAAAACATCCAATACCTCTACCATAGCCCCTACCTCCAAGTGGTGTGCTAGACTATTGCGCACTACCCCTAAAAGTGGACTAAGAACTCTATGCTGGCTACTCAAATTTGAAGTGTTTCATACACCTCCAATTCCTATCCCCTGCCTCTGCTGGAAACCTTTACGTTTCCCTTGAGAAACCTACTGCTACTGCTGACAACTCTGTGAAGGTCCCTGTTGATCCTTGGAAGGTGCACCTCCTTGAGGCTGACCTCCTCGAGCACTAGACCCTGTTGCTGAGCTGCTGCCTATCTAAACAACCATGTGGCCTCCCAGTGCCATGGCTAGATTCTCCTCTACTAGACGTGATTTCTCCACCCCTGTCTCCATGATTTTGGGTTCAAAAACCCTCACACCTCCGCTAAGACGGGCATTTAAGCCCCTGACAAAGTGGTGAACCAACATCTCCTCATCGTCTCCTATCCCTACAAACTGTTTGAGCTTATAGAAGTGTCTCTCATACTACTCAACTAACAAGGCCAACTAACGCAAAGCATGAAACTCATCGCCTCGACATTGATGCCAGTGCTTGGATAGGAAACAAGCTCTAAACCACTCTAGGAAAATCTCCCAAGATACTAAGTTAATATCAATATGGAGCTTCTGCTCCTCTAGCCTACACCATGTGGATGCAAACCCCTGCAAATGCATGATAGCACACTGCACTTTGGTATTGCTGCCATAAGGATGCATAGTAAAGCACCTATCAAGGTCTATAAGCCAAGTCTCAACCTCTAACCTAGTGCCTGCTCCATCATACAGTGGTGGATGTGCCTTGAGTAGATCTCTCATATGCGTATTTGACTGAGGTGGAACTTCCCTCTCACCAAGATTACCCTAAACCTTGACCTACCTCTAACCAAGGAGCGCTAATGCCTCCTCAAGTGCTCTACGTGTAGCCTCAATCCCTAGAGGATTCTGCTGTCGATCAATACCCCTTGGGGAATTCTGTGATGCCTAATGTTCTTCCTAATCTAGAATAAGTGGAACATGAGGAGGAGAGTCATGCTGACTCCCATCGCGACCGCCTACATGGCCACGTCCACGCCCTCTACCTCTTTTGCATCTAGGAGGCATAATCCTGCATAGACACATCAAGGTATTAGGAAAGTTACACAACTTAAAACCTACACAACTAAAAGCTTAATGGGTTCATCATAATCCCAGAGTACCCAGTGTTTAAACTCAGGCTCCAATATCAACATTTGCATGAATGTATGCCCTAATATCTTTGATATGAAAAATTCCATACAAAATAGAAGAAAATGCACCTAAAGGTTTTGTTTTGATGGATTTGAAGGGGTTCCATTTGAATTTCAGATGGGGCCTATCCTTAATGTCGACAACCAATGGAACAACCATTTCCAAAATTTTCAAATTCACAAGTTTTTGGATAAATACCTTTCGCCGGATTAGGGTTTGATCACCAAATCACTCTTAGACTTGAATCTTTTCCCAAGTTCACCAAAGTTTGCTTCAGAGCTCTCCAAACTTCTTCTTCTCAAAATGAAAAGTGACAAATGAGGGATAAAAATGACCTTTTATCATTCGTGCACCTAAATTTTTCATTGCAATAAATTCTTTTACCCTAGGTCTTCCAGATACCCTACTTTCACAGACTGTGAAAGAAAATTCTTCTACAGACCTTCAACTTTGCATAAATTCTCTCCACAAGACATTTCAAAGCATCTTCACATCACTAATACAATAATTGTAGTTTGCCAAATTTTGGTACCAACTACTGAGAAGGGGGTTAAAATATTTTCTTAAGAACTTCCCCTAGGCCAGAGGCCTTAAACTAGTTCTCGGAGGAGTTACCAGAACCTGGTTCTGGTGTGGAATCATTTCCTACTTCAGAGGGACTCTTCTTCACCCATATCTTCTTCATTTGCTTCTTGATCTCATCTATAGTAACTTTTCCTTTTCCCTTTTCATCCTTCTGCATGTTTTTCCCTTGATTTACCAGACCCTTCTTGCTTCTACAAAATCTTTTAATGTGACCAAGTTTGTTGTAGTTGTAGCACACCACATTTCTTTGTCCATACCAGTTGTTCGATTGATTTTCTCTTGATCTACACTAGTTAGCAATATGACCAAATATATTGCATGCATAACATCTGACATCTCTATTGAAAAAGTTGTTTGACATGCTTCTGCATTCATTTGACTTATGACCATACTTATTGCAATTGAAACACTAACCTGAGAATGATGGACCACTTGGATTCATTTTTCTTCTACATTGAGGAGCCATATGACCAAATTTATTGCAAACAAAATAGTAACCATTGAATCTTTGAGCATTAGGCTGTCTTACCAGATACCTTCCAACTTTGTTCATTTGATTTCCTTGTCTAAATCTCCTTTGTCTAGATTCAGAGCTTTCTCCTTTCTCATATCCAAGACCTCACTTGTCACCTTCAATCCTCTGAATTTTAATCAATTCATCAAGATTAGCTGAGCTAATCTTAAACTTCTCCTTGAATTCATTTGCAGTAGCAAGTTCATCTCTCAGATCAACAATCTAATTTTCAAGCTCTTCTTCATTATTTCTGGATTGTTCCAATTCAAACTCCAACTGATTGAATCCATCAGTAATTCAACTGCATTCTTTAGATTTTTCTTTTAAGGACTGAGTAAGATTCTCTTCATTCTTCTTTATGTCTTCAATCTCCTTGGTCATCCTCGTCACAATAGATTCCATCTCATGCTTTAGGACAACATTATCTCTGGTAAGCTTTTCACATTCCTTTGTCTTTTCCTTCAAGGCTTGACTCAAGTGTTCACCTTCCATGCTCTTACTTTCTTTATGTTTAACTTGATCACATATTTCCTTTCTCTTTTCCCTTGACTCATTGATTTTATCTTTCAATGATTGAATGAATTTCTTATGATTCATGAGGCTTGCCTACAATTCTAGGACTTCAGATTTGGACTGATTAAGATCATCTAGGGCCACCAAAAGTTGTTTTTGAAGACTGATTGAATCCATTGAATCACTTTCCCGGATCTTCCCCAAGATTTTAAACTTCTTTTGAGGAACTAGGCTTCGATACCAATTGTTGGAATCAAGGAACACTGAGAGGGGGGGTGAATAAGTGTTCTACAATTTTTAGCTTTATTAATCTGATACTTAAATCACTTATAACATTCAACCAAAAGAAAGATGCATGAACATAAAAAAATAAACCACAACACCATAACACAAGGATTTTTTACGTGGAAACCTTGTTAGGGGAAAAACCACGATGGAGGTTAATCCACAATATGATTTGAGTATACTCAAAAGGTGTTTACAAAAGGGGAATTCACATGCATTCAGGCACACTGCCTAGAGCTCATTGTTCAGATACAAAAGAAGACTCACTGTCTTACAAAAGTATTTGGATTACATCCAAAAGGTTTGAACTGACAAAATAGCATCTGCTAATGCCTAATTATAGTTCCAGTTAAGCTCATTAATCACTTTCTTGACCTTCTGTCTGATTCTGCTCTTCTACTCTATCTGCTTTAATTCACATCACAAATCCTTTTATGCACAAGTGAAACTATTCATAATCACTCTACAATCTCTCTGATTTTTGCATCACACATCAACACAATTCATACACACATCAAAATGATATAAATGTTTTCTTATATATATCCACAACTAAGGATTTAATCAACCACATGTCTGCTTCAATAAAACATAAAATATTTACAAACTATTGGCTCAATCCATAAATAATTTTCAATGCACACCAACCAAAGTCAACCACCACATAGTGAGGACCCAAATCAACATGCTCGAACACAAAAACACTTAAACAATTTCTTCTTGAAGATCCACAACATGTTACATTCACTTAGTTGGCCTTTTGCACTGATAAACAAAAAATTAATCAACCGGATCTTCTAACTTTCACAACAATCGATATGAGGCTCTATGATTCAAGGAAAACATAGATCATACATCTAAAAACCTTCCCTGAGACCCACAACTCAAAATGATAACAAAAAATTGCATATGAATCAAGGAACATAGTTCTGTCAGATGCTTTATTCTAGCTTGACAGTTAATCGCTTAGCTTCAATCTGACTTCTGGTATGAGCAAATGTTGACGTATGGATCGAATCATTGACTAGGGTTTCCATCAATGACAACACTAGATGAATCGTGTAGTGTCTCTTGCCAACAAAAAAATGTCTCTAGTACCAATTGATAGGATTTACAAGCAAGCTGGGAGTAATAAAAATATATCAATTATAAATTCAAATAGAAAAATAAAAAATGAAAAATGATAACATAAAGATTTTAACAAGGTTCACCTAATATGGGCTACATCCACAAAATAGTCATCCAATATATTTTATTATCTAGCAATAGATTTACATTTACCTACAACACAGTCTACAACTTTGTGCATATTTATGTTCACCTTCAATCCAAAACATAACCTATTGTTTCATGTTCCTTCAATAACTCATTCGCTTGACTCATGAAATTTCACATTCAATCCACAACCATCAAGAAATTATCTCATTTTTATAATTATAAAATAGTGTTTCAATAAAAAACATAACAAATTCCTTTATTAAAATATAGGCAATTTTTGCTTCAAGGGCACTCCCCATGAGCTTCTATACCCCCACCGTGGGCTCCACCCTTAGGCCCCCTTGGGCCCCTTGGACCCCGTAGGAGGGGATTTTCCCCTTGTACACTCCCCCGTAAATTAATTTGGGGGGAAAACATAATTTCCAAAGTCACCAAAATATTAACATTAGCATCATAAGTCACCACATACCAACACTTCTTGGAAATTAAATGAATACCATCAAGTCTTGAAGAGTTATAACCCTATTTTGGTTATATTTGGTTATTAAAACAAGTAGGAAAATTGTATTTGCAATTATATTTTCTTATATATAACTATGGGAATGTAGTAGTCTTAAGTATTAGATATAATATATAGAGATAAACTATGTGGGGGTATACATATGTGTGTGTGTATACATATACACATGTACACACACACACACACATATATATGTATGTATGTATGTATGTATGTAAATATATACATGTATACACATGTATATGTATATACATGCATATACATACATGTGTATACATGTATATATGTATATTATACATATACATATACATACATGTATATACATATATATGTATATACACATGTAGATGTATATATATGTATATACATGTATATATATACATGCATATATTTATATACATATATATGTATATATACATATATACATGTATATACATACATATGTATATATGTATGTATATATATATATGCATATTTAGATACATATAAATATATATACAAGTATATATAGTTAAAAATTTATAATAATGAAGAAATTTGGGAAGCTAGAATACCATTTTAAAAAGAAAATACAATGTTAGGTTTAACTTATGCTATGATTCTACATGTGTGCATGTATAGTTTTTTATATTTATATGAGCCCTAGGTGTAGATAAATGTGTATACATATAATCATTTAATATTGATGTAGGAGCATCCCTGGTTGCAAAGCAATCTTGTATCAACCAATTTATTTATTTTTTCTTTCATTTTAGTCTGTAGTTGTCTCAACAGTTTCTTCCACATTTTACCACTATATTATTTCTTAGCTCATGGAGCAGATATAGCTTCTACATGAGGTCATCTACCACATATCTATATTTCAAGATATTTTCATTTGTTTACATAAATTTATGGATCTCGAAAATTCACTATCAAATCTCAGATAGAGCATTCAAGGTCGACCTAGCTTAGGCTTGTTGTGCAGACCTTTCCAAAGCATGCAGAGATTAATGGAACATCATTCAAGAATTTTAGGTCCAAGGGGAACTTTCTTGGAGATCTTCAATTCATTTCATTTACTGAGGTGTACTCTCTTCATGTTTTAGGTTGACCTACACATTTGATCTTGCATTGGGTTTGTAATCCTTGGAGGCTGACACAAATCATAATTGGAGCTAGAGATTTATATTTAAGATCATTTGTAATCTTTTGAAAAACATTTAGTTTAGTAGTTCATGAGTTATGGATTAGATAGTTCGATCCAACCTTTTGGGTTGTGGAATGTAATAATTCATTGAGACAATTGTCATATCTATAATGCCCTTGCAATAGGCTTGTGAGCCCTAGTGATTATGCATATGAAGCATATGATGTATGCAAGACTGTGAATTGTTGAATCAATAAAGATCTATGTTTTTTGAGTATTTCTAGTGTTTTTTTCCATTGTGTGAACTCAACGCTGCATGATTGGATAGTCCCTTTTGTACCCTCCATCTGTGACTACACCAAGTGGTATTAGATCAAGTTTCCGAGTCTTAAAGGCATTCCTTGTGGTGAAAAGATCACCGACTTGAGGTAAACTGCATGTGTTCTCAACTGATCATCGATTGTGAGGTAGTTGAAACCCTTGCAACCAAATCACCAAATTGATATAGTTGAACCAAATCCAAGGGGAGAGATGCCACCAAGGAGAGTGCTTGATATGGATAATTTCATTGGAAGAATGGATAAAATTTTGGAAATGATGTGAGAAATGAAAGTCTAACTGGATTTGCAAAAGAAGATAGAAGAAGAGGTCTAAACCTAGACATTTGGATGAAAGTGATGATGATGAGTTAGATTTGTTGGTCATTTTTTCTTGTTTAGGAAACAACTAACCATCGAGTCTGTGCAAACACCTATGAGCTTGCCAAGCTCAATTCCTGAATGTTCGCTAGACAAATGGCCAACATACGAGATACAACACTTGTGGCTGCCATCTCCTTCACTTCAGGCTCTACAAGACCTAGGGGGTAACCCCTTGAACAAAGCAGATTCAATCTCCTTATAGCAGATATACCAGGGTTCACTTAGAGATGGCTTCCTTTAAGCAAACAATGTATATCCTGCTAAGAATGATAAAACATATATAGTATAACATGAAACAGAATTGATTAATTAAAATATTTGTTATCTGATTGAACAACCAGGCTAGCGAAGATATAAAAACTGTCACCAGATCAGTGCCAATATCCTTGGGCAAGAAGTCATGAAAATGTGCAACAAAAGGGGTATTTAACTCTGGAAATCTAAGTCTTTATGAAGTTAACCTTATTAACCCATAAACTAGTGATTGAATCTATCAAACTTCTTATCAGATCCCTTAATAATGCATAGAAAACTCTAGATTGATTAATGCAATTTAACTCATTCCTTAAACAAGAGCATCAACCAGAACCAGAAAATGAAATGATCCTTGATCATTTAGTTTCATTAAAATTTCATACACACCATTACAAGGAGAGATTTTTAAATTCAATCAGTCATATTCATGATTTCATTTACATCTAGAAACCTTACATTCAGTGAAGTATGCCCTAGATCCCAAAGATTGATAATAATCTGATTTGCCTTAAGTGTCTTGCTTCCAATCGAGCCCTAGCTACCCAACCAGAGATAACTGGTTCCCTTTACAATTTTTTCAAACTGCCATCGAACCCTTACAAAGTGGAAAGAAATTACATTTATACAGCCAGGGTCACTAGTCAGCATGAGTCTATGTGGACACCAACAGAAACCCTAACAGCCTCAGAAAACATCAAGCAACTTGGCCACAAACCTCCACCAACCAATCTAAATCATCTTGAAAGCTCCTGTTAGGTGGAACAGGGAGAATGCCACACCACCAGGTCGAAACGAGCAAGTACAGGAATGGGCAGCCATGGAAATCAAACCAAGAAGGTACATAGACCATGTCATCCAGGAAATCCGCGGGTGCGATCATCACAAATCCAAAGGCCACAAATGCAGAAGCCATCCGTCCCAACCACCTAACCACCTCAGAGAACTCGTTGCCCTAGTTCTGTAATTAATTTCATCCTCTATCACACCAACTCGCACTAGTATTCGAGGCTCAGGACCAAATTAGAGCCATCATGTTGATTCCAAGTGATCATCGCCATCGTTTCGAATGGCAGACCAAGAGATTGTGTGCATTGAATGCATCACTGGTTCAATTCAAGTTGATTAGGGCATCCAGAAAACCAGTTGGCAAGACATCACAAGGGCGAGAAAATGTTATAGCGACAAAAATCCAAAAAAAAAAGTCCAGCGATCATGTTGGCAGGACCGGGCACACTTGGCAAGATGTTCCAGCAGGGAGAGGCCCATATCGGTGAGAGATAGCATCCTCAGAGAGAGATCACAACGACACCCCAACAAGAAGCACCATCGGTAAGAGAAAGCGGTGTCGGGAAGACCTTAGGCCGGAGAAGACACGTCACATCAATCACTGAACACAGTCGGCAAGAGGCCACCAAGTCGGCAAAACATCCCAGCGAAGTCCATCAAGTCGGGGAAAGTCACACCGAAGTCACCGAGCATATTGGCCAGACATAAGGAAGTCGGGGAGACCTCTAGCCAAAGTCCACACATCATACCGAGGGGTCAACACAATCGGCGAGACAGGAAATGGTCGGGGAGACATCTCCCCGACACAATGAACACAAGCCGCAAGGAGGGGGGTCTCGGGGAGACAAGCAGGGGTCGCCAAGATGTCACCCCGAGAACTAAAGGTCACATCGAAGGCAAGGCAGGGCCGGTGAAAGTGATAACAAGGGGCCGGTAATGAACGAAAAATGGGGCATAAAAATGACCAAGTGGCAAGGGCACTGGCCAGGCAGGTCAAAGAACAAAAAGACAGGCGGAAAGGGAACCAAACTGAGGCAGAGCCGGAACCAAGAAAGAGAAGGAGTCGGGGCCGGAGCGGGGGACAAAAAGGAACAAAAGAGATTGGGACCGAAAACCATCCCGCTCCCGCCTCCGCAAAAGACCGCAGAGGCGGAGCTGGAACCAACATGAGAAAGAGAAGCCACGGGGCCGGGAGCAGGACAAAACCCAAAATAGGAAACTTGAAAAAGGTTCCAAAACAAATCCTCGACCCAGTTCAGCCCTTGCCAAACAAAAGGAAAACAAAGCAAGTGGAGCTAGGGTCGGAGCAAAACCTGAAACCATTAGCATGAGAAAGGTTCCAAAACTGGCTTCCATTCCGATCCCGTGCCTGCCAAAGGAAACAAAACAAAAGACAAGCAAAGAGGCGGAGCCGAGGCTAGAATGGAACCCGAAAGAGAAACTAATGGCCAAAATCCAGATTTTGATTTCATTCTGGTTCCACCCCCGCCAAACAAAGAAAAACAAAAGGAAAGGAAGAAAAGAAAGATCTAGCCATCTGAGACATGAACACTTGGCATGCTGAGCTCAACCCTGGTGGGAGCCCATTTACCCCACGTGCCAAAATGATAGAAAATTCCCAAGCTAAAGATTTGTCAGGAAAATCAAAGGCAAACAACTGGAAAATGAGAGATAACCAGAATAGGCACTAACATAGGCTCCAGTTGGGGATGTATTCCCCTGGTGGGCATAGCAAGAATTCAAATCTCAGGGTGAGCAGACCAGAAAAGAAAGGACCAAAATAAACCAAGAACTAGCCCGGACAAGGCTAGTAGACACAAAAGGAAAACAAAACGGAAGATAAAAATTGTAAGCCAACGTTCATGGATAAGATACTTTAGGAGAAGTATAACTTCAAGAACTATCCATGAACTGGTAGTTCAAGAATCTCACCTGTCAGAGCCTGAAGAACATATGAATCTTCTCCCCACTTGTCGCTGATCACAAATGGACCTAGCCAGATTGCATCAAATTTTCCATGTTTTCCCTTATCTTCCAATCTGGCATTCCATAATAAGACCAAATCTCCTTTCTCAAAATTCCTTGTAGTTTTCCTTTTGTCATACAGATTCTTCACTTGCATTTGCAACTTGGCATTTCTCCTTTGATCATCCCTTCTAGTCTCATCTAGCTTTGTGAGAGCATCCATTCTCAATTGCACCTCACTATCAATTTCATCATCATAAACCTGGATAAACTTGTACATCTCTATCAGGTTGTTTTGGGGAAATCTAGCACCTATCCCATAAACTAAGTCAAATGGGGCACAACCTATTGCCCTTTTCACAGTTAGCCTGTCTACCCAGAGTGCCAATTTCAATTTAGAATCCCATGCCCTTTTGTTCTGGTCCAGGATTCTCTTGATGATCTTCATCAAGCTCTTGTTGCTTGACTCAGCTTGTCCATTTCCTTGTGAATGGTATGGTGATGAGTAGGAGATCTGGATACCATATCTTTCACAAAATTTAGTATATTCCTCAAATCTGAAACACATAGCATTATCGGATACAATTCTCTTTGGGCATCCAAACCTTGTCAGAATGTTGTTCATCAAGAAATCAATCACCACCCTGCTAGTTGCTTTCTTTGTTGGGATTGCTTCCACCCACTTGGTGAAATAATCAGTGGCTACCAATATCCAGGAGTGGCCTCCACTAGATTTTCATGTTATCTCACCTATAAAATCATTGCCCCAAGTCTGGAATGGAGATTGCACTGCAACTGGTCTAAGAGGAAGGTTACCAGAGAATTTCAGCTTACTAGAGAAACGTTGACAAGCATCACATGTCTTCACAAATTGATGGGCATTTTAAATATTGTAGGCCACCAAAATCCGGCCCTCATTACCTTTTGTGTAGTTGTTTTTGCCATGTAATGTCCTCCACAGGCTCCACCATGTGTTTCCTTTAGAAGTTCCAATGCCTGATTTTGATCCATGCATTTCAGCATGACACCTTCTTTGTTTCTCCACCAGAGATTTCCCTCTATGATAACATATTTGATAGCATGTAGCTTTATCATTCTCTTTTCATTTTCACTTAGATTTTCAGGGCATTTCATCTTCTACAGATAATAGATCACATCCTTGTACCAGTCATAGTGCTCCATATAACATATGTGTGATCTATTTTCCTCTTCTAGTGAGTTTATCTGATTGGCTTCCAAATTGGCTTGGGACATAAGCTTGGCCAATCCCTGTCCTCTCACCAACTTAGTAATTTGGACTTCAATGTTAAACTCCTGGATCTTGTTGATCCATCTACATCTCCTTCCTGACACTTCTTGTTGTGTGAAGATGTCTTTAATAGCAGCACTAGGTACATATGTAACTATGATAGCTCCCATTAAATAAGGCTTGAAAGATTTGACTATTTTTACCAATGCATATGCATGTTTCTCATTTATGTCATATTTCAATTTTGCAGCTTGTAGCGACTTACTGAAAAAGGCTATAGGCTGCTCAAAACCATTATCATTTTTCTGCAACAACACTCCTACCACAATGTGAAAAGAGGCAAATGTGAACAATTGGAAAGGCTTTGAGTAATCTGGTGTCTTCAACACAGGAGCATCTTTTATTGCTTCTTTAATGGCTTGAAAATCCTTCAAAGGCTCCTCTGACCAGACTATGCTCTCATTCTTCTTCAGCATTTTGGAGATGGGTTTGCTGATCTCTGCGAAGTTTGTGACAAACCTTCTCAAGAATTTTACTTGACCAAAGAAGGATTGTATTCCTTTGACATTCTTTGGCGGTGTAATCTTATCAATGGCCGCTATCCTCTCATGATCAATTCTTATGCCATCCTTTGAAACAACATGTCCCAACAACTTGCCCTCTTTAACCCCAAAGGAACATTTTTTGGGATTAAGAGAAATACCATACTCTAAGGTTTTGACCAAGATCTTCTCCAAATGTGAGCAGTGGTCTTCTTCCTTCTTGCTGTGAGCAGTCAGATCATCTTGATAAATGGCCAGAAAAAGGTCTAGGAACTACACAAAAGCCACGTCCATAGCTCTCTGAAAAGTGGCACCAACATTTATTAAGCCAAAAGGCATTCTCACATAGACATAGGTTCCCCAGTAGAGTCACCATCTTGTTGGTCATTTTTTCTTGTTTAGGAAACAACTAACCAGCAGGTCTGTGCAAACACCTATGAGCTTGCTAAGCTCAATGCCTGGATGTTCACTAGACAGATGGCCAACAGAGGAGATACAACACTTGTGGCTGACATATTCTTCACTTTGGGCTCTGCAAGACCCAGGGGGTAATCCCTTGAACAAAGTAGATTCAATCTCCTTATAGCAGATATACCAGGGTTCACTCAGAGATGGCTTCCTTTGAGCAAACAATGTATATCCTGTTGAGAATGATAAAATAGATATAGTATAACATGAAACAAAATTGATTAATTAAAATATTTGTTATCTGATTGAACAACCAGGCTAGCGAAGGTATAAAACTATCACCAGATCAGTGCCAATATCCTTGGGCAAGAAGTCATGAAAATGTGCAACATAAGGGGTATTTAACTCTGGAAATCTAAGTCTTTATGAAGTTAACCTTATTAACCCATAAACCAGTGATTGAATCTATCAAACTTCTTATCAGATCCCTTAATAATGCATAGAAAACTCTAGATTGATTAATGCAATTTAACTCATTCCTTAAACAAGAGCATCAACCAGAACCAGAAAATGAAATGATCCTTGATCATTTAGTTTCATTAAAATTTCATACACACCATTACAAGGAGAGATTTTTAAATTCAATCAGTCATATTCATGATTTCATTTACATCCAAAAACCTTACATTCAGTGAAGTATGCCCTAGATCCCAAAGATTGACAATAATCTGATTTGCCTTAAGTATTCTTGCTTCCAATCGAGCCCTAGCTACCCAACTAGAGATAACTGGTTCCCTTTACAATTTTTTCAAACTACCATCGAACCCTTACAAAGTGGAAAGAAATTACATTTATACAGCCAGGGTCACCAGTTAGCATGAGTCTATGTGGACACCAACAGAAACCCTAACAGCCTCAGAAAACATCAAGCAACTCGGCCACGAACCTCCACCAACCAATCTGAATCATCTTGAAAGCTCTTGTCAGGTGGAACAGGGAGAATGTCACACCACCAGGTCAAAACGAGCAAGTACAGGAATGGGCAGCCATGTAAATCAAACCAGGAAGGTATATAGACCATGCTGTCCATGAAATCTGTGGGTACGATCATCACAAATCCAGAGGCCACAAATGCAGAAGCCATTCGTCCCAACAACCTAACCACCTTAGAGAACCCATTTCCCTAGTTCTATAATTAATTTCATCCTCTGTCACACCAACTCGCACCAGTATTCGAGGCTCAGGACCAAATTAGAGCCATCATGTTGATCCCAAGTGATCATGGCCATCATTTCAAATCATGGACCAAGAGATCGCGTGCATTGAATGCATCACTAGTTCGATTCAAGTTGATTAGGGAATTCGACAAACCAATCGACAAGACATGACAAGGGCGGGAAAATGTTACAGTGACAAAAATCCAAAAAACAACATCCAACGATCATGTTGGCAGGACCGAGCGCACTCAGCAAGATGTTCCAGTGGGGAGAGGCCCATATCGGCGAGAGATAGCATCCTCAGAGAGAGATCACAATGATACTCCAACAAGAAGCACCATCGGTAAGAGAAAGCGGTGTCGGGAAGACCTTAGGCCAAAGAAGACACGTCACATTGATCACTGAACACAATCGACAAGAGGCCACCAAGTCGGCAAAACATCCCAACGAAGTCCATCAAGTCAGGGAAAGTCACACTAAAGTCACCGAGCATATTGGCTAGACATAAGGAAGTCGGGGAGACCTCCGGCTGAAGTTCGTACATCATACCGAGGGGTCAACACAATCGGCAAGACAGGAAATGGTCGGGGAGACATCTCCCCAACACAATGAACACAAGCTGCAAGGAGGGGGGTCTCGGGGAGACAAGTAGGGGTCACCAAGATGTCACGCCGAGAACCAAAGGTCACATCGAAGGCAAGGTGGGGTTGGTGAAAGCGGTAACAAGGGGCCGGTGAAAGCGGTAACAAGGGGCTGGTAACGAACGAAGAACGGGGCATAAAAATGACCAAGTGGCAAGGGCACCATCTAGGCAGGTCAAAGAACAAAAAGATAGGCAGAAAGGGAACTAGACTGAGGTGGAGCTAGAACCAAGAAAGAGGAGTTGGGGCCGGAGCGAGGGACAAAAAGGAACAAAAGAGACCGGGACTAAAAACCATCCCGCTCCTGCCTTCGTAAAAGACTGTGGAGCTGGTACCGACACGAGATAGAGAAGTCGCAAGGTCGGGAGTGAGACAAAACCCAAAACAAGAAACTTGAAAAAGGTTCCAAAACAAATCCCTGACCTGGTTTCACCCCTGCCAAACAAAAGGAAAACAAAGTGAGCAGAGCTGGGGTCAGAGCAAAACCCGAAACCATAAGCATGATAAAGGTTCCAAAACTGGCTTCCATTCCGATCACGTGCCCACCAACGGAAACAAAACAAAAGACAAGTGAAGAGGTACAGCCGGGGCCAGAATGGAACCCGAAAGAGAAACCAAAGGCCAAAATCCAGATTCTGATTTCATTTCGGTTCTGCCCCCGCCAAACAAAGAAAAACAAAAGGCAAGGAAGAAAAGAAAGATCTAGCCATCTGAGACATGAACACTTGGCACACTGAGCTCAACCTTGGTGGGAGCCCATTTACCCCACGTGCCAAAATGATATAAAATTCCCAAGCTAAAGATTTGTCAGGAAAATCAAAGGCAAACAACTGGAAAATGAGAGAACCAAAATAGGCACTAACAAGATCATTCTATGAATCAAAATGAAGAAAACATAGAAGAAGAAGAAGATTTAGATCAGGTAAATACTTTGAGTTTGAAGAAATTAAAGATCTAGAAAGAGTGAGATTTACAAAAAATAAGTTGAAAGGACATGTTGCTATATGGTGGAAAGAAGTTCAATTTGATAGGAACTGGAGGGGAAAGTAGAAAATCACAAAGTGGGAAAAGATGGTGACAAAGTTGAAAAATCAATTTATACCTACTTATTATGAATTTGAATTGCTGAAAAGATTGTAAAACTTGAGGCAAAACGAGAGATCTATGAAGGATTATATAGAATAATTCTACAAGATGATAATTAGAGCTAGACATAGTGAAACAAGCAAGGAGAAAGTTGTGTGGTACATCAACGACTAAGAAAAAACATCCAAGAAGAATTAAGCTTGGTAAAGATGACAATAGTTGAAGAAGCATACCAATTTTTGCTGAAGGTAGAAGAAAAGTTGAAGAAGTTTGAACAAAGATAGAGAAGTGCAAGAGGAAGATTCTAGAGGAGAATATCACAATCTGGAGAGAGAAGGCCATATGAAGAGAAAAATGAGGAAGGAAAACCCTACTGTAGTGAAGAGAAGGACAATAATTCATATTGCAGAGGAAGAGAAGACAAAAATTTCTACTACAGTCACAAAGGAGGTCAGAATCCTTACCGTAATCATGGATATATGAGACATGCAGGAATATCTGAGAAGAGACCATTCAAAGGAACTTGTTTCAAGTGTCGAGGTGAAGTACATAGAGCATTTGAATTCCATCAAGGAAGTATCAATAAGAAAACTTAGAATACTGGAAGAACAACTTATGTGGAAGAGGAACCTATTGGATCCCCTAGTTCAATTGGGAAACTAGAGAAAGGCGAGTCATTAGTGATGATGAGAGCTTTGATGCATGAAGAAGTAACTTAGGAACCACCATAAAAGAAAACAAATATTTAGGTCAAGATGTAAGTTTAGACAAAAGGTATGTAAAGTTATCATTAATAGTGGTAGCACTGGTAATCTAGTTTCAAAAGAGATAGTGACCAAGTTGAATTTGAAGATATTAAAACATCCAAAGCCCTACAAGTTAGCATGGATTCAAGATGAACATAAAATCTTGGTGAATGAGCAATGTTTGGTGAAATTTCATATAGGATCATATCATGATGAAGTGTTGTGTGATATCATTCCCATGGATGCATGCCATTTTTTGTTAGGAAGACCATGGTAATATGATAGGAAAATAATACATGATGGAAGAAGAAATGCCTATACTGCAAGCTCGAATGTCAAGAGAACTATATTGATACCTTTGGGAGAAGAGGACAAAATTGAAGTTTGTAGCACTACTAGACTATGTTTGGTAGATGGAAGAAAATTTTTGGAAGGATTGAGGAATGAGAACATGTGCTTTGCATTGATTCCGAAGAAGTGTAGAAATTTGGAGATAGAGAATTCTACCACAAATGAAGAAGATCCATTGCAAACAGAAGTAGTAGAACTATTCATAGAGTATGGAGATATCATATCCAAAAATGCACTAGATGGTTTACCAACAGTCTAGAGCATCAGTCATCATATTGATCTAATACATGGAACAAGTTTTCCTAACAAAGCAGCACATAGGATGGAACCTATAGAAAATGCAGAGTTAAACTAGAAAATACAAGAGTTGTTAAAGAAAGGATTGATCAAAGAGAGCTTAGCCCATGTGCAGTACCTGCTATAATTGCACCAAATAAAGATGGAGAATGGAGGATGCATATAGAATAAAAAGCCATCAATAGTATCATTGTCAAGGGTTATCCCACAATAGTGGGTTACACTTTTTGGCCAAACTTTTTAACTAAATCTTCACTTTCGAACACCTATAGCTGCTAAACCACGAGGAATTTGAAGATGATGCAAACTAGTGATTTGTGAAATTTTGTCTGTAGATTATAAATATATATATATTTTTAAAATTTTGGAATCAAATTTCATTTCTTTTTCCATCTCCTTTGATAACTAGTTTTTTTTATAGTAAACAACATTTTTAAAGAGTGATGTTTATTGTATAACACAACTATTTTTCTAAGAACGATAAAATTATAATTTTTTCGAATTTAGATTTGTAACTACGATATCTAGATCCTTCATTTGGTTTCATAGTGTTTTATTGAACATTTTTTTCTTAATTAAGTTTTGAAGTCAAACCAATTACAATTTAGACACAGGCTTACTATATAACACAATTTTTTTTGTATGTATCAAAATTCAATTATGTTTTTGGATCAAGGACATCAATACCAAGAGCATAGATATTTTTGGTAATCTACTATTTTTTCATATGTGCAGAATATAGAGCTTGATTTTTGGTGAAAATATGCATTCACAAGAAATAAAAAATATAATAATCAAATTAAATATATTTAAAATTATACTTTTTGAAAAGCTTATAATAAGGAATACATACTTACAAAATGTAAATTTTAAATGAATTCATTTGAACCCCCAAAAGGTAAATCAAAAGTGTTTTTATTATTAGCATTTTGATAGGTGTAGAGTAGACTCCATGATAGGTATGGTTTAAAACTAGCCGGGTTCTATCCAAGGGGGTTTGATCAAACCCTCTTCAATTAAAATTCTTTAAATGGAACCTTTCAAGCCTTAAATCATTATATCTTCTAAAAATATGTGATTTCAGCAAAAAATAGGATGTCCCAAAAAGTGTAACCCATTATTGTGGCAACACCCTCAAATATAGATTCACATTGACAAGGATGGATGACATTATGGATTTTTTGAGTGGAGAAAAGTATTTCACAAATATTGAACAAAAGAGTGGCTACCATCAAATCAAAATTAGAGAAGGAGATGAATGAAAAATTGCATTTAAGACTAATGAAGGATTTAATGAGTGGTTATTTATGCCTTTTGGATTTACCAATGTAACTAGAAATTTTATGAGGTTGATGAATGAAGTAATGAAGCAATTCTTGGGTAAGTTTTTATTGTTATTTGGATGATATTCTTATTTTCAGTAAGACTAGAGAAGAAAATTTGTGGCACATCAGACAAGTATTACAGAGGTTGAGATAGGAGAAGTTGTTGATAAACATCAAGAATTGTAGCTTCATGAAGATAGAGTTGGTGTACTTGGGTTTTGTCATTTCTATTGAAGGATTGAAGATGGACCTTGAGAAGGTTAGAGAAATTATTGAATGGCCTGCACCAATGAACATTGGAGAGGTAAGATAATTTAATGGATTAGCAAGTTTCCACTAGAAATTCATAAGGAGCTTTAGTAGAATTTGCACACCTATAACAAAAATAATGAGAGGAGATAGGAAAGAATTTAAGTGGACATTTGAAGTACAAAGAAGTTTTGAATTGTTGAAGTAAAAGGTGAAAGAGAAACTAGTGTTAGCATTACCTGATTTTGAAAAAGTATTTCAATTTGATTGTGATGTCAGTGGAAATGCAATAGGAGAAGTATTGAGCCAAGAAGGGAGAGCAATAGCCTATTTCAATGAAAAATTGAATGATGCTAGGAGATAGTCAGTTTATGATTAGGATTTTTATGCCATCATTCAAGCCTTGAAGAAGTGGAGACATTATTTGTTTCCTAAGGAGTTTGTGTTGTACACTGATCATCAAGCCTTGCAGTATTTGAATAGTTAGGGTAAGTTGAACCAAAGACACATGAGATGGGTTGAGTTATGTAGAGCTTTACATTTGTGTTGAAGCATAGGAGTGGTAAGTTAAATAAAGTTGAAGATGCATTGAGTATGATGCAAGAAAGGTGGAAAAAATACTCTTTCCAACTCAAAATGACCAATCTCAATTAGAAAACAACTCCTTATAACACAAGTCCCTCAATTTGACTCAAACACCCTCCTTGAGTCATGTAGCCTTCCCTAGCCAACCAATGAAGATATCTTTTAGAGAAGGTGATACAGTGGCCTATCAAACACCATGAAGGTTCACCGCATAATCCTAAACATCATATCAAAAGATCCAATAGGGTTTCTTTGACCCAACATCAAGATTCAATGGGCTGCCCTACTTCTTGGCTAGTCAATTAGCCCTAATTTTCAAAGGAACTACCCTTTAAACACTTGAAAAACACCCAAAACCACTAGATAGTCATGAATTGTGATTCAAAACATCAAAATACCTCATCACTTTGCAGATTCTAACCGTCTAATACGTTGCACCATGAAACCCTCGTCTCCCTTACAAAACACAAAGGTTTATTCAAAGTCTTGACTCTCAGGCTTATAGAACCCCACAATTGCATCCAACAGTCACTAATTGGTCTGGAGAAACTCACAAAACCAACACATAGGCATTTCCTTCAATGTTTTATCAAAATCCAACATTGACAGCCCATTTTCATATGGAAATATGCACTATTTGAGCCTAGGGTATTACCCAAAACATACCATCTCAACTATCCTTCCTACAAACACATTGAAACACCTATCCTACTATCCAATGAGTCATTACACTAAGCAATAGTTGATGATAGTAGGTGGAATGACTAATATTCCATACTTACACCAATCAAACCCTTGACTCTATATTTACAGGGCTATTTCAAAAATGTGAAGAGAACTCCCACAAATTTCAATGAAAATATCTCAAAATGGATTATATTGAGTGTTAAGACATACCATCATGAAATAAAAATGAATTTAGAGCATGTTCAAGACTGTACAATTTGTACATCGGGGAGAAAAGTTCAAAAGCACAGTAAATAGCAGAAAAAATGTTGTTTCCTGAATGGATTTCCACAATACAAACTTCAACAACCTGACTTCAAGAATTTGAGAGGATTTTAATAAATTTTCCAGTCAATTACTAACTACCCAATGTCTATAACCACCCTTTAAAATCCCCGACCTTTCATATTCCTATTTGTTGCATTTTGACAATTTTGAACTTAACAACATTACATCTTTTTGTGCAACCTTTACTAATTTAACCCCTAAGACTCAAAACCACCTACATCCATCAAAATTTATTATTTAACATTAAAAATGGTCATTGTGACCTTATTTAGAAAAAACCATATCAAAACCTAGAGCCTACTTGGTATCATCTTAAATTGAAAAAAAAATTAATGGTGCTCCTACACCAGAGCAGAATAAGGAATTTACTGACAAAAATGAAAATAGAAGTATTAGATTTTGAAGAAATGAATCACATGTATAAGAATGATCCAAAAAAAATTTAAGCATGAAATTCATGTAAGGAACTAGTGCTGACAGATAGAAATCAATGGTTGGATTATTTCATTCAAGAAGATATTTTGTTCAAGGGAAAACCGTTTTGTATTCCAAGGAGTTTAATGAGGGAGAATTTGATTAAGGAGAAGCGTAGTGGAGGACTAGCAGGACATTTTGGAATTGATAAGACAATAGATTTGGTGAGTGAACACTAATTTTGGTCCCAGATATATAAGGATGTCAAGAAGTATGTTTAAAGTTGTATAATTTTCAAATAGCAAAAGGGAGTAGTTAGAATGTTGGATTGTATAAACCTTTAACAATACAAGAGGGACCTTGGGAAGATTTGAGTGTGGATTTCATATTGGGATTATTAAGAAAAGAGGATATGATTCTATAATGGTAGTAGTAGACAAATTTTATAAGACGGCACAATTCTTTCCCTTTAAGAAGACTAATGATGTTGTGCATGTTGCTAACCTATTTTTCAAGGAGATTGTGAGGTTGCACAGATGACCAAAGAGTATAGTTTTAAACAGGGACACCAAGTTCATTAGATACTTTTGGAGGAAATTTTGGAAGAAGATGAAGACAAATGTGAAGTTCAGTTTAGCATATCACCTACAAACAAATGGAAAAATAGAGGTAGTAAATAATATTTCAGATATCTTATTGAGATGTTTGGCTAGAGATAAGGTAGGAAATTGGGACATAGTTCTACCTCAAGTAGAGTTTGCATATAATAATTTAGTAAATCAGAGCATAGGGAAGACACCATTTGAGGTAGTGACAGGGATACATTGTATAGGAGTTGTGGAACTCAGAGACATCAATATGGAGGATAAGAGGAGTGTAGAAGCAAAAGAGTTTGTAGGATTTATGGACACATTGCATAATCAGGTCTATAAGTACTTGAAATACATAAATAATAAGTATAAGGAGAAGGAAAATGAGAAAATGAGACATAAGGAATTTGATATTGGAGATGAAGTTATGGTATATATTAGGAAGGAAAGGTTTCCATTAGGAACATACAATAAGTTGAAGATGAGGAAGTTTGGACCATGTAAGATTCTCAAGAAGTTTGACTTGGGAAATACATATGGAGTGGAGTTACCGAAGACACTTGGTATTTCACATATTTTTAAATTTGTAGACATCTATGAGTATCATGAAGGATAGTCAAGTGGGACTAACAAAGAATTGGAATTGGAGGATTAGTTACCACATCAACCACCAAATCAGATTGAGAAGATCTTGGATACTTGAATTGAAAGGAGCACTAGAAACAAGTAGTCCAAGGAGTACCTAGTAAAGTGGAAAGGAAAACTAGTGGAGGATTCATCATGAATTTCTTAGGCTAAGGTGGAATACTTTGGTTTTCCTCTAGCCCCTAGAAAGTGAGGGACTCACTTTTCTTCCAACCTCGGGTGTTTGATGTAGGAGCATCCTTGGTTGCAAAGCAATCCTGTATCAACCAAAATAACTTTTTTCTTTTTTTTTCATTTTATAGTTGTCTTAGTAGTTTCTTCTAAATTTTGCCATTGTATCATTTCTCAGCTCACGGATCAAGATATAGCTTCTACATGAGGTCATCTTTCACATATTGAGATTTCAGGATATTTTCATTTGTTTGCAAAAGTTATCACTCTTGGAAATTTGTTGTCAAATCTTAGATAGAGCATTAGGGCTGACCTATCTTAGGTTTGTTATGAACCTTTTTGGAGTGTGCAAAGCTTAATGGGACAACATTCAAACATTTTAGGTCCAAGGGGAACTTTCTTGGAGATTTTCAATTCATTTCATTTATTGAGGTCTTATCTCTTCATGTTTGAGGTTGACCTACACATTTGATCTTGCATTGGGTTTGTAAATCCTAAAGGTTGACACAAATCATAATTGGAGCTAGATATTCATATTTAAGATCATTTATAATCCTTTGAAAATAATTTAGTTTAGTAGTTCACGTGTTAGGTATTAGATAGTTCGATCCAGTCTTTTAGATTATGGAATGTAATAAAGCATTGATTCAATTGTCATATATGTAATACCCATGTGATCAGCCTGTGAGCCCTAGTGATTCTGCATATGAGGCATACAATGCATGTAAGACTGCGAATTGTTGAATCAATAAATATCTATGTTTTCTAAGTATTTCTAGTGTTGTTTTCCATTGTGTGAAGTCAAGGTTACATGGTTGGGCAGTCCTTTCGGACCCTTCATCCATGACACCACACATATATAACTAAGTTTTAAAAAATATGAATAAATGATTGATACAATATTTTTAATATTTATCCATCATAATATAAGTGGTATAAATTATATATATAATTTACACCACTTATATTAAAAGATAACTCAATATTTAAAATATTTAAAATGATTTAAAATGTGTACCTATTGTATTATATTGCATGATGTGGTAGTCACGATATATATGGTATGATCAATATTGATTCCTCATTGCTACATATTTTATTTGATGAGTAAGTATATATGAGTTTAAATCTATCAAATATTCTAAATCATATTATTTATAAAGAATTCATAGTGGTTTATGAAATTGTTTGTTTAAAGTGATTATTTTATAATGAAATATGAAGTACATACTTAAGAATTATGAAGATTTAAACTTGAATATTTGTTGATTTCTTACTTTAGGTGAATAGGTCTACATTAACCTATCCATCAAATAGGCTAATGTAGGGTTTTTCACCTTGAATAATTTAATTTTTATGAAATTTTATGTGCCTAAAATAGTGAAATTGTGTAAAACATTCGTTTGAACTAAAATTTGTTAAGATTAGTTGCAATGTGAAAACCATTGTTAAAATTTGAAATTTATTCTAGTTTATTGTCATGGTATTGTTTTATGAAAGTTATGCATTTTTAGATGAAATAAATGAATGAGTGTGTGATCATATGACATGGATTTTCATGTTAGGAATGTGATTATAATAAAAACTTTGTAAAAAGTAATATATTTTTGCATGCATTGTCAATTCACAAGTATTTATTATTTTGTATTTTAATTGGATATCATGTAGTTAGAGGTATCTAGGAATGCATGAAAGTGGATTGTATGTGATAGTGTAGTAATCATACACTTATTTGTTGAATTAGAAAACTACCATGATGTATCACCCTCATAAAGGGTAGGGGCACTTCGGTGGGGCCGATGTGTGAGAATTTTTGATTTATGGTTAGATTAGATGATGCTCTCCCTTCATGCACTTTGTTAGAGGTTGATTACTTTCATTCATTAAAGTTGGATTTTATAATATTGTTCACATGTAAAAATTTGGTTATAAGTTATATATCATGGACTATATGGTGTTTGTTATATAAAAAATAATGTAATCTTGTATGAAAAGAAATATTTATGTAAAAATGAAAATAGTAACTCCTAACTTTGTTATTAATTTGTAAAAATTAATATAATTATGTTTGAATATCAATAAGGTATGATAAATGTGTTTTTTACAATTCTAACTCTATTTGGTTTGCATATATATATAATGAAATGGATTACCTAAGAATTGTAATAAAAAAATGTCATGATTTCTTGTTTAATTATAATTCAAGAACTATTTTTTGTAGACATGGAAAATATACTGACATACTTGATCCTGATTACTAACATGTTTCATCCTAAATCACCTTCTTAACTTATCATCACTCTTTGTCCCTTAATTAAATAAATAATCATTTATCTGATTAAGTCATTCTCTCTTGTTAATTAAATCAATCAATATAATCTAATTAACCCTATGTCTCTATTTAATTAAATAATTCATTTTATTTGATTAAATCTCTAAAATCCACCTTATTAAATTAAATAAATTAAACCTTGTTTGATTTAATCTAACATCATCCCCTTTAATTAAATAAATCAAAATGTTTATTTAATTAGTCTCTAAATTACATTCTTCTCATTTTTTATTTAAATCAACCCATAAATCTAAATCAAATAGTCACATCATCTAATCCCTCATTAAATTAATTATCCCTTGATTAATTTAATTCTAATACATGTCCCATCCTCTAGCTTTTGCCACTTGAACATGAAAATAAATTTAATTAATTTGTTAAATGTCTATTTTCTCTAAACTTGGCATCTTTTGAGGAATATTCTTCCAAATTTGAAA
Organism: Sequoia sempervirens; assembly: GCA_007258455.2. Classification (NCBI taxonomy): domain Eukaryota; kingdom Viridiplantae; phylum Streptophyta; class Pinopsida; order Cupressales; family Cupressaceae; genus Sequoia; species Sequoia sempervirens. The sequence goes on from VDFB02058242.1 coordinate 391,709,884, forward strand.
TCCATCCAAGTGGATTTTTCCTTCCAATAAAGACATTCATTCCTTCTTACATGTCATATTGCATTGAGCAAGTGGCATTTAAGACATTCTTTTCCCTCTTACATGTCATTTCACTATTTTCAAATTTCACCTAATTGCATTTATGGGCACATTCATCAAAATGTGCACATCATTCCCTGCTCATTCACATCTTGACAATGTTTATTGTAATTAATTATTTAATTATACTTTAGCATAAGTTTACTTAGGCATACTTTATTTCCTAGGTTAATTCTTATCCTTATCTTATTGAGCTATCTTTTTTCTTAAGATAAGATTAGGGTTGTGCATGATTGCCTTTTTGAAGGATTTTGTATTATTTGTAAAATAATTACTTTCAATAATCATTATGTTGGTTTTAGCTTGCACATTTTGGCTCTGAGGGTTTACAGATTTTGTTCTAAATATCATTTGCATGTGATAGGTGATTG
>VDFB02058242.1:391710453-391790258 GCA_007258455.2 Sequoia sempervirens
GAAGAGAAGACAAAAATTTCTACTACAGTCACAAAGGAGGTCAGAATCCTTACCGTAATCATGGATATATGAGACATGCAGGAATATCTGAGAAGAGACCATTCAAAGGAACTTGTTTCAAGTGTCGAGGTGAAGTACATAGAGCATTTGAATTCCATCAAGGAAGTATCAATAAGAAAACTTAGAATACTGGAAGAACAACTTATGTGGAAGAGGAACCTATTGGATCCCCTAGTTCAATTGGGAAACTAGAGAAAGGCGAGTCATTAGTGATGATGAGAGCTTTGATGCATGAAGAAGTAACTTAGGAACCACCATAAAAGAAAACAAATATTTAGGTCAAGATGTAAGTTTAGACAAAAGGTATGTAAAGTTATCATTAATAGTGGTAGCACTGGTAATCTAGTTTCAAAAGAGATAGTGACCAAGTTGAATTTGAAGATATTAAAACATCCAAAGCCCTACAAGTTAGCATGGATTCAAGATGAACATAAAATCTTGGTGAATGAGCAATGTTTGGTGAAATTTCATATAGGATCATATCATGATGAAGTGTTGTGTGATATCATTCCCATGGATGCATGCCATTTTTTGTTAGGAAGACCATGGTAATATGATAGGAAAATAATACATGATGGAAGAAGAAATGCCTATACTGCAAGCTCGAATGTCAAGAGAACTATATTGATACCTTTGGGAGAAGAGGACAAAATTGAAGTTTGTAGCACTACTAGACTATGTTTGGTAGATGGAAGAAAATTTTTGGAAGGATTGAGGAATGAGAACATGTGCTTTGCATTGATTCCGAAGAAGTGTAGAAATTTGGAGATAGAGAATTCTACCACAAATGAAGAAGATCCATTGCAAACAGAAGTAGTAGAACTATTCATAGAGTATGGAGATATCATATCCAAAAATGCACTAGATGGTTTACCAACAGTCTAGAGCATCAGTCATCATATTGATCTAATACATGGAACAAGTTTTCCTAACAAAGCAGCACATAGGATGGAACCTATAGAAAATGCAGAGTTAAACTAGAAAATACAAGAGTTGTTAAAGAAAGGATTGATCAAAGAGAGCTTAGCCCATGTGCAGTACCTGCTATAATTGCACCAAATAAAGATGGAGAATGGAGGATGCATATAGAATAAAAAGCCATCAATAGTATCATTGTCAAGGGTTATCCCACAATAGTGGGTTACACTTTTTGGCCAAACTTTTTAACTAAATCTTCACTTTCGAACACCTATAGCTGCTAAACCGAGATTTGAAGATGATGCAAACTAGTGATTTGTGAAATTTTATTAAGTAATTATAAATATATATATATTTTTAAAATTTTGGAATCAATTTCATTTCTTTTCCATCTCCTTTAATATGGTTTTTTTATATGAAACCTTGTTTTTAAAGGTGATGTTTGTTATAACCACAACTATTTCCCAGAGATAGGTATAATTTTTGAATTTAGCTTTGTAACAATGATATCTAGCATGTTCATTTGGTTTCATAGTGTTTTATTGAACATTTTTTTCTTAATTAAGTTTTGAAGTCAAACCAATTACAATTTAGACACAGGATTACTATATAACACAATTTTTTTTGTATGTATCAAAATTCAATTATGTTTTTGGATCAAGGACATCAATACCAAGAGCATAGATGTTTTGGTAATCTATTTTTTCACATGTACAGAATATAGAGGTTGATTTTTGGCGAAAATCTACATTCACAAGAAATAAAAAATATAATAATCAAATTAAATATATTTTAAATTATACTTTTTGAGAAGCTTATAGTAAGGAATACATACTTAAAAAATGTAAATTTTAAATGAATTCATTCAATTCCCCAAAAGGTAAATCAAAAGTGTTTTTATTATTAGCATTTTGATAGGTGTAGAGTAGACTCCATGATAGGTATGGTTTAAAAATAGCCGGGTTCTATCCAAGGGGGTTTGATCAAACCCTCTTCAATTAAAATCCTTTAAATGGAACCTTTCAAGGCTTAAATCATTATATTTTCTAAAAATATGTGATTTCAACAAAAATTAGGATGTCCCAAAAAAGTGTAACCCATTATTGTGGCAACACCCTCAAATATAGATTCACATTGCCAAGGATGGATGACATCATGGATTTTTTGAGTGGAGAAAAGTATTTCACAAAGACTGAACTAAAGAGTGGCTACCATCAAATCAAAATTAGAGAAGAAGATGAAATGAAAATTGCATTTAAGACTAATGAAGGATTGAATGAGTAGTTATTTATGCCTTTTGGATTGACCAATGTAACTAGAAATTTTATGAGGTTGATGAATGAAGTAATGAAGCAATTCTTGGGTAAGTTTTTATTGTTATTTGGATGATATTCTTATTTTCAGTAAGACTAGAGAAGAAAATTTGTGGCACATCAGACAAGTGTTACAGAGGTTGAGAGAGGAGAAGTTGTTGATAAACATCAAGAAGTGTAGCTTCATGAAGATAGAGTTGGTGTACTTGGGTTTTGTCATTTCTACTGAAGGATTGAAGATGGACCTTGAGAAGGTTAGAGAAATTATTGAATGGCCTATGCCAATGAACATTAAAGAGGTAAGATCATTTAATGGATTAGCAACTTTCCACTAGAAATTCATAAGGAGCTTTAGTAGCATTTGCACACCTATAACAAAAATAATGAGAGGAGATAGGAAATAATTTAAGTGGAAATTCAAAGTACAAAGAAGTTTTGAATTGTTGAAGTAAAAGGTGAAAGAGAAACTAGTGTTAGCATTACCTAATTTTGAAAAATTATTTCAAGTTGATTGTGATGTCAGTGGAAATACAATAGAAGTATTGAGTCAAGAAGGGAGAGCAATAGCCTATTTCAGTGAAAAATTGAATGATGCTAGGAGATATTTAGTTTATGATTAGGAGTTTTATGCCATCATTCAAGACTTGAAGAAGTGGAGACATTATTTGTTTCCTAAGGAGTTTGTGTTGTACACTGATCATCAAGCCTTGCAGTATTTGTATAGTTGGGGTAAGTTGAACCAAAGACACATGAGATGGGTTGAGTTATGTAGAGCTATACATTTGTGTTGAAGCATAGGAGTGGTAAGTTAAACTAGAGTTAGAGATGCATTGAGTATGATGCAAGGTGGAAAATACTCTTTCAGCTCAAAATGACCAATCTCAATCAAAAAACAACTCCTTATAACACAAGTCCCTCAACTTGACTCAAACACCTTCCTTAAGGCTTGTAGCCTTCACTAACCAACCAATGAAGATATCTTTTAGCGAATGTCGTACAATGGCCTATCAAACACCACAAAGGCTCACCACAGGCTCCCAAACAACATATCAAGAGATCCCATAGGGTTTCTTTGACTCAAAATTAAGAACCAATAAATTGTCATGCTTCCAGGCTACTCAATTAGCCCTATTTTCCAAAGGAACACCATAAACGAAAAACACACAAAATACTGAATGATCATGAATTGTGACTCAAAACATCATAATCCCTCACCAATTTGTAGATTCAAACCTTCTAATATGTTGCACCATGAAACCCTCATCTCCCTTACAAAACACAAGGGTTTATTCAAAGTCCCGACTCTCAAGCTTATAGAATCCCAAAATTGCATCCAAAAGTCACTAATTGGTCTGGAGAAACTCACAAAACCAACACATAGGCACTTCCTTCACTGTTTTATCAAAACCCAACATTGACACCCCATTTTCTTATGGAAATATGCACTATTTGACCCTAGGGTATTACCCAAAACAAACCATCTCAACTATCCTTCCTACAAACACATTGAAACACCTATCCTACTATCCAATGATTCATTCCACTGAGCAATAGTTGAGGAAAGTAGGTGGAATAACTAATGTTCCATACTTACACCAATCGACCCATGAGCTCTATATTTCTGAGGCTATTTCAAAATGTGAGAACTCCCACAAATTTCAATGAAAATATCTCCAAATGGATTATATTTGAGTGTTAAGACACACCATCATGAAATAAAAATGAATTTAGAGCATGTTCAAGACAATTTGTACATCTGGGGAGAAAAAGTTCAAAAGCACAAGAAATAGCAGAAAAATGTTGTTTCCTCAATGGATTTCCACAATACAAACTTCAACAACCTAACTTCAAGCCTTTGAGAGGATTTTAATATATTTTCCAATTAGTTTCTAACTACCCAATGTCTATAACCACCCTTTAAAATCCCTGACCTTTCATAATCCTATTTGTTGCATTTTGACAATTTTGAACTTAACAACATTACATCTTTTTGTGCAACCTTTACTAATTTAACCCCTAAGACTCAAAACCACCTACATCCATCAAAATTTATTATTTAACATTAAAAATGGTTATTGTGACCTTATTTAGACAAAACCATATCAAAACCTAGAGCCTACTTGGTATCATCTTAAATTGACAAAAAAAAATTAATGGTGCTCCTGCACCAGAGCAAAATAAGGAATTTACTGACAAAAATGAAGATAGAAGTATTAGATTTTGAAGAAATGAATCACATGTATAAGAATGATCCAAAAAAAATTTAAGCATGAAATTCATGTAAGGAACTAGTGCTGACAGATAGAAATCAATGGTTGGATTATTTCATTCAAGAAATATTATTCTTTGTCTCACAAACTTGTATCTGTGAAGGAGTTCAATGGGGGAGAATTTGATTAAGGAGAAGCATAGTGGAGGACTAGCAGGACATTTTTGGGCAGATAAGATAGTAGCTTTAGTGAGTGAACACTATTTTTGGCCGTAGATGTATAAGGATGTCAAGAAGTATATTCAAATTTGCAAAGTTTGTCAATTAGCAAAGGGAGAAGTTAGAATGTTGGATTGCATAAACTCCTTTAACAATACAAGAGGGACCTTGGGAAGATTTGAGTGTGGATTTCATATTGGTTATTAAGAAAAGAGGATATGATTCTATAATGGTAGTAGTAGACAAATTTTATAAGATGGCACATTTCTTTCCCTATAAGAAGACTAATGATGTGCATGTTGCTAACCTATTTTTCAAGGAGATTGTGAGGTTGCATGGATTACCAAAGAGTATAGTTTTAAATAGGGACACCAAGTTCATTGGATACTTTTGGAGGAAATTTTGGAAGAAGATGAAGAAAAACGTGAAGTTCAGTTTAACATATCACCCACAAACAAATGGAAAAATAGAGGTAGTAAGCAAGATTTCAGGTATCTTATTGAGATGTTTGGCTAGAGATAAGGTAGGAAATTGGGACATAGTTCTACCACAAGTAGAGTTTGCATATAATAATTTAGTAAATCAGAGCATAGGGAAGACACCATTTGAGGTAGTGACAAGGATACATTGTCTAGGAGTTGTGGAACTTAGAGACATCAATATGGAGGATAAGAGGAGTGTAGAAGTAAAATAGTTTGTAGGATTTATGTACACATTGCATAGTCAGGTCTAGAAGTACTTGAAATACATAAATAGTAAGTATAAGGAGAAGGAAAATGAGAAGAGGAGACATAAGGAATTCGCTATTGGAGATGAAGTTATGTTATATATCAGGAAGGAAATGTTTCCATTAGGAACATACAATAAGCTAGAGATGAGGAAGTTTGTACCATGTAAGATTCTCAAGAAGTTTGATTTAGGAAATGCATATGAAGTGGAGTTACTAAAACCACTTGGTATATCACCTATTTTTAAATTTGTCGACATCTATGAGTATCATGAAGGACATTCAAGTGGGACTAACAAAGAATTGGAATTGGAGGATTAGTTACCACATCAACCACCAAATCAGATTGAGAAGATCTTGGATACTTGAATTGAAAGGAGCACTAGAAACAAGTAGTCCAAGGAGTACCTAGTAAAGTGGAAAGGAAAACTAGTGGAGGATTCATGAATTTCTTAGGCTAAGGTGGAATACTTTGGTTTTCCTCTAGCCCCTAGAAAGTGAGGACTCAATTTTCTTCCAACCCTCGGTGTTTGATGTAGGAGCATCCTTGGTTGCAAAGCAATCCATCAACCAAAATAACTTTTTTCTTTTTTTTCATTTTATAGTTGTCTTAGTAGTTTCTTCTAAATTTTGCCATTGTATCATTTCTCAGCTCACGGATCAAGATATAGCTTCTACATGAGGTCATCTTTCACATATTGAGATTTCAGGATATTTTCATTTGTTTGCAAAAAGTTATCACTCTTGGAAATTTGTTGTCAAATCTTAGATAGAGCATTCAGGGCTGACCTATCTTAGGTTTGTTATGCAGACCTTTTTGGAGTGTGCAAAGCTTAATGGGACAACATTCAAACATTTTAGGTCCAAGGGGAACTTTCTTGGAGATTTTCAATTCATTTCATTTATTGAGGTCTTATCTCTTCATGTTTGAGGTTGACCTACACATTTGATCTTGCATTGGGTTTGTAAATCCTAAAGGTTGACACAAATCATAATTGGAGCTAGATATTCATATTTAAGATCATTTATAATCCTTTGAAAATAATTTAGTTTAGTAGTTCACGTGTTAGGTATTAGATAGTTCGATCCAGTCTTTTAGATTATGGAATGTAATAAAGCATTGATTCAATTGTCATATATGTAATACCCATGTGATCAGCCTGTGAGCCCTAGTGATTCTGCATATGAGGCATACAATGCATGTAAGACTGCGAATTGTTGAATCAATAAATATCTATGTTTTCTAAGTATTTCTAGTGTTGTTTTCCATTGTGTGAAGTCAAGGTTACATGGTTGGACAGTCCTTTCTGGACCCTTCATCCATGACTGCACCACATATATAACTAAGTTTTAAAAAATATGAATAAATGATTGATACAATATTTTTAATATTTATCCATCATAATATAAGTGGTATAAATTATATATATAATTTACACCACTTATATTAAGATAACTCAATATTTAAAATATTTAAAATGATTTAAAAATGTGTACCTATTGTATTATATTGCATGATGTGACTGAGTACGATATATATGGTATGATCAATATTGATTCCTCATTGCTACATATTTTATTTCATGAGTAAGCATATATGAGTTTAAATCTATCAAATATTTTGAATCATATTATTTATAAATAATTGATAGTGGTTTATGAAATTGTTTGTTTAAAGTGATTATTTTATAATGAAATATGAAGTACATACTTAAGAATTATGAAGATTTAAGCTTGAATATTTGGTGATTTCTTACTTTAGGTGAATAGGTCTACATTAACCTATCCATCAAATAGGCTAATGTAGGGTTGTTCACCTTGAATAATTTAATTTTTATGAAATTTTATGTGCCTAAAACAGTGAAATTGTGTTAAATATTCATTTGAACTAAAAATTTGTTAAGATTAGTTGCAATGTGAAAACCATTGTTAAAATTTGAAATTTATTCTAGTTTATTGTCATGGTATTGTTTTATGAAAGTTATGCATTTTTAGATGAAATAAATAGATAATAGTGTGTGATCATATGACATGGATTTTCATGTTAGGAATGTGATTATAATAAAAACTTTGGCCAAAGTAATATATTTTTGCATGCATTGTCAATTCACAAGTATTTATTATTTTGTATTTTAATTGGATATCATGTAGTTAGAGGGTGTCTAGGGAATGCATGGTCGATTGTATGTGATAGTGTAGTAATCATACACTTATTTGTTGAATTGAAAACTACCATGATGTATCACCCTCATAAAAGGGTAGGGGCACTTCCAGTGGGACGGTGTGTGAGGAATTTTTGATTTATGGTTAGATTAGATGATGCTCTCCCTTCATGCACTTTGTTAGAGGTTGATTACTTTCATTCATTAAAGTTGGATTTTATAATATTGTTCACATGTGAAAATTTGGTTATAAGTTATATATAATGGACTATATGGTGTATGTTATAGAAAAATTAATGTAATCTTGTATGAAAAAAAATATTTATGTAAAAATGAAAATAGTAACTCCTAACTTTGTTATTAATTTGTAAAAATTAATATAATTATGTTTGAATATCAATAAGGTATGATAAATGTGTTTTTTACAATTCTAACTATATTTGGTTTGCATATATATATAATGAAATGGATTATTTAAGAATTGTAATAAAAAATGTCATGATTTCTTGTTTAATTATAATTCAAGAACTATTTTTGTAGACATGGAAAATATATTGACATACTTGATCCTGATTACTAACATTGTTTCATCCTAAATCACCTTCTTAGTTTATCATCACTCTTTGTCCCTTAATTAAATAAATAATCATTTATCTGATTAAGTCATTCTCTCTTGTTAATTAAATCAATCAATATGATCTAATTAACCCTATGTCTTTATTTAATTAAATAATTCATTTTATTTGATTAAATCTCTAAAGTCACCTTATTAAATTAAATAAATTAAACCTTGTTTGATTTAATCTAACATCATCCCCTTTAATTAAATAAATCAAAATCTTTATTTAATTAGTCTCTAAATCACATTCTTCTCATTTTTATTTAAATCAACCCATAAATCTAAATCAATTAGTCACATCATCTAATCCCTCATTAAATTAATTAACCCTTGATTAAATTAATTCTAATCTATGTCCCATCCTCTAGCTTTTGCCACTTGCACATGAAAATACATTTAATTTATTTATTAAATCTCTATTTTCTCTCAACTTGGCATCTTTTGAGGAATATTCTTCCAAACTTGAAATCCATCCAAGTGGATTTGTCCTTCCAACAAGACATTCATTCCTTCTTACATGTCCTTGTGCATTGAGCCAAGTGGCATTTAAGACATTCTTTTTTCCCTCTTACATGTCATTTCACTATTTTCAAATTTCACCTAATTGCATTTATGGGCACATTCATCAAAATGTGCACATCATTTGCTCATTCACATCTTGACAATGTTTGTGTAATTAATTATTTAATTATACTTTAGCATAAGTTTACTTAGGCATACTTTATTTCCTAGGTTAATTCTTATCCTTATCTTATTGAGCTGTCTTTTTACTCAAGATAAGATTAGGGTTGTGCATGATTGCCTTTTTGAAGGCTTTTGTATTATTTGTAAAACAATTACTTTCAATAATCATTATGTTGGTTTTAGCTTGCACATTTTGGCTCTGAGGGTTTACAGATTTTGTTCTAAATATCTGTTGCATGTGATAGGTGATTGCTTGCAAGTGATTATTAGGGACTGTGAAGTTGGTTTTTCAACGTCTACATGGTATTAGAGCTCCAGACTTGTTGCTTCATGTTCCTAATCTGAAGATATTATCTCACAGTGTCTTTTTTGTGCAAGGGTTTGAAGCTAGACTATTTTTTGTGGATCTGGGGGTACACAATTTTTCTATGCATTTTTGGGCCAAATGGGCGTCGCCATTGCGATAAGATCGCCCAAAAACCCCAGAAATGCCTTTTGTTTCATTGATTTAGGTGAAAGTTGAAAAAAAGGAAAAAAAAATTAGCCAGATAGGCCGTACGACCTCCCCAGCTCACTTCCCGAGGCAAAATTTCTCGAAAAATGTGCAAAAAAAATAAAATAAAAAAATCAAAGTTTGCAGATTTTTCCTGTGCAGCTAGTGTAAAAAAAGGAGTGTCACCCCAGTGTCGCCAAGCAGCCACCAGGGTGTCGCTCGCCACTGGCCACTAGCACCATTGCTCAGTCCTCGCCAGCGGCCACTAGCATCACCATGGGTGGCTTCCGCCAGAGCTCCGCTTGTCACCTTCAGCCCCGCTGGCTTAGCCCCAGTCTTATTGATGTCCAGGAGCTGAAAACCAGCACTCCGCTGGTCCGAGCCCCCAACCCTGGTCATATTAGCAACCAAGGGCTCCGCCGCCAGCCCCCTAGTCCGCCCAGGCGACCAAGGGCCATTTTTTTTAGCCCCTGAGGGCTATAGAGGACCTTATTGTGCAATTTGGAGTTGTTTTCACCAAATCGGGCATATTTTTTGCGTACGATCTCCATTTTTTGAAAACAAGATATCACTGGAAAGATGATTCGATGATGGATCCAATGGTATAGGTATTTTTTCTAAATTTTTTTCATTTTGATGCCTTTTTTCGTAGTCAAAGCTAGAATTTTTTGTTTTCACTCTAGGAGGCATAACTTTTGCATCCTGGCTTTGTTTTTTGAAAACAAATAGGCGTTGGAAAGTTGCTTCAGTGCTCTACACAGATCTTAGACTTTTTTTTTCATTTTTTTTACCAGGTATTTGATATTACTGTTTGATATCAGCCTTTACCTTTTCAGTTGTTTTCTTGGGAAGTGTGCAATCAGGCTATTTTTTTTAGATCAGCGAGCATTGTTTTTTTATTTGAGAGTATATATTGTTGTTTTATATCATGGATTTACATAATATTGCACACCTTACTCCATTCAACTATTTTGGTTGGAAAAAAAAATGGAGATTCACTTGAAACATAAAGGATTGTACAGGGTAACCATGGGTATAGAAATTGAACCTACAGGTGCTACTGAAAAGAGAAAGTGGTTTAATAGGTGTGATGAAGCCTATGGTACATTATGTATATCTCTTTCATTTGACCTTATTTTTCATATTGAGTCTTGCACTACACCTAATGAGATCTGGACTACTTTAGAGTCTTTGTTTGGGAAGCAAGATACTATGCGAGGGTTTCAGTTAGAGAATAAGCTTATTGGCTTAAATCCTAGGGATTTTGACAGCATCCAAGATTTTTTCACCAAATTCAAGTCTCTTAGATTATAGTTGTCACAATGTGGTGTTCAGAAGGAAGAATCTCAGTTGATATTGTCCATTCTTTCTAAGCTTAGACTAGATTATTCAATTTTTGTATCTACCTTTTATGCCACTAGGGATGCACTTGGTATAAGATTCACTATGCCATCTCTTGATGAATTTACTTCATATCTCACCTGAGAGAAAGCTAAGTTAGCTAGCATGGGCACGGTGAAACCTTCTTCCTCATCACAGGAACTTATTGCATCACATGAGCCTAGAGATCAGAAGGCTTCTCTAGGAAAAGGCAAGAAGCAGAAAAAAAAGGATTCCAAACCTCATGAGCAACAAAAGGAGTCCTCATATTCATCCTCCTCTTCTAAGGGGAAATCATCTAAGAAGGAGAAGACTACATGTGCATATTGCAAGAGAGAAGGACATGCATAACATAATTGTTACAAGAAGGACATTGATGAGTTGAAACATCTTCTTTAGAAACATACGATTGATTTGCCTTCTAGGATCTCTGCATCATCTTCTTCTCCTCATTCTTCTTCTTCAGAGCGGCATGACAGGGGCACAACTGGTTTACATACTTCATTAGATATGAAGGTACATTCTCTTTGTTCTTCTTCAAGTATTGGATTAGGGAGATGGCTTCTAGATTCAAGAGCATCTCATCATATGGCATCTTCACAGACTATGTTCACTTCCCTTGAGGCTTGCACTATGTCTCCCATTTGATGGGAAACAACACTTACATGAGTGTTATAGGGAAGGGGTCTATTGGTTTTGGGGACCACTCCTTTCAGGATGTCTTTTGTGTCCCTCACTTGACAAACAACCTTCTTTCCATTTATCAAATCACACATGGAGGCACTGGGAGATCTATGGAGTTCACACCTGATTCGGTTATCATCAGAGACTTGGAGAGTAGAGCATTTATTGCTACTAGGATAGTGGATCACTCATCTTGGTTGTATTCCTTCACCGATTTTGCTACTGATGGTGCTTTTGTTCCTATAGTTGTTTCTCACACTTCTAGTGTGCATCATCATTCAGAGGAGATATTTGGCTTCTTGAACATTGGTGTTCTCACTTCGGATCCTGTTCTCGAGCCTTCCATTCCATCCCCTCCCCCTCCTGTTGCTCTTGTTGTGGCTACCGATGTGGCTTCTTCTGTTTCAGTGCAGCAAGATCTAGTTGATCATACATTTTTTGAGGTTTCTATTGAGTCTTCACCTACTTTGACTTCTTCATTGGTTGATGTCACACCTACTTCTATGGAGACATCTTGGGCTACACCTACTTCACCTTCAGAGATTTCTTTCATTCAGCCTCTTCCCTCTCACTTCTTTCAGGAGATGCAGTTTCTTCAGTTCTTTTGGAGTTACTTCATTCTAGGGGGGATATGTGGTCTCTTTCTTCCTCTCTTATGGGGGGATTCATTTATGTATCTTTGCGATAGATGGTGTCCTTAGGGGGTCTTATGGAGTCCTCCATCTTTCATCACTTAGTTAGTTTATTGCATTCTATTTTGGGGAGGATTTTTGTTCCCATGTGGTTTTCTCCTTTACCCCATTTGATTTAGTTTACATTGCATTTGTAAATGAGTACCTGATCAGGCCTTGTTTTCGGGACTCATCTTTGCATAATAGTTTGCTTCTCCCTAATTTTCACTTATGGGGGGGTGTTGGTGTAATTAATTATTTAATTACACTTTAGCATAAGTTTACTTAGGCATATTTTATTTCCTAGGTTAATTCTTATCCTTATCTTATTGAGTTGTCTTTTTGCTCAAGATAAGATTAGGGTTGTGCATGATTTACTTTTTGAAGGATTTTGTATTATTTGTAAAAAAATTACTTTCAATAATCATTATGTTGGTTTTAGCTTGCACATTTTGGCTGTGAGGGTTTACAGATTTTGTTCTAAATATCTATTGCATGTGATAGGTGATTGCTTGCAGGTGATTCTTGGGGACTGTGAAGTTGGTTTTGTTGGTTCTTTTTTATGCTATAACTAGGTTGGTCTTCTAATCTACCTATGCAATTGCCAATTCCAATCAAGGGCAGGTCGAAGGACCTGGACCAACTAACGAGGACTTTAAAAGGCCTCCTACACTTCGGGCTCTGCAAGACCCGAGAGGGTGATCCCTTTAGCAATATCAACAAATTGAAACACATACATAACAAAATATTGTTCAACAAATAATCTCATTTAATAGCTCAACAAAATAGGATAATACTAAATAGAATTGGTTGTTCATAAGTAATATCAACTACTTGGAGCATGAGATAACCACAACACTATAACACACAGGGATTTAAAATGATTTTGAATTTTTAAGATTGGGGACCAAGCTGAAAACAACAAAAGTATAATACTCGACCAGTGCCAGAAAATGGGCAATGGAGTCATATAACTAGCATTCATCCTACAATGTTGAAAATGTGATGAAGATCCCTATAAATGTTATCACATTATGACAATTAGATTATTGAAGTTTTATCTAATAACTCTTCTTATAAATCCACCTGAAACATAGTATTCCTGTCACATATGTTGAAGCAATTACAACATCCTATGAACAAAAGGCAATAATAAATGCAACTTGTGCTTCATTAAAGCAATTACATTATTCTTAGAATAGAAGGCAACAACATATATCACTATAATGCAGCAAATGTGCATGAAAAGAGTCATACATATCAAAAATGGAGACAATTATCAACTAAATATAAACATGAGAACATAATTCATAACAGGAACTTTCAGATTTAATGACTTAATTACATTTCTCCCAGCTATACAGTTCTACCCAGAGCTTATGCCTGACTTTCAAAGCTTTCAAAAATTGGAAACCCAACCTTCTTCCTTTTCACAATGAGAGAAGAAAAGAATAAAAGAGAAAACAAAAGAAGCCCTAAGATCAATCTGATCCATAGATATGATCTAGAAACATCATTCACCGCTGATAATCAAATTGCTCAAAACCTCTCTCATCTCTTTGTAACAGAATTTGCCTCTTCATTTTCCCTTGCTGTTAGTTGCTCTTCAACAGAAAAAATTCCCACGTGATGGAATTCCCCATTTTACTCTGCTATTGTAAAATGTCTTCATTCCATTTAGCAATTGCATGAAAATTCTACTTGTGCCTGTGAAAAATTCTGTTTCAACTCTTTCACCAATTCTTTGCCCGTGAAAATTCACATTTATGCTCATTTTATAATGTTGTAGCTGCATATTAATTTATTCACATCCATAAAATAATATTTGGCCCCAAAGTGAATATTAAATTCACTTTTCATTGCATATTCCCACGTGCACTATTTTATCTTATTCCACTAGTTTCACCTTCAGCTCAAATGTGAAATACTTGGCTTTAAAATAAAGCTATTTAAATATTGCACTACAGTAATTTATTCGCGTAGCCCCTTTCCGTTCTGCACCTAAAATGTTTGGTCCTCCAATAATAGAAGCCAATCAGATTTGCATTGGGTAAAACATTTTACCCATCCCCCTTTTATGCTTACTCCACTATATGCATGCACAAAGATATTTATTCAAAATGAAAGTCATTTTAAATAAATACTATCAGACCACTTAACTTTCAAATGTTTTTCAATTTAAAAGAAAATAAATCTTTTAAAATGTTTACCCTCGGGCTTATTAAACATACCCGTGCAATCAAAATCCATTGGGCCCACCACACTTACTCTTCACTTTAATCACCCAGCAATATTTAATTGTAAATGTTTTCCCTTTATTTTCATTAGGCTCCCTTCTAACATTTAAAAACAAATGGAAACCTTTAACATTTCATCCCGTGCACTGAAGAATTCACCTGGGCCCATGCTGCCACGCGTCAGAAGCCTGTGATTTTGCGGATGTCAACCTACTTGATTGCAATATAGTGGGCAATGGATGAGATCTGGCTGCATTCATTCTTTATTTTCCACTGTTGGATCATCTTCCTCCATTTGTGCCCTAATTTCATTTGTTTCCGATGCTCTGTAATTTTTCAACATTCATGGTGGCGCCCCCTGTAATGCACTTGCATTTGCTTACAAGTTTCTAAGGCTGTATTTAGGCCAGATTCATTCTATGCATATGTAGCTTGTGGCATTCCATGAGATCATATATATTCAGGGCATTTTATGCCCAACATTTCACATGCCTTGCCTATGTTTCCATACTGCGTGGCCAGAGCATTTTCTTTGGAGTTACTGAAGTGTACCTTGTGCGTATTTGCTACAAATGTGGCACTGATGGCATCTCCATTGATTTCTTTTAGTTTTGAAAGCCACTCATTAAATGTCGTGTTCCATGAGATTACATTATTAGAGGCATTTCTATCTTCCAGCTTGGAAGATGTGCGTACCCTGAAGCTCTTTTCCCAAATCATTCTATCCATATGCATCCCCTTTCATCTGGTTTGATGGAACAATGCATGGAGTTTTTTTAATTAAAACTACTAAGTGTGTTTGCTTTTAAATTTCTATGATGCCTCTTTCAAAACAACATGCCAATCTGCATCTGCATAATGCATTTACTTATAAGTTTCTAATTATTTTTCAAACCTATTTTGTTTATCCCCTGGCACGGCTTCATGTACTTGAATGCTTTAATTTTTTTTATCTCTGGTGTCCCTCCTGTGAATACATTTGCTCAAAATCTTTAAAAGTATCTTCAACATTTGTCATTCATTACTAAATCTGCTCACAAACTTTCTTTCATTCAGGCCAAGTTCATTAGCCATTTGTGTTTTCTTGAAGTTTTTCTCAAGTTCTTTTAACAGATACATCTTGGGTGTGTGTTGCCCTCTCTGTGATTCGATGGATGATCTTTCAGTGGCGTTGAAAGCTTCTCAAGGTTTTTTTTTTTAACAAATCCATCACTTGGTGCTGCGGCAAAAGTGAGTTTCTTCATTTAGTGTGCTGGTAGCTCCTTCTTGAATGCAACTTGCTTTGCACACAAAGGCCTTGAAATATCAGTAGACCCCCTTTTTATCATGTGTTGATTAGCTTTAATACCAGCCAAGCATCGAGCTCTACTAGCTTCTTGATTATGCTTGTACATTCCTCTTCTTTCTTTGCTTTGAGACATTCGTTGTTTTAGTGTTAACTCCATACTGCACAAGCATAAGCTTTCATCCATTTAAAAATGTATGCATGAACTCTGAGTGGGCTCATTCTAGATTATGAACTTGTTCCTTATCCATGAATTTTTCTGACATTTTTCCCACAAATAGTTCATATTTGACCCTGTCATTATCATGAATACCAAGCAAGGCATCAACTTGAATGTCGGTAGCTCAATTCTCCAATGCAAATAAAGGGAGAGAGAATAGGCAGCTTAAACATATAATATATTGAGCATATGCTGCAACAATTGCATTCCATGAGAAAACACTTCTCTCATAAAGTCTTTCAAAGCCCTGTGAGCACCATCAATGCTTATGCATTTACCCTAGTTGCTAGTCAAAACACTCTCTAGAGAGGTCATGTTCTATTATTTCCTCATACCACTTTATATCACTCAATGTATCCATTGATGTACAACCACTTCCACAGAGTTTACACCTTGCAATGAATGTAGAGATTTCTTTATATGCTTAATGTAAAACTTTATCATCAAATTCAAATCATCATGGGTCATAGCTTGTTCTAGTCTTGAACAGTCTCAGATTAGAAACAATAACAATAGAAGCAGTTTTAATGCCCATTGTATTGAGTTGACCTTAAAATGTGTTATACATGTCAGGTCCCCTTGTGGGCCCGACTAATTTTTTTTCCTTTTCACACAACTTTTCTGCTCAAATTGATCTGAGATAGCTTTAGAATGCTTCAGAAGTGAAAACACAAAATGTGTATTCATTAAAACTCACTCTCTGACATGTTTTCAAAATGTGCAAAATTGGCCAGGTGGGTTCTGGAATCACCTCTGTAAACTAGGCAAATGACCTCGTTGAGAAATGAAAACTTGCAGGCATGTAGCCATTGGTCCAAAGAATACAATGCAAAAGACGGCTTGACACAAGGAGTCATGAGGTGAAAGATATTAATCAGCAAATTTTCCTACTTGAACTTTTTGCAACAAACAGTTGTTCTAAACCAATTAAAACGTAGATCACCTTGTTGCAAAAATATCAAATCAACTCCTGAAGAGCTGCCACTGGACACAATAATTCATTTTGGTACAGAGAACATGTTGGAAAGAGGGATTGGTCTGAATCATCACCCATCAAAAGTTATTGACGCTCAAAACTGGCCTCTCAGAAAAGTTTCAGTGCAAAATTGAAGAAATTCCATTTGGTTTTGATTTGCTAAAAATAGCAAATCAACTTGTAAGGCTCTGAAACCTGACATGTGAGCTCATCATGGTATAGAGAATGCAAAACAACATTCATTATGACATGGCGATCATTTGGCTGCAAAATGCAAGCTCAAATGGGAGGCAACTTTGCAGAACTGAGCGTTCGCAAATAATAGAAAAGTGACAAAATCCTCCAGCTTCACTTCTCAAAACCCAATCAAAACTCATTGTGAGAAGCTAAAAATTGACATGCGCGTTCACATATGACATATGAGTGTGTCTGCAAAGGGATTTTACACGAAAATCAACGGGCTTCAAATTATAACCCTCCAAAGTAGTCCATTCAAGCATATTCATCAGGTGCACTTCTGAAAGTGCAGAGGCAAAATTTTGAAATAGGCATTTCAAATTTGCAAAATTTGAGAGTGCCAATAGGTTTTTCAACTTCTACAGACAAGTGGCACTTGCCCATTAGATGTTCAATGATCCCACATTGCTTCATTTTGGGAATTCTTCCATCTCATCTTTCTATAAATAAGAGGCTTCTCTCCTCATTTTGATCATCCACAATTTGAGAAAACTTACTATACTCAATTTCATCTTCAAGCACATCCATCTTCATCAATTTTATCAAGGTCTTAGCTAGGTTATGCAGATTTTTCATCATGGAGCTCAAGTGAATCTTCAACAAAGTGGATCAACCTTCATCACTCATCAACATTGCATCCTAGGAGTTGGGAAAGGGCCAATTTTCACATCAAATTGGTACCAATTCCCCCATGGGATCAAGATTTTTCTTGCTTAATTAGGATTTCATTGCTTTCTCATTGCGTTCTTCAATTTTATTTCCTATTTTGAGCATTGTTAATGGATTTCATGGGGAATATTGATTCTCACTTGCATTTGATCTAAGTATGTGTTTTTTTCTTGTGTTTTGCAGGTGCTAGGATTGGGGTTCTACTTTTGGCGCTAGAGGGAGGGCTAGATCTCAAGTTAAATCACATTTTTTGACAAAATTATGTGCTTTTTCTCTATTTTTTGTGTCTACAGGAAACTGTACCACTATTAGTTCAGCGATGCCATACAACATCGCTACTAGTTCAATAATGCCATACAACACTGCTTTAAACTTCAAACTACGCCGCTTTGTCTTTCTCGCTCAGAATTCAAATCTTCAAACTCTACTGCTAGGCCAGTTTACAAGTGCTGGAATTTCCAAATTTCAAATAGCACCATTGGGTGAAACTCCACCGCAATCACACTCTTTGGTTTTACTGCAGAGCGCTACTATCTGACAAGCAGTGCC
Organism: Sequoia sempervirens; assembly: GCA_007258455.2. Lineage (NCBI taxonomy): Eukaryota > Viridiplantae > Streptophyta > Pinopsida > Cupressales > Cupressaceae > Sequoia > Sequoia sempervirens. Next base: position 391,728,766 of record VDFB02058242.1, read on the forward strand.
ATACAACACCGTTGAACCTCCTCAAACTGCACCGCCTGTGTAGATTGTGCCGCTGGAGTCAAGTAAAAGGTTTAAATTAGTTCAATTCTGGCATGTGCTTTTTTATTCTAATTGTCTTAGGTTGCTAATTGGCATTTCTAACCTTTGTTTTACAGTTCTAATCAATTTTTCCAGGTTGGCCTAAACAAAGTGAAGGAGGAAAATGAGGGTGAAAGAGGCATTATTACATCATTCTCTCATTACATCAAGTGTTTTTGAACACTTTAGTGTTGTTTAACACTTTTAGAGAACTTATAATCTCTCTTAAAAATTTGTTATCTTTCATGTGCTTAGGATATACGAAAAATTATTTTGGGCTCTAAAATGAACACTACAAAGGCTTTCAATTTTGCTACAAAGGGCTTAAAATGAACTTTAGGGAAAACTCACTAGATTTGGTTTGAGGATTAACAATTGAACAAGGAAATCTCCATATTTCATTTTTTGGTGCTCTAAAAAGAATCAAATCATAGCTTTGTAGATTTAAAATGAACAAGTGCTTCCTTGTTTTGTAATTACTTACTCAAAGTAATATCATTAAAAGGATGTATGTGCTTCTCTCACGCCTCATGGAGATCTTTTGAATCAAAAGGCCTTTTGGTAACATTAAGTTTGTTAAGTAATTACCCACACACTTCAATTTGGACTTTAAAATTGAACAAATCTTGTGAGTGTGAGTGGAGCATATTGCGTACATTATCTCTCTTTGGTTTGCAACAAATATTGATCGAGTTACGAGTATGTTTGCTTTCTTTTTTTTTATCTTAGAGGGCCTACATTGTGAGAAAAATTAATCACCCAAGGGAATGACCCAACCGAGAACACGCTAAAGCCAAGTGACTTCCACCTAGAATATAAGTTTGGATATCGGAACAAAGGCCAATATCACGAGGATTATTCTGATGAGAAGGGCAGCAATGGTCTCTCGCCACATGGATGGTCCCCCACGAATGGAATACCCACATTAAAACCCTTGTTTAGAAAAGGCCAAAATCCTTGATCTATTTGTTGGTGCAAGAATGGTAGTTCTGAAGCCACCCCAAACTTTTATGACTTTTAGTAGAAATGGAAAGTATGCCATGGGAGATTCATGGGTATTGATGCTTGGCTGACCTAAGAAGTGAGTGCACTATAAGGGGGAGCTTGTGTGGTCAAGCATCTAACCATTCGCTAAGAGTAAGTGTAGCTGGACTTGTCCAAGTGGGAATCTTTCATAGCCATAGGGTTGTGCATGTTCTTGGAAACAAAACACTTTGCTTGTTCATAAACATTGGGAAAACAAACATTCAACATTTGTCATCAAATTTCAAACCCTTTAGGAAGCAAATACCATTGACAAGATTCAAGTGTTATTGCTTGCCCTAGGGATTCTATCCTTAGAGGTTTCTAAACATTTGGATTTACATCTCGATTTGCTTACTAAAGTCAACAATAGGTAACTTTTTCCCTAATTTCATTGAAGTTCCACATGATATACTTTGTGGGATAAGAATAAGTTAAGACATTAGACATCTAGCTCAAAAACCTAATCAAGAATTGTTTGTGGTAAAAAGAAGTCACTAAGCAAAGCTAAGAATAATTGAACCCCACACACGTGTCTCAAATGATTTCATGCAACATCAACATTTGAAAACCAAAGTCAAAAGCTCTTAGTCCAAAAGATCATCAAAAGTGTCTCTCAACGCTCTACGAATTCATACAAAGATTTCTTTTCAACTTTTATAGAAGAGCCTCAAGAAATAACCCTAGTTTGTACTTTTATTATTGTCAAAATCTAGATATTTTTTGGGAATTTGAACACCTTGTTTAGAGTAAAGCATGTTCGTCAAAATTGAGGTCTTGTAAACAAGAGTCTTTTTAGGTACACATAGGATCAAAGTCAACCTTCATTCATCTTTCAAACATCAAACCAAGATCATCTCACCAACAATTCTTGAAAATCATGCAATCATCCTTCATGCTAGACTTTTTGGCAAATCCATGAATCAAAAATCCTTGAAAAAAATCAAAACATCAAAAATCATCTTGCTTAGCTAGGTATATGTAGATGCATCCTTCTCCATATGTTTAGTTAAACTATCATCAAATCATCTTGTTTGATTAAGTGTGGGTAGATGCATCCTTCTCCCTACACTTAGTCAAATTATCATCTTGTGAGCAAGTCCATCCCATAGATAACGTCCAACATATTGGGATCCATTTGTTCATTATCCAAAATCAAAGCAATCCAAAACCAGGTCAAGGTCAAAATCAAATCCAAGAATCCAAAAAGTCCAAAAAGTCTATCATTTCCCTCAAGATATTCCAAGAGTTTAATCATCCATAACATCCACCTTTTACACATTTCACCATCACACCTTCAATCCTTAATCACCCTATATCTTCTCTTTTGAACCTCATTTTATGGTTCAAACAAGATCGCAACACAAGAAGAACATGGAGACCAACAAAGAAACATCAACTTCAACTGACCTAAGCCAAACTAATTCCAAAATGAATCCCATTGGATCAAGCAATCCTCTAACTAATTTTCCTTCATCATCACAAAATACACAAGAGGAATGTCAAGTAGAGGATATCACCAATAACGCCTTCGGGATGACATAGGATGAGATCACTGAAATGGTCCAAAATCCTGAGAATCATAGAATAGTCAACATCATGATGAAGCTCCATCCCTCACAATACATGCTTGAATTAGCAAAACAAGGGGCTAAACTCCCTTCCGATTTTGATGTGAGAACCATTGTGGAACAACCTTTTGGGGTCATGCCTCCAAATTCATCCATGCCCCCAATATCATCCACACCTCCATTCCAAAGCATCACCCAACCCATCCCCCAAATCACATCATCCATAGATCCAACTCAACCTATCGTTAACAAGGGGAGCACATTTCTAAATGCACTACAAATTCATCCTCTTGTGAACAATCAAGATTTGGATGCAAAAATGATCTTAGGGAAATACATACCCCAAAATCCATCACATCCATATGTCCCCCTCACCTTTCATGATCCAAATGACCCATCATCATCATTTCACGCAACACTGGCATACCCGTTAAATACACAAACCTCTCTCCCTATGACCTCATAAGGAGAAGGAGACTTATTTGGACCAGGGGGCATCTTTGACCCTTCATCTTCATCATTTCCCCAAGGAAGTATGCCACTCAATTTTTCACCACTTCCACCCTTACTTCCAACATCAACATCAACTCTCAGTTTGGGGTTACCTCCGTTTTTGCCACTCATTCAAAACAATCACCCAATCATCAATCGAAGCATCATACCGAATCCTCCCATCTTTCCATCGATATCGCAACAAAAAATGGTGACCATCCCAATAACACAAGTAACCACCACATCATTAACCATTCCCCAAAACATGGTCTCTCAAGGACCAAGCATATCAATCACACCATCCACTACAATCCCAATCATCAATACAATGATGCCTCTCATCATGGAAATAAACACCATACCAAATCAGCTACCACCACCACCACCACCTCCACCACCAAACACAAATATGTCAAGCCAATTTAGAATTTCATTGCAAGCTTCTTAACAACCTACCTATCAAAAGACACTTAAGCAAATCCAAAACTGACAAGTTGCACAACTAGTTGCTCAGTAAGCACAAACAAAATTAGTTGCACAACAAGCAGCATAAGCCGCTCAAGCCACTGAAGACACACAACAAGCACAAAAAGCATAGCAAGCATATAAGGTTGCTAAATTCCAAGCCCTATTATAACAACAACAAGTCACTCAAGCCCCACAAGCTGCACAAGCCGCACAAGCCACACAAATTGCACAAGCCCAAGCTCAAGCACAATCGCAAGCTCGAGCCCAATACCAAGCTCAATAGGCATAGGCACAATCACAAGCACAAGCACAAGCATACTAGGAAGCATTGAAGCAATACCAAGAGAAATAAGAAGCAACCCAACAACAAGCATTTTTGGTGCAACAACAACAACAAGCTCAACAACAAGCATTATTACTGCAACAACAACAGGATTAACAACAAGCATTGTTGATATAGCATCAAGTACAAGCATACTTGGCACAACAAAATGTACAAGCATCATCCACCAACACACCAACCAATCCACCCATCCATCCAACAAGTGAACCACTGTAGAACACCTTCATCCCACCCCCCAATCTGCAAAATGGTGTAGCAATGCAAATCAAGTTACTCTCACAACAAGTGCTTGATCTTCAACTAGGGAAAACCACAAAGACACCCAACAACTTGTGTCCCTATCCGTTTGACAGGATTCTTGTAATGAAACCATTCCCAAAGGGATTTGAAATCCCCAAATTTGATAAATACCGTGGGATGGGAAACCTTGAAGATCACATTAGGGAATTCCAAGTTCATTTCATACAAGTCCCATATGATGATACATATCTAATGCAGCTATTTCCTAGAAGTTTGGAAGGTCAAGCCATGGAGTGGTTCTCTCGCCTTCCTCCTAGCATAAAAAAATTACTAGGAAATAGTAGACACATTAATAAAAAATTACGCATTCAATATCAGTATGGATGTCAGTCTAGAGGAATTATCAACTCTTAAACATGGTAAAAAAATGGATCATTTGCTTCCTTCCTACAATGATGGCGATCCAAGGCCAATAGGAGAAAATGGGTCATGCCAGAAGAACAGCAAGTTTGCACCATCATCTCCAATCTAGAGGGAACCTTGGCATTCCATCTCAAGGTGCAAGGGATCACCACATATGACCAATTGATCTCCAAGGTGCTTAGCATTGAACGAGCCCTTATTGCACAAGGAGGGACACTCGCATATTCTGAATAGAAAAATAATCGCCCATCCACCAACTATAATGACAAACCTCGTACATGGGAAAAAAAAAAACATTATCAATGATGGTGTTGTCGACTCCAAAGTTTTCATCAGTGTTCCTCGACAAAACACACTAGCACCCCAACAACAAGCACAAAACAACAATCAAAACAATTGTCAACCTAACATTGTGACTCAACAACCAAACAATCAAACAATCAACAATGTGAATGATCAAAGGGGGCCACCCTAGTGAAACAAAAACTCCCCCAAGAAGAAGTACACAACCCTTGGAGAATCAACTGAATCCATCATGAAGAGGCTAGTGGCGAAAAAAGTCATCACAATCCCCACTTATGACAATTATCAAGAGCCCTTGGTGAAACCATCGTGGTACAATGAAAATGGCCTTTCTAATTTCCATAAGATCAAGGGACACACAACTGCTAGTTGTATGAGATTGAAAAACTTAATCCAAGACCTCATTAATGAAAAAATCATAAATGTGGAGCAACCAGTGGGAAATCAGAATCTCAAAATCTACATGAATCTGATGCTCAATCATAACAACAAAGGGAGCAATAACAATGATAAGGGGAAGGGTGCATTCAAAAGTGTCAATCATGTACATGACCATGTCATCACATCCCTAGATGATTATTTCATCATTATCACCATCAAAGGAGCCCAAGCTGATTGTGGAGTCACCACAAGAGGCAAAAAAATCACCATCGTAGGGTCATCTCAACCTCCCAGAGCACTCACTTCCAACCTGAGATCTGTTCCTAGTGGCTATAATTTACTTGATCAATTGAAAAGAACCCCAACTTAGATCTCCATTATGGAGTTACTAAAGATATCATCAACCCACAAAAATATCCTTGAAGAAGCATTAGCTTCATCCACCGTCTCCGTGGATCTTGATGTTGAACAATTCCAAGCTATGGTCGGAAACATCATTACTCCAAATATTCTCACATTCTCTGATAAAGAATTTCCCACAAAACCATCTCACAACCACACACTCCATCTAGAGATCCTAGTGCATAAGAACAAATTCAAGAGAGTCTTGGTGGATGGAGGTGTAGGTTTAAACATATGTTCCCTCAAGCTCATTAAGAATCTAGGAAACTTAGAGGATTCCATTGAAAAAGAAAAAGGCATCATAATCAGGGCTTATGATGATCAAGAAATATTGTCTTAGGGCACTATCCAACTCCTTATTCAAGTATGGCCAACAATTATGGAAACCACCTGTCAAGTCCTTAACCTTGATTTACCTTACAACATTCTCCTGGGGTGTCTTTGGATCCATGGGATGCAAGCAGTGGCATCAACCTTCCACCAATGTGTGAAGTTCACATACCAAGGCCAAGAGGTCACTATCCATGGGGATCCCGAACCCTTTTCTCATTGCAAGAGCCTAGAAGCAAAATACTACAAAATTCCCCAAGTGCCAAAGAATGATGAGGGCCCCTCACCTCCATACATTGATTCAGCTACTCTCGCCTCCACTTTTGTGACAAAGACACCTGCCATCCCTGCCATCTCTGACATTGAGGTAATTATCTAGGACAATGGGTGTGGAAATTATAAAATTCTAAAAAATTCTTTTGTGGTAGGAGAGTTACCACAATCTCCTAGGTCACGAGGACAACCACAATCAAATGATGCTTCCTCATCCCAAACCTTCACAGCAGGTTCCTCCAACTTCAAAAGTTGGGGAGATCTCGACTAGGAAGTAATAGAAGAAGACCCATCCAATCTCCTGTACCAAGACAATAGACTGACATCTGATCTACCTATGGATGATAGTAGTAAAGGCTTATAGATGATGCTCGCCATGGGCTATGACATAAACAATAAGCTTGGAAAAAATGACAATGGGCTTCTAGTACCCATCATTCCTGAGACACAAATGAAAAATATTCTCCTCAGATGTACCCCTTCTAGTATAACCATATGTGTTTGAAATCCCCTGGTTAAGAAAGTCAAAACTCCTTAGCAAACAGTAGCCACCCTTCAATTTCCCATATCGACTGGTCTGCCCTTAGAAAATTTCACATTTGACATAACCGATGTCTGTAGTAGTAGTGATGAGGAAGATGCCATAACTAACTTACCTATGCTTTTTAAGAATTCCTCTCTCCTCATGATTAGTATCATGTCATTTGAGTCAACCAATCAAAAACATGAAATCAACCTAGTTTACCCCCAGCTCATTGATTAGAACCAACGAGGATCACCAATTCTAGATACTTTCGAAAACAATGAGGTGTTCTCAGAATTCATGGGACTGCGGGGCACGGTACCATGTGGAGATCACAAGGCTGGGTTTGATATCATTCTGGACACACAAGCTTACTACGGGGAGACGATTGAATCCTTTAGTCACAAAAGCGAAAACTTGAGAATAATCTCAAGGTATTTGAGTGAAAACCACACTATGACATTCTTTGACCCTAATATAGTAAAAAAAAGGATGTATCCAATGGTGAAAACCTCTCTGAGGCATCCAAGGATGAAGGATTCAATCTCCCCCTCAGTGCTCTACATCAGGAAAATTCATTGGTTCTAGCCGAGAAGTGCAACCCAGTTAGCTTGGGAATAAAGCAAACTCCGCATATCACATTTTATGTTGAATCATTGTTGTCAGAAGAAAAAGAGCTTCTAGCTACCTTCTTAAGGGAGAGAAAGGTCAACTTTACATGGAGCTATGACGACATGCCCAGGCTTGATTTGGAGATTGTGGTCCACCATCTTGTAGTTTACCCTAAAGCAAAGCCTATCAGGCATAAACTCAGAAAAATGCATCCCCAAATATCCTTGTTAGTCAAAATGGAATTGAAGAAGCTACTTGATGCAGGGTTCATACGACCAATTGACTATCCAGAGTGGGTATGAAATTTGGTTCTCGTTTCAAAGCCCAATGGGGGTATCACAGATTTTAGAGACCTAAACAAAGCATGTCCCAAAGATGACTTCCTGCTTCCCAAAATTGATATGATTGTAGATATGACCACGAGACATGAGATTTTTTCACTGATGGATGGATTCTCTAGGTATAACCAAATCATGATAGCCAAGGAAGATCAACATAAAATGGCTTTTACTTGTCCATGGGGGGCATATTGCTAGAACATGATGCCATTTGGCCTAAAAAAATTTGGAGCAACATATTAGAGGGACATGACCTTAATCTTTCATGACATGATCCATAAGACTATGTAAGATTACACTAACGACATATTGGAAAAATCTAGAAAGAGAAGGGACCACATAGCAGAATTAAGTGACATCTTTGATAGACTGGAGGAATACAAAGTCTACCTTAATTCGAAGAAATGTGTCTTCGGTGTACACTTAGGGAAGTTGTTGGGATACATTGTTTCTATGAGAGGAATTGAAATAGATCCCACTAAGGTAAAGGAAATCCTTGAGATGGAGACACCTAAGACATTGAAATAGTTAAGGGTCTTACAAGGTAGGCTCCAGTCCATTTGTTAGTTCATAGCTCAACTAGTAGACAAGTCAATCCCGTATTCTCACCTACTCCACAAGGGGGTAGCAGATAAATGGGATGACAAGTGCAATAAAAATTTTAAAAAATAAAAGAATATTTTCTCACACCTCTTGTGCTTATGCCGCCAATCCCAGGAAATCCCCTAATCCTCTACATATCAACAACAGTAGTAGCTCTTGGTGCTCTCCTAGCTCAGCATGATGAAAACGGAATAGAGAGGGCCATCTACTACATCAGTTGGACCATGGTAGGGCATGAGTTAAATTATTCCTTCATTGAAAAAGCTTTTCTAGTAGTAGTGTTTTCCTCATAGAAGTTTAGACACTACATGTTAACACACAAAATCAAGTTCATTGCCAAGATCAACCCACTCAAGTATCTACTTTCCAAGGTAGTGCTCACAAGAAGGATGGCCAAGTGGGTCATGATCCTATCAGAATATGACATTGAGTACATGGAACGAAAGGCTATCAAAGGGAAAGCTATTATAGACCAATTGGAAGAAGCACCAATGTACTCATAGAATGCACTAATTTCAGAGTTCCCAGATGAATCCATCTTCAACTTGAGCATAGAAAACCACTGGAAGTTGTACTTTTATGGTTCCTACACATAGCATGGATCGGGAGCCGAGGTCTTTTTCATCACTCCCTAGGGAGATTGCATACCAAGAACTTACAAGTTGGAATTTCCTTGCATGAACAATATTGTATAATATGAGGCTCTAACTATAGGGCTCAAAATAGTAGTGCAGTGGCATATCATGGCTCTCAAGGTTTATGGAGACTCACAACTAATAATCAATCAAGTGAATGATTAATATCACACTAAAGACGACAAGCTAACTCCATACAAGAAATTGGTAGAGAGTCTTAAGGAGTCCTTCATTGAGATCACATTTGAGCAGATACCTAGAGAAAACAACAAAGTGGCAGATGCCATGGAAACTATTGGATCCCTATTGGATATCCCTCATAATATCCCAAAGCATGAATTCCTAGTAGAGCAGCTTCTCGTGCCTGCATTGGAGGTACCAAAGTCAAAATTTATGTGTGAAATCGTTGGTCTCGGTGATCCTTGGTACCATGACATATACATTTATCTGAGAATAGGAGTCCTCCCAGTTGACATAACTTCAAACCTCAAGAAAATATTTGTCAAGAATGCATCCCAGTTTGTCATCCTAGGAGAAACTCTCTACCGTAGGAGCATAAAAGGAACTCTATTACGCTACTTAAACACTGAGGAGGCCTTGACTGCCTTAACTGAGGTGCATAACAACATATGTGGTTCACACTCAAGTGGTGTGACCTTGGCCAAGAAATTGCTACGGATGGGGTATTATTGGCCTACTATGGAAAGAGAAGCACATGACTATGTTAGAAGGTGTCTACAATGTCAGCAGCATGGGGACCTCATCCATGCTCCATCTCAAGAGCTCCATCCTATTGTCACACCTTGGCCCTTTTCACAGTGGGGGCTCGATCTCATTGGGAAAATTACCCCTACCTCATCCAGTGGCCACAAGTTTATCATTACCGCCACTGAGTACTTCACAAAGTGGGTGGAAGCCATACCAATAACATACATAACTAGAAAGAAAATATCAAAGTTCATCCTAAACTATTTAATATGCCCCTATGGTGTCCCACAAGCCATTATCTCAGATAATGGGACACCATTCAAAAATTAGGATGTTCGTGACCTATTCGACAAATTCAAAATCCAACATCACTTTTCCACACCATATTATCCCCAAGGCAATGGCCAAGCAGAAGCCACCAATAAAACCATTTTGAAGATCCTCAAGAAAACAATCAATGACACAAGCTATGACTAGCATCTGCAGTTGAATCCCACCATCTAGGCCTATCAAACCAGCATTTGCACACTAACAGGTGGCATCCCCTTCTCCTTGGTCTACAGATCAGAAGCCATATTACCCATAGAGATCGAGCTCTCGTCATTAAGAATATCACTGCAAAATCTCATCATAGATGAAGAATACCAAGTATCAATACTGAATGAGCTAGAGTTACTAGATGAGTGGCATATGGAAGCATTGAACCACCTACAGGTGTATCAGAATCAAGTCAAGCATAACTATAACAAGAAGATCAGGAGAAAGACTTTCCAAGTTAGAGAACTTGTGCTAAAGGAGAACTAGAAGAACATCCCAAACCCAAATGGCAAATGAAAATTTGAGCCCAACTGGTTGGGACCATTCATCATCATAGCAAGCTATAAGTCAGGGGCATATCAATTATCAACACCCGAAGGGGAACGTCTACAAGAGCCCATGAACAACTCCGATCTCAAAAAGTTTTATGGCTAAATATTTCAAGGTATAGAACCAAAAATACAAAAAAATACAAAAATTTCTTGAAAAAATGGTCACCTTGGTGAAAAATTGGCAAACAGGCATCTTGGTGACAACAAAAAAATCAAAAAAGCAAAAAAATCCAAAAAAATCAGAAAAAGGATTAAAAACAAAGTAAAGAGAAAAATCGTCCTCTAGTGAAAACTGCTCGGTGGCACTTTGGGAAAGTACCTCGATGAAAACCTGGAAAACAGGCACCTTGTGTAAATAAGCACTTTTCATCCACTAGGATCTTAACGACTCATTTTGCATGCTTCCATCATCCATCACATTCCATATCTCCATCTATCACCCACTCATTCGACGTCCATATCATAGCTTGGTCTTGTGTTCGTGTCATGATCCCTCCTAGTACTACTCAGCCCATTCTCAAGGTCAATTTTCCTTGCCTCTATCAGAGTAGTCTATTGTTTCACGCTGGGGGCATGTTCTCATCATATTGGATTCATTTATATTCTTGAAATCCCTAAATTAGAAAATCCAAAAAAATCATAAAACCAAGAAAATTCAAAAACATTCAAAACACCTCAAAATCCAAAAACAAGTCAAAAAAAGAGTCATCTTTTTGAACTACGTCATCTTTGAGCTTTGAACATAGGAAAGGTTGATCTTTGATCATCCCTTGAGACACTTAGGTCAGTCCTCTAGGAGTCCATCATAATAAACTGCCAGTCCATTTGTTCATATCTCATCAATAATTGAGTTTGTGTTAGTTGAACTACGTGGTCTTTGCATGTATAATGTAGGCAAGGCTAATTTTTTGATCAGCCCTTGAGGCCCCTAGGATAGGTCTTTAGGTTAGGTCTTGGTCAAAATCTCAAAAAACCCCAAAACATTTGAAAATTTGAAAAAATCAAAACATTTGCAAAATCTCAAAAATACCAAAAACAACCTCAAAACATTTCAAAAACACCAAAAACATCCAAATATTTGAAAAAATTCCATCCATCTCACCTCGCTTTCACCCACAATAAACATCATTCATAATAAACAATCATCATCCTCAACCTTTGGTAAAACAATCAGAAACAAGTCTAGCAGATCGAAAGTGAAAACTCAAAGTCTAAGGTCTAGGACAGTACATAAACAAGTTGGTCAACTCTTTGTGTCAATAGCCTATCATACAATTAGTCCCATATGAAATCATTTGATATCATCATATCCTAGGATGCATCCTTCCTACAATGGACATCAACATCATGCATCATCATAGTTTAGTCCTGGCTAGTAGTATTGAAGAAAATTAGATTGTTTGTTTACTTTATCTTTGTCTTTTGACTTATCTTTTTGCGCTCATTTCAATGACCTCTCGATGATGTCCCAAAACAAAGGGATTTAGAGAGAAAGGAATGGGGCAATGATCATGATCTTTGTCACTTGTCAGATATTCTTGTAATATAACCTTGGTCATGCGTGCTTTGCTTGGTTTGTGGGGAGGATGTTTTAGGTATTTTGTTGACCACATATGAAGGCTTGCTTTTCTATGTTTTGGTCTGAGATGTTTTAAATATCCAAACTGCATTCTGAATAAGGTTTTGTATGCCAGGTGTGAACAAGAATACCCCTATCTGATTGTTGATTCAAATTCCATCACACTAGGTGCAACGCCATCTTGGTTCTTTATACCTTGATGCATCGTACCACGTGTGTTATCAAACATAAGGTAATTGGCCCTTTTAAAATCCTAACTCCTTGGTATGCATCATTATCATCATCATCATCATCTCGCATCTTGTTGGAATCTCTTGCTTTCTTCCATCCTCTTTCATGCTAACATGGTGCCATGATAGCTAATCACAAATCATTATCGCAGTTGCATTCATCCTGCATCCACAAACCATCAACATATTGCATATTGCATCAGATAGAAAACATAATCATACCATATGCATTGCATCTCCATCATTGCATAATATAGATTGGTTATTCTAAGCATCTCATAAACCATAGCATAAACATTTCATAAATCATCCCATATAATCCATATCATGTATCCCATAAGCATCCATTGCATAATCATACGAGCATACCATGAATGTAAGCATTATTAACAATCCATCGCATCACATGCATACATACCATCCATTTCCACAATCATATCACATGTCATAAAAAATCCATTATTCCATCACATATACATCATATATCATATATCAAAAACATCCATTTTGCATAAACATCATATCATAACACATGCATATATTGTTTCATAAAACATCATTTCATCACATCATTTCATCATGTCATCATCATATCACATCATAAGCACATATCATACATGAGAAAATTACACACATCTTATCATCCATCAATGCATAATATAGATCTATTAGTCTAAGCATTTGCACATCATAACATTTTGCATACATCATAAAAATTACATAAAAATAGATATTGAAAAAGAAATACATCCATAAACCATCACATTACATCATCACATAAACATCATAGCATCATATAGAATCATTGCATAGCATATATAAATAAGATTCATCCATAATGCATCAAAGTGAAGATAGGACATATCACATCATATCAGATCAAAATCATCATCTCATATATCATCAAAATAAATATATTGTCATGGTACAAAAGAATTGGATCAAGTCTGTATCAAATATATAAGTACAAAGGGCCCACTGGGCTATCAAAAAAGAGCCCATGGGAAACAAAAAGAATCCTATCTCTAAATAAAAATGAAGGCTTGCTCTGCTAGCTACTTTCCTCGCCACTTGCTCTCTCCCTGTGATCCTCTACAGGTCTGTGGCCTATCCTCTATGAAAAATATGGCACTCGGGCTGCCCTCGGCATGACATGATAATAGTACAACCTATAGTAATCGACCTCCTAAATGGCCTCCCTATATGAATGAAGTGGCACCATGCTCTGGGAAGAGGATGTAGACATACTCTCTATTTGTTGTCATCTGCCCATCTCTGCCATTACCTGCAGCTCCGCAACTTACCTCTATTGGACCGCCTGGTCCCGCTCTACCTGTAGCTGATCTCTCTTAGGCATAAGTGCCTGTACCTGGGCCTGTAGCTGCAAAATCTATCCATATTTTGGGTCTGGGTGTAGGGGTGGCTGCATAGGTGGCTGATCTTGATCCCCATCTCTAGGTGGTGTTGGGACCTAGTCCTGATGTCCTTGATCTTGGTCCTGCTAGACCCAATCTTGATCATCTTGTCGAGGTTGATCTTGTGGCCCCCTATCTTGAATTGGTTGATTTGGTGGTGGCCCACCACCTTCCTAATCTTAATCCCCATCCCCTTAGTCTCATCCTGCTCCTTGGCCTCTAGCCCTCCGCCATACGAAAGATGTCACTGGCATTGTCAATTGAAGAGGTGGCCAAAACCAATCTCTATATGCTTACGTTGTGCCTGCATTTACTTGACCTTGGTCAAATGGCCATGGCTTGGTTGCCAGCTTCATAAAACTTTGAACCACCTCATGGGAAGGTATATAACAGCCTTAAGAGCTCTAGTTCATCGTCCGTGCAAAAATGACCACATACTGAGCATCTGGCCTATCTTGTGGCCCGCCAAACTGCCTCTAAACCCTGCCTGGTAGGTACATCTCAAGCATCATGTGCTCCTTACCCTACATCAATCTATCCTGGTGGGTGAAGAAAATATGTTGTACGTCATCATACCATGTAGGCTATCTGAGGTATGACTGCCATGTGAAGACCCGCATATCGTCCAAAACACTCCTCTAATGAGGAATGTCGGTATATCTAGTGAAAGTAAATGAAACACCACCTCTATATTGATAGACTACTAGATCATCTAGCTCCATATCTATAGGAAAAAATCTTGGATGGAGCACGACGATGTGCTTCGAGGCCCAAATATGAAGCAATGTAATTCCAACCCCAAGAGCTTAGTCGTCTAGGTATGCGAACTTGTGTAGATCTCTATATAGCGAGGCCAATAGAACTGGCCCCCAAGGAAAACAAACTCATCTTCGCACCATGTGCTCCCAATCGAGCCCCCATCTAGGACTAAAATACCAGCCCCGCCGATCTGGTGTGATGAGACTTGATATAATGGCTACAATAACAAGGCGAAAGGGTGACACAGAGATCCTATAATGCTCTAACTCAATCTAACCCTCTGAAAAGACAAGCTCTTTGAGGCCCATAACATCATAGTACGCCTCCCTTCCAGCATCCACATCATATATCATACACTCTCTGTGGATGGGCAATCTGTTGATCTGCCAGATGTCATCTAGTGTGATTGTTGCCTCACCTATCAAGAAGTGGAAAGAGGATGTCTCACTGTTCCATCTCTCAGTGAGTGTTGTCAGCATACCCAAGTGTGTCTAAATGGGAGAATCATAAGCGATATACCAAATATTGATGGCCCCTAGATGCTCTTGTTGTCGCTTGGGCGTACCCTAAAAAATGGTGAATAGTACCTGGGACCTGTGCTTGTGTGAATATAGTATTGTTGCCTCCTCCCGCATCAGGAAAGTCACCTTGTTAAAATTCATCAAAAATTGTGACCTGATTTGTCTCGGCATACCCCAAACAACTTAAGCATTGTTGTCTATGGGTGTGGTCTAGTTTGAAACTTTCAAACTACGCTGCTAAGAGACTTTGACCCTCAAAGTCCACCATAGCATGTAGTTTGGACAGGCGGCCTAGTTTGACCTAAACCCTAGATTGCAAAAAGAACCGCCGCAGTGCACTTTACATATGCAGCTAGGTTTAGAATTTAAACCCTAATTCCAAACTACACTACGACATCACTACTCATGACTGTGGTGCAGTTTGAGGCCACATGACATTGATTTAAACTTTTCAGTAGTGCAATACAATACCGCTCCTAAAAAACCTAGTTTCCTAGCCTAATAAATGTGCACAAAAATTGAAAAACGAAGTCGGGTCAAGTTGACTCATCGGTGGTCCATTGCCAAGAAGCCTTTGGTGTGTCTGTACTCTATCAAAAATGTGTCAGGGAAGTTTTCGTACCATCTTGCGAGGGGGTCAGAGCTCAAATCACAGAAATCTCTAAAAGTTGAATCTGAAAATGAATTAGAAGTGGCCCCTCAAGGCCTAATTAAGCCTAAAAATTAGGGGTTTTTGACCCCGTTTAGTCATGTCAGGGTTTTGACCCCCCGAACTTGTGTTTGTTCGTGGGCTGTTTTACATCGTTTATCTCATTTTTGACCTTCTGGAGCCTTTCTAGACCTGTTAGGCACCTTGTCCTCTTTTCTTTGTGAGATCACCCAAAAATCTAAGTTTTCGTCTGATCTCTCTATTGTGCAGTTTTTGCACACACGCCCCGCTGAAAGCAGGGACCCTCTTTCACTTTTATTTTAGGTGTCTTGGCCCTTTGATTTTAAGGATTTATCTTTCTTTGGAACGAGCCTAAATGTTTATCTTGTTTTCCTAAGTGGCACCCCTAAGTTATTCATTGAAAATCTTAGGTTCTGGGTGAATTTTGGGTTTTTACCCTGGTTCACGAGTTTCCACCTCATGTGGATTGTCCCAGATCCTGCTCAAAATCCAGCTCAATGTTGTGGTTCGCAGATTTCTGGCCTTTGTGGAATTCTATGTGGGTCGGCTTTTTCCAAATTTCATCCTATTGTCAAGTTCTCGGATTTTCCTGCTTGTCTTGTCGGCAGCATTAATGTCATTTGTACTCTTGTAAGGGGTATATTTAGTTGATTTCTTGAGGATATTTTTCCATTATGCTTTATTGTCTATGATCGATTGATCTGAGGAGTGTATTCTTTGAGTGTTGAATTTGATTTGGGGCATTGGATTTTGAATTGTTCAATTTAAGTGGTGATTTCCTAGGCATTTATGTTGTATTTGTTGGGCACCATTAAACTCGCATTTTTTATCTCTGAGATTGATTTCCGCTTCACCAAGTGGTACGTATGATTTCCTTGCTTTGATTGATGAATTTTGGCAATGCTTTGGCATTTTTCGCTTGCTTGGGGTTTGGATTCCTGTGTGTTTGAGCACTTCGTGGCTAGGGTTGTGTGATATTGTTTTATTTATCGTCTCCCAAGTAAGTTTTGAGGTCGTTCGTTCATTTGCATTGTGGGATAAATTTCTTGTGAGCCATGAATACCCCTAGCAAGGATTTAGCAGTTGAAATGATTGAATCCTGAGCTTTCTTGTGCGTCAATGGCGGATTTGTAGGGTTTGATACTTAGGGGATCACTATTTCACCTTAGTTTACTTTTTGAATGGGCCTAGAATTTAAAGAAAATTTGTAGAAGGTCTATATCAAACTTGCCACCCGACCTAGGTTCCTAAAATTTATGATCGATCTATCAATTTGAGCGAAATAATGTGATAAGGCTGATATTCGGGTTTTTCATCCATCTCAAGATTTTTCGGCTCTGGCGGATTTTCCCGATTTTCCCACTACTCTTCTTTTTCCTAAAATTCGCAAACTTTCGGAGATTCATCTTCTTTGTGGATTTCCTTCAACTCCGGATTTTCCCGAAATCCTTTGTTCCCTGGTTTTTCCAAAATTTGCAGAATGTCTCCTCCTTCACAGAAATCTGTCCCGCGCGGATTTTCCCAGAATCTGATGGAATGTGAAGAAATATGAAATAGCATGACTTGTTAATGGATGATTATACATTTTATGATTAATTGATGCCTTTTTGAGATCTCACATGATGTCTCTTGATTGATGATGATCAGATTAAATTGCTAATAAGTGTTTTCATGTTTATTCCACTGGAATACGTTTGGCCAGAAATTCTTCGAAATTCCTCCTTGGCTTGGATTCTGCGGGTGGACCTAAAACCCGAACTCTGATATGATCATTTTACTTGAGATTTAATGACACCTTACTTATCTGGGATTCATTTTAATGATGATTTTGATTGATTAACCTTTGTTTGTGTGATCTTTACTATGGTTCCCTTTGTTGAGTGCAGGCAGAATCTAACAAGGTGGCAGCTGGAAAGGCTAAGAGTGATATGGAGGGATCTTCCGTATCTAAAGTAGAAAGGATTAAGATGGATGTTAAGAAAAAATCCTCGAGAGAAATATTACATCTATCTGGTCAGAGGTGACTGACATGAACATTGGACTATGGGACTATGAGGAATTCAAGGGCAGAATGGCAGCACAGGATCTTCCTCTGGTGACCCAAAGAATGTTGGAATCAAGATTGGCACATGTAGCTAGTTTTCCCTCTACAGTGCAGTGTTATGAATTAGTCCTTGAGTGTTCCAGGCATTATGACAGTGATACACAAATAATAATTGGTCCTCAAGGGAGGATTGTGGCAAATTTGAACCCTATCTCCATAGCATAGACTTTTGATATGCCAGATAGATCCCATGTGGTGACATTCAACATGGAGGCAGCCAAGGGGTACTATGAAGAGGAGACTATTAAATCATAGTAGCTTATCAATTCCTGGTTAGAGAAGCCCAAATCTCAATTTTCAAAACTACCCAAACAATTGTTCAAAGCAAAGTTCAAGGAGTATTATGATGCCATCACTCTTCTTAGCAGGGTGGTTGGATTAAAGAGTGCAGGTATGTTTGAAAATTGGATTTTCCATGTTATTGTGAGGATGGAACATGAAAAGATCAACTATCATTGGGCAGGTGCCATAAGTAGGGTGATTCATGAGCAATTGTAAAATGTGTTGCAAACCAAGACCTTCACAATGACCTCGTACTTAGTCTATGCACTTGGGAAGCTCGAGCTACAGGAGGGTGAATGATGCATTCACCATGTATATCACCAGATTACTTCAGGGTGCAGAACACAAGAATTTTAGATCAAGCTAAGGAGCTAATCAAGAAATATGGGGCTTGGTTCATTCAGTTCCCAACCTTCTCATACATCTAGATTGATGACTGTCAAAGGGCTCCATATCAACTTCCAAGGTATCCCACTGATCATATCTTACTTTTGGAAGTCACTAGACAGATATGTGATTTTGATGCTATTGTCAAAAGGGACAAGCATAAGACTAATTTTGGTGGAGACTTCCCTTTGAGGATAGGTACTGGAGAGACATTCCCTTCCATTAGTTCATCCCAGGCTTCAGAAGAGGAGACGAGTGCTCTTGGTTTGTCCTTCCATTCCAAGAGATCTAGATTTGACATAACAAGCGAAGCACAAAAGAGGGCCAATAGAGAATATAGCCATAAGGTTGATTTGGAAGACTACTGGGCCAACTACAGTGATGAATATGAAGTTAGAAAGTACAAGTTTTTTTGGCTTCCAGTTGAATCAGTCTGATTGTTCAATGTGAAGGCAGTTCCTGATCAACTTGAAGATGATGGGGACCTGATTCAAGGCCATTCTTATGAGGCTGTTAAGGACAGGCCAATTGGTGAAGTGGATTAGCTAGAAGAAGAAAAGATAGAATTAGGAAAGTTGATGGATCCAATCACCAAGTATACCAAGATGTGATTGAAGCATAAAATATGGGAGTTGGAAAATGAGGGTGTATAGTGCACTTTTGATTTGATGGGAGATTTGGACCCTCACTCCACTTCTAAGGAATCAACTGAGCAAGATCCCAAGGGTAAAGGCAAGGTGAGGTCCCCTTTTAAAATCAAGATCAAAGATATTCAAATAGAGAAGGCTCAAGAAGCAGAAAAATAGAGAAAGCCTATTGCCAAGAAAAGGGGACGTGCTTCAAGGACTAAGAGGCCTAAAGTAGAGAAAGCTGAAAAGAAAGATCTTGAGGTTGGTGCTCATGTGCCTAAAAGGAGAAGAATCATAAGATTGTCACAAAAGGCAGGCTCTAAGGATGGGGAGGAAGTTAATCCACTTGTGGTAAATGTAGAGAGTTCAGGAGAAAGGACACAAGTATATACAAGGAAATCAAGAACTCCTTCTCCTAAGGATAATGTACCAAAGAAAGATTCCCCTTTGGTTGCCTCTCATGTAGAACAACATGATGATATCCCTTCTTCCCATGAAGCTCAAAATGAACCAGGTGAATCTGAGGAAGCTAAGGATCGCAAGGATACAGAAGGAGAGGAATTTAATGAGGGTGAGCTTTATAATGCTGAGGCAGAAGTGGAAAAAGTGATGCAGTCTCCCTTGGTTGCATATGAGGACTCGCCAGTTAGAACTGAAGAGACCAAGTCACCTCCAAGAGAAGAAGTATCCGATAAAGTTCCATCACCTGTGCACAAAGAGGAGCACACTGAAAAAAAGGATAAGGCCAAAGAGGTTCCCGGGAGGCAGGATTTAATAAAGATGCACCTAAGGACCAGCAAGAGGAAGTAGGACAAAGTGAAATATAGTTGGAGTCCATTGTTCCAGAGTGGTTGAATAAGGAAATAAGGAGAAAGCAGGTTGTTGTGGAGGATACCCCACCTAATTGGGATGAGTTGCTGGCTAAGATAGGGAAGGATAAAGGGAAAAAGAAGGCTAGGGTTATCTCCAAAATTGAAAGAGATGTTGGGTTGTCCACATTGCCACTCCTGCCCCAGATAAGAATAGGGATGATGTAACTGCAAAGGATTATAATCTGTTGACCATCAATCTAGGATCCACCTCCATGGAGCAGGATATTGAAGAATATGAGGGTTCTAGTGCAGTCATCCTGGGGAGATTACGAAAAGAAGTCCAAACCAAACAGGAGCTGAAGAAAGAAAATGAAAGACTCAAGAAATGTTTGGAGGATATGATGAAACCCTTATAGTCCATCAGTTCCTCATCCTCTGTTGTAAATATCCTACCCCAAAAGACTATCACTGAGTTGGAAAGAATGAAGGCTACCACTCTTGCTATAGAAAATTGGTTACAAGGAGTGCAAACCAAAGGAAATGATGCTATCAAGGATATTCTTTTGACTAGAGGAGATGCTATGAGGGCGAGAAATTGGTTAAAAGAGGTATTAGCTCAAGATAAGGAAGATACAGACCTCTTGTTGTAGAAAACTAAAACCATCATGGAGTATACCAAGGATAAAATTGTAAGTGATGGAATTCTCCCTTCCTCCAGAGCTGCCAAACCTTGGGGTTATCTCTTGAGGCTTGCTGATGGAGATTTAACTTTCAAGAGAGATAGGATTTCATATTCTTTCTAAGTTGTTGCTTTGCAGAAAACATCATCAACAGATTGGTGCTAGAAGGAGGGCCTGAATAAGCAAGCTAGATCAATTTCTGTTTGCCATTTCTCCTGAAAGATTTAGAAGAACCAGATCTACTCTAGGAGAAGAGGAATTTCAAGAGTTGCAAGTCCCTACTAGGTCAAGAAAGGCCAGCAGAAGGGAAGAATCATCATCCACCCAACCACTTCCATCATCTCCATCATCCTCATCTTCATCAAGTCCATCTTCATCTGAGTCTGAGAACATTCCTATCCAACAACCTCAACCAACCATAAATCAGCCATTACCACCCTCAACTCCACCAATGAATTTCTTGGTGAATAACCCAGCTCCCTTATCTTTCAACCATTACAACCCTATGTCTAAGAATCCTTTGCTTTTTTTCTCCAAGTTTCACATTAATGATCCCAAGAGGACTGCAGAGGAGCATATTAGGATTTTTAAAACTACCCTTAAGGATAGGGGAATTAATCATGAGGATGTTGCATGCAAAAATTTTCCATATTCCCTTTGGGATGAGGCATTTTTTTGGTATAACCATCTTCCTACTGGATCCATCACTACTTGGCTTCAGCTGGAGACTGCATTTTTACAGAAATTTAAGATCCCAATCATTGTAAATGAGTTTCTTCTGCAGTTCACTGGAATCAAGAGGGAGGCAAATGAACCAATAGTGGCTTTCAATAATAGATTTCATAGGGCTTATGCTAGGCTGCAACACCTTTATGTTGTAGATGATACCTCTACCAGGGAGGTTTATTATGAGGCTTTGGATAGTTTAACATCTACTTTCATCAAATGGAAAGAAAACCCTCCTGGTAGCCTATTTGAGGCTTATGATGTCGCTATTAAAGTGAGTACAGATTTGAGACAACACTTGTCTAGACCCTTGGCTAACCAAATACCTATGTTGAGTTTAGTCCCTTAATCATCCTTGGTTCCACATCCAGGTCAACCCTTGAATAAAGTTCCACTCATGCCAAATTACCATCCAAATATGAACCATCCTACATTTTTTCATTAGCAAGCTAATAAACCAAATTACTTGCAGACCTCTAAAATATTTAATCAATCTTTGAACCATGGGTCCCATACTATCTATGTGCATAATTCAGCTAGTAATGTTCCTCCATCAAACGATGCAGACAAGGAGAGGCTGGATGCACTCACAGAGCTATTTGAGAAGTTGAACACTAAAGTCACCTACCTTAGGAACCAGAATAGTCAATCCCAGGCAGCCCAAAGGGGAATTCAGTCCAATTATGATCAAAGCAATAGGGATATGATGCAAGCTCAGAGGAAGAACTTTGATAGAGGACAAATCTTGATAAATATTATGGAAGGCAACCACCACACTAGAATAACAGAGGAGCCTTAACCTCTCTGGATCAGAAAAAAAATCAGGATAAATCTAGTGAAGTTTATCTAGAAAAAATGGCTTTGTCAGGATGGTGTAGGCTTCACAATACTACTCAGCATTCCAAATCAGACTGTGAAGAATTCCAAACTGTTGTGTCTATTTTCTAGCCAAAATTACAACATGCCAGCAACAGTTCAAGTGGATGGGAGATAGTACCATCTAATCCTTATGACATATCAGTTATGGTGGTGAATCATGTCCCATTTCCAAGAAGTGAAGAGAATGAACCAGAAGAAGAACATGATAAAGGTGTTGAAACAGGGTATGTATATAGTGAAGATCTATGGTTCAATCCTTTGAAAATAATGAGGAGAATGATAATGGCCCATTAGATGAAGAAGATTATACAACTGAAGAAGTTCAAGCATTCCATCATGTTCCTACTTAGTATTTTATAAATGGAGGACAGTCTGATGCTAGTAAAGGAGGAAGCGTTGAAAGCAATAGGGATGAATTTGTAGTTAGCTCTGAATACCACTGTTCTACCATGACTGCAAAAAAAATAGGAGAGCGTATGGTGGAAGAGCTCAAGAAATTCAAAGTAAGTCTCTCTGCTCATGATTTGTTAAGGGATCCTCCTATTAGAGATGCAGTACTAGGGTCTCTTGAAAAAGATATGCTTTCTGAACAAAAGGGTGCTTCAAGCCAAACTGATACAAATACTTTTAAGTATTTATGTCTAAAACAAGCTTGGGAAATTATGCACTGACAGCTAACCCCCAAGGATGGGAGACTAAGGTAATCCTCGTGTTACATGATATTCCTATTCATAAATCCAACAGTGTTGGAGTATCAATAGAATCAACAGAGGAGGTGGAAGATCAAGTATGGTTGTCAGATCATGTGCATCAGACTACAAAGGGTGAGCTTCCAATAAAAAAATCTCAACAAGCCATAAATGAACCAACTGACACAGAGTTTGAAGGGGACATGGCAGTAAAGGCTGAAGTAGCCTTGGAGGATATTTCAGTACAGGAACTTCAAAAACCCGCTGATGAATGTCCTATAAGATGTGAAGAACTTAATGAGAGAGTTGATATTCTGAGTAGTCACAATCCAAAACCGGAACAAATGCCAATAGGAAAGGAATTTAGGGAGTCCCTTCACTCATCACATTCTGTTTTTCCTCTTTCTATTGATGAATTCAGTAAAGAAAATTCATAGATTTTGTGTATTAATGACAAGGTAGCTGATGGGATTTATATGGATGTGCAGGAAAATACATATGGTGTTGAGAATAACAATGTTGCTGCCATCACTAATGAGCTTGATCATCCTACTTTAGGTAAAGATGTGCTTGAAGATCAGTCTATGAGGCCTCCTGACAAAAATCATGATGGGGAAGTTACTATGCATGATGAGGCTTTTACATTTTTGACACTGATCCCTCATGAAGAAGTGCACATAGGTGAAAAGTTCCATGTTTATACTCCTGAATCTTTCCAATCTGATTTTCACCCTAAATTATTCATTGAAGACTCCAATTCTATTTTGCATGTTCCAAATGCAAGAGGGATATTGAACCATCAGTGGAGACCTCCTGATGAAAAAGGTATTACCTCTTCACAGGTGCAGGATGATGAACACAACATTTAGTTTACAACAGTACAAAATCAGGTTGTTTCTCTCCTTGCTATGAATTTTGAATCTTATAAATTTGATTATGGGAATTTAGAAAAGGAAACTTGCATGTGGATTAATCATGGTCCTAATGAGTCACCTCAATTATTGATTATTCTTCATTATGAGGTTGAGTTTGAATGCTACATTTTTTAGTTTTATTTTGCTGAGTATAAGGATAAATTTGCATTTTTGAGGACTGTTACCATTACCTTGTTGTTTTTCCATGCATTGATGAGCCATATGGGGGTGGGCCTCAGTTCACCCTTTCTGATAATGAGTTGTTATGAGTCTCTTTGTACATAGTTTGATTTGAATAAATGCAGATTGCTCTGCTATCTTTAAGTTTTTTTCTACTTTTGCTTTCTTTATATTAGGTTGCTTTAGTTTAGGGTTTGCTTTCGATTTGGTGTGTTTTTTCTCTGCTCTTGCTTTGGAGGTCTCCTTGTTTTCTTCTAGATGTGTTGCACCTGCATGGAAAATATATCATTATCTGGGACTGTTCTAAGTATTTCCTTGATGAAATTTGATCCTGTGTCTTGAAAGGATGGTTGAGGTCTTTGTTATCATCATGTAGTCTGAATGTCCGATTTCAAGAGGATGGGTCACTGGTTTGATTTTGAAGTATTCTGAAATCTTATATCTTCATACATCTTAAAGATCCTGAGGTTGCAATAGGATCCTTGTGAGGTCTTGTCAGGTGAAAAATCTTATTTCTGCTCCAGTGCCACTATGGTTCTCAGCCCTGAGTGTGAAATTCATTGTTCACAGGTTGAAATAAAAGTGAAAAGAAAAGAAGTTAAAAAAAGAAAAGAAGAAAATAAAACATATTGAAAATCAGAAGAGTGAATTCAACTTATCAGGAGTATCTGAATATCTCTATCAGGGCTATAGACTCATGGTTGGTAGTAGAGCTATGTTCGGGAGATTCACAACGATAACCTCATCGGGGCTATGGATGCCTGACTGGTAGCGAGGCTCTATCTAGGTTGCTTTTAAAGTTAGAATCTTTACGTAGCATGACTTGACTGAACTTGGTTTCTATGGTAGCTAAAGCAAGGAAATGAACTCATGTGCACACACTTGGATTTTTAGTCTATAGAAAGTTCAATCTGCCTTTGGTTTTGATTCTTTAATCTTTGTATTTTGATTTATTTGTCCGATGATGAGATCGAAACCATAGATTCTAGGTTCTTGATTCCTATTTGTCATCAAAATTCTCTAGAGCATTTCCCCAACAGAGTCGCCATTTGTTGTGCAATTTTTGCACACACACCCCGCTGAAAGCAGGGACCCTCTTTTTCTTTGATCTTTGGTGTCTTGGCCCTTTGATTTTAAGGATTTATCTTGCTTTGGCACGAGCCTAAATGTTTATCTTGTTTGCCTAAGTGGTACCCCTAAGTTATTCATTGAAAATCTTAGGTTCTGGGTGAATTTCAGGTTTTTACCCTGGTTCGAGAGTTTCTACCCCGTGCGGATTGTCCTAGATCCTACTCAAACTCCAGCTGAATGCTGTGGTTCAAAAATTTTTGGCCCTCACAGAATTCCGCGTGGGTTGAATTTTTTCAAATTCTGTCTTGTTGTCGGGTTCCTGAATTTTCTTGCTTGTCTTTTCGGCAGCATTAATGTCATTCATACTATTGTAAGGGGTATATTTAGTCAATTTCTTGAGGATATTTTGCCATTATGATGTATTGTATGTGATTGATTGAGCTAAGGAGTGTATTCTTTAAGTGCTGAATTTGATTTGGGGCACTGGATTTGTGAATTGTTTAATTTAAGTGGTGATTTCTTGGGCATTTTTGTTGTTGTCTTTGTTGGGCACCATTAAACTCACATTTGTTATCTCTGAGATTGATTTCCACTTCACCAAATGGTACGTATGATTTCCTTGCTTTGATTGATGAATGTTGGCAATGCTTTGGCGATTTTGGCTTGCTTGGGGTTCAGATTCTTGTGTGTTTGAGCACTTCATGGCTAGGGTTGTGTGATATTGTTTTATTTATCATCTCCCAAGTAAGTTCTGAGGTCATTCATTCATTCGCATTGTGGGATAACTTTCTTGTGAGCCCTGAATACCCATAGTAAGGATTTAGCAGTTGAAATGATTGAATCCTGAGCTTGCCTATGCATCAATGGTAGATTTATAGGGTTTGATACTTAGGGCATCACCATTTCGCCTTAGTTTTATTTTTGAATGGGCCTAGAATTTAAAGAAAATATGTATAAGGTCTATATCAAACTTGCCGCCTAGCCTAGGTTCCTAAAATTTATGATCTATCTATCAATTTGAGCGAAATAATGTGATAAGGCCGATATTCGAGTTTTTCATCCATATCGGGATTTTCCGGCTTTGGCAGATTTTCTTGATTTTCCCACTCCTCTTCTTTTTCTTGAAATTCGCAAGCTTTTGGAGATTCATCTTCTTCGCGGATTTCCTTCGACTCTGGATTTTCCCGAAATCCTTTGTTCCCTGGTTTTTCCAAAATTTGCAGAATGTCTCCTCCTTTGCAGAAATCTGTCCCGCGTAGATTTTTTTGGAATCTGATGGAATGTGAAGAAATATGAAAGAGCATGACTTGTTAATGGATGTTATACATTTTATGATTAATTGGTGCTTTTTTAAGATGTCACATGCTGTCTCTTGATTGATGATGATCAGATTAAATTGCTAATAAGTGTTTTCATGTTTATTCCACTGGAATCCGTCTAGCCCAGAATTTTCTAAAATTCCTCCCTAGCTTGGATTCCACGAGTGGACTTGAAACCCAAACTCTGATATGATCATTTTACTTGAGATTTAATGACACCTTGCTTATATGGGATTCATTTAAATGATGATTTTGATTGATTAACCTTTGTTTGTGTGATCTTTACTATGGTTCCCTTTGTTGAGTGCAGGCATAATCTGACAAGGTGGAAACTGGAAAGGCTAAGAGTGATATGGAGGGATCTTCCGTATCTAAAGTAGAAAGGATTAAGATGGATGTCAAAAAAAAAATCCCATAGACCAAGATTACCTCTATCTGGTCAGAGGTGACTGACACGAACATTAGACTATGGGATTATGAGGAATTGGGATAAGTCGGTGAAACAGTCAAGGGAAGAAATTGCATCAATTGAGAGATGACTTAGGGTTTTTCCTTTACAACCTATGGCCAACTTGGATAGGGTGCTTTTGAAAGTTCATGAAATGCTGGATCAGAATAAAGACAAAGGGGAAGACAATTAGTAATTGGCTACATCGAGATTTGTGCTTCCCAATTATTTTTCCATGCATTGGTCTAAGCTACATTGGAGATTCCAGGCCGACCTAGATGAAGTTCATGCATTTAATGCATGTTTTATTTCATTTTGAATTTCTCTTGGCCGACTTGTTGTGCCTTATTATTATTGTAAAATCTTATCTAGGTCGAGATGTTTTGGGGGGTTCTATAAATGTGGAATTTTTCCTCTTTTGTAAGGGTTAAGAAGTTTTAGATATAATAACATAGAGAGCTAGTTAGAGCGAATTAGTAGAGAAAGTGTTAGCAAGTAGTTGTTCTCAAGAAAATATTATAACAGAAAGCTAGAATTGTTGCTACAGTGGATAATTTTTGCAAGTAATGACATTGTGATTTGGTGCCATACTTGTGATTTTCTTATCTTGCATGGTTCTTGTCGTTCTATCTTTAGAATTTCTTTGAGGAGGTTAATATTTAGATTAGATTTGATTTAATAATGTTTATGGTTTGACATTTGAAGTGTTGTAGCAATCCTGGTCCATACTTTTCGCAACCAACTAATTGTTAGTTGCTTTGCAAATTTATCCTGGACTTTTTACATTCATTGTGCTTAGTTCAATTGTGAGGGTTTATTCATTTCAATTGTGAAAGGGTTGTTTGAATGAATGTTCATGATTTGAAAATATTAACACCTTAGAAGATTGCACTATTTCTATAAGATTGCAGATTTATCTGGGTCAAGTAGAGATCAGTTTTAAGGGATTGGTCCATTTTGAGTATTGGTCATTTGCATTGTTAATCTTAGGTTTGGTATTAAGTTTAGAAATCTCTTTGAAACCCTTATATTTTTTATTATTTCTTTGATTACTGGGTTAAATTTAGGATTGAAGTATCATCTTATTGTTAGATCTGATAAATTGAGATTCAGTATTTTGCTTGTAGTAAGGTCCCATTGTGATTACCAGCATTTTCACATTATCACTGAGTTGTTTATGCATTGTCAAGACCTGAAATTAGAGACCTTGGGGTTATCTCTTGAGGCTTGCTGATAGAGATTTACTTTTTAAGTGAGATAGGATATTATATTCTATCTGAGTTGTTGTTGTGCAGAAAACATCATCAACAAGGTCAAATGATGCCAAGCAATAAGCATAATGGCATAATAATCATCCACAATCAATTAAATACATCACTTTCCAAAGGTACAGACGACATTAAATGCAATTGACAAGACAGTCAAAAAACCTGAGAACCCGACAGCAAGACAGAATCTAAAAAAATATGACCCACACGGAATTCTGTGAAGACTGAAAATCTCTGAATCATAGTGTGCAGCCAGAGTCCAAGCAGGATCCGAGAAAATCTAGAAGGGATGGAAAGTCCCGAACTTGGCTCAAAATTAAAGATCTTCAAATAATAGCTTAGGTGGAATCACCAAGGAAATCAAAGTAAACATTTTAGCACATGCCAAAGTAAGATAAACCCTCAACACAAAAGGGCCAAGACACCAAAACCAAAGTGAAAGAGGGTCCCTGCCTTCAGCAGGGCATGTGTGCAAAAATTGCACAAAAAATGGTGACTTCTGCTAGGAAAATGCTCTAGAGTATTTGATGATGAACAGGAATCAAGAACCTAGAATCTCTAGTTTCAATCTCACCATCAAACAAACAAGTCAGAATGCAAGGATTTAAAGAATTAGAACCAAAGGATAGACCGAACCTTTCATAAACTGAAAATCCAAGTGTGTGCATATGAGTTCATTTCCCTCCTTAAGCTACTGCAGAAACCAAGCTCAGTCAAGTCAGGCTACGGAAGGATTCTAACTTCAAAAGCAACCTGGATAGGGCCTTGCTGCCAGTTAGGCGTCTATAGCCCTGACGAGGTTATCGTTGTAACTCTCCTGAATATAGCTCTATTGCTAGCCAGGCATTTATAGCCCCGATAGAGATATTCAGATACCCCTGATAAGTTGAATTCATTCTTTTGATTTTCAACATTTCACTTTTCTTTCTTTTGATATTCTTTTTCGTGTCATTCTTCATTTCAACCTGTGAACAATGAAGTTCACACTCAGGGCTGAAAACCACAGTGGTACTGAAGCAGAAATAGGATTTTTCACCTAACAAAACTTCACAAGGATTCCTACAGTAACATCAAGATCTTAAGATATATGAGAGATATAATATTTCAGAGTACTTCAAATTCAAATCAAGACCAATGACCCATCTTTTATAAATCAAACATTGAGACTGCTGGCAATAGCAAAGACTTCAACCATCCTTTCAAGATACAAGACTAAAGTCCACCAAGAAAATACTTAGAACAATTCCAAATAATGATATATTAGCCATGCAGGTGCAACACACCCAGGAGAAAACATGAAAAACCACAAAGCAAGAGCAAGACAAAAACCAAAACAAACCAAAAGCAACCCTACACTAACAAACAAAAAGCAAAGCAGAAAGGGAAACCTAATCTAACCAAAGCAAAGCAAAGCAAACAAAACAAAAAGGAAACCTAATCTAACTATATACAGGAAAAGATTTGGGAACAACTCAAGAATGGAAATAATGCTTCAAATACTGCCCATTGACAAGCAGTGGGATATCCTCTCCAGTGAGAGTTTTCAAATGGAAAGTATTATCTCCCAGAATTTCTGCAATCTGGTAAGGGCCAAGCCAAAGTTTATCAAATTTTCCATGCCCCCCCTTATGATCATGGGCTTTATCCCATTGAAGAACCAAGTCAGAAATCCTAAAAGCTTTAACCTTGGCTCTTTTATCAAACCATCTCTTGACAACCCCCTGATGTTTAGCAAAGTTTTCCAGGGCTTCATCTCTTTTTTCCTCAAGATGTAATAATTCAGCAAGTCTAGCCCCATGTTTATCTCCCTCAGCATAATAGTCATTAATGAGCTGCAAGGTAGGGATCTTTAAATGAATGGGAAACATAGGCTCTAATCCATAAACTAGGTGATAGGGTGATATTCCTATGGAAGTCTTATATCTAGTGCGATCTGCCCAAAGAGAAAATCTAAGTTGGGTATGCCAATCCTTCATATTTCTTTCTAATAGTTTGTGGATAACAGTCAGGAGATTTTTCTTGGATGACTCATCTAAACCATTACCCTGAGGGTAATAGTTGGATGCAAATTTAATGATAATCCTATGATCAAAAGCCCAATTAGAAAAATTTAATGATGAAAACGCAGGACCATTATCACAAACCAAAGACATAGGACACCCAAAACGATTAATAATACCTGATTCGATGAAGTTAATAACTACCTCTGAAGTGAATTGCTTGCAAGCAAGGGCCTCAGTCCATCTTGTAAAATAATCAGTGACAGTAAGGATATACCTATGTCCTATAGAGGAAGGTGGATTGATGGGACCTATGAATTTCATTCCCCACTATGTAAAAGGTTTTACCTCGAATACTGGTTGGAGTGGGAGTGCTGCATACTTCTCTCTAGTGGTCACAGTCTAACACACATGACAAGTTCTGACGTGGTTGTGTGTATCTTTGAATAGTGTAGGCCAATAGTAACCAGCTCTCAGAATCTGGTTCACTGTAGAAGGTGTTGATCCATGGCTTGTACCATATCTGCCATGAAACTCCAACATCACTCTTTCAGACTCTACCTTTCCTAGGCACCTCAAATAAACAACCTCATGATTTTTCTTGTATAGGACAACTCCTTTCAACATGAAACTATCACTCTTTAAGCGCAACGCCCTCCTTTGTACTGAATTAAGATGATTAGAGAATTTTTGAGTCAGGAGATAATGAACAATATCATCATACCATTCGCCAGGAGAAACATCCTCTAAATTATAACTCTAAGCTGTAAGATTAGGGCATGTTTCCGCCATTGTCTATGTAAGCCCTTGCCCTCTTACCAACTTCATGGGTTGAATTTCCATATCATACTCTTGTAACATAGTTACCCACTTGGCTCTATGTTCTCCTAGCTCATTCTGCGTCAATAGCAGCTTAACTATAGGATTAGGAACTACTGCAAAGATTTTGTTTCTGAGGATATAATGCCTGAATTTCTTTATAGCTCTGACTAAGGCATAAGCCTGATTTTCCACACTTGCATATCTCAGGTCTGCATCCTTCAATGGTGCACTCATGAATGCTATGGGATGCTCATTTCCTCGATCCAACTTTTGAGTTAACATAGTAGCACATGAATGATCAGAGGAAAACAAATATATATAGAATGGTTTAGCATAGTCTGGACTTACCAAAACAGGAGCTTCAACAACAACCCTTTTTATCTCCGCAAATGCATCTTTTACCTCTGCATTCCATTCAACTTTGGCCTCCTACTTTAACATAGCATTCAACGGCTTAACTATTTCTGTGAACCCAGTGATGAACTTCCTCACAAAGTTGATCTTGCCAAAGAATGATTTCATTTATTTCTTAGTGGTAGGCGGTGGAATCTTAAGAATGGATTCTATGCATTCTAATCAATGGAAATTCCCTTTTCAGAGAGAACATGCCCCAAAAATTTACCTTTTGTTACTCAAAAGATGCATTTCTTTGGGTTGAGTGATATCCCAAACTCTCTACATTTCTGAAAAAATTTGCACAAATTTGAGATATGATCACCTCTCTTCTTGGAAAAGACTGTTAGATCATCCATATAAATGATTATGCACTTACCAATTATGTCTTTAAATGCAATGTCCATAGCTCGTTGAAATGTGGCTCCAACATTAATTAAGCCAAAAGGAATCCTCTTGTAGGAAAAAGTGCCCCACTTGGTGGTGAATGCAGTCGTGTGCCTGTCCTCATACTGCACCATGACGTGGTTGTATCCTGAATAACCATCCAAGAAGGACATCATCTGAGATCCATTGACAATCTGGAGCACTTCATCTAGTGAGGGTATTGGATAATTATCTTTCTCTGATGCTCTATTTAGATTTATGAAATCCACACATAGCCTTATTTCACCATTTTTCTTTCGTACTAGAACCAGCTTTGCAACCCAAGTCGAGTCTGACTGGAAATATTATTCTTGCAGACAACAATTTCTGCACCTCCTTCTGTATTATGGGTTCCAGTAAAACATTGATGGGCCTTTGCCTCTGTCTGAAAGGTTTTACTCCTAGATTGAGAGGAATAGTATGGGTTATGATTGACGTATCATAAGTCTTTAAGTCTTCGTAACTCCAAGCTATCACATCCAGATATCTATGTAGTGCATCAATGATTCCTTTCCTTTCTTCAAGAGTGCATACTCTACCAATAAAGACATTTTTAACATCCTCTTGGGATCCCATATTATATATGTCACACTGTCCACTAATGGATTATTTCCTGGTATCTTGTTCCTGCTCCTTAACCTTGTCTAGGTCAAAGATCCTTTCTAATTGCACCATTCCCCTGGGAATTGTGTTGGTCTTCATATTGATTACCCCTTCCAAGTCCATCTTAGCTTCTTGGAGTTCAGTTTCGTCAATGATCTGAGAAGCAAAGACATCTGTACTAGTAATGAAATCCAGGATATGCTTGTGGTCTTCAAATACCTAGAAGTTGGTGATATTATTAGGTACTGAGGGTACTGGGGGCAGCTCCATAGTAAACTTCTTTAATCTGGAAAGAGACAGAGGCTGCAAGGTACTAGCCACCTGAGCAAGAGAATCATCTATCTGGTTCTTATTTCATGGAATCAACTGAATGTTGAAGGCATCAAATCCTTCAATGAGGTCCCACACTCTATGTCTATAGTTGGTCATTCTCCTGTCATGACAAGAGTATTGTCTCCTAACTTGCTTGACTACTAAATCAGAATCTCCAAAAACTTGCAAGATCTTAACTTTTTTCTTCAATGCCATTAACAGTCCATGCACCAAAGCTTCATATTCTGCTACATTATTCCTACAGTGAAATAAAAGTCTATGAGCAACAAAAAATGTCTTACCTCTTGGGCTAATTAGCTTGAAACTTGCCCCAGCTCCATTCTTTGATTTGGACCCATCGAATCTTAAAGTCCAACAACTAGTAACTGCAAACTTTCTTGCTTTTTCACTTGCACCATTGCTGTTGGATGGTCTTTCAAAAGACATTACTCTTTTCCCTCTGGGATCTTCTTGAATATTATGGATATCAATTTTGACTATAGGAGTGGGGTTGATATGTTTCTGTATTTGTTCCACTACAACCTGGCATAAGCAACAGTTTAGTTTTGAATGAGATGTGTTATGCACCCTGCACCAACTAGGCAAGAGTAGCTCTCCAAAGTTCATTCCTCTTCCTAGTTGAACCTGATCTTCAATGCACTTCTAAATGAACTTTTAAAAATTATCTAGCAAACCAAGCTGACCATCCTCCAAATCACTATCATTTTCAGCTGGTTCGATTAGGACTTCAATACCACTAGATTTTGTTGTAAGGTCAACAAGTGTTGTGTGGAACATAAGAACTTTCTCCATATTTGGCTCTTCAAGAGGAGCAACAAGCATATAGTTACCCATACTTCTGATACCAAAATTTTAGTAGAGGTTTTTTGATATTCTGTAATCATGTACTTCATTCTGGGTTCTCTTTCAATTCTAATCTGGTTCGGCACTCCCTTCCAGGGAAGCCACATGTGGGAGTGATCAGTCGAGACATATCCATTCAAAACCCTGGTGAAGTCTCTTCCCAAGATTAAGCCATAAGCATCAGGGATGTCAGCCACTTGTATATTGATAACCTATTGGATTCTAGGATCAGAAGCAACTTGCATATGAATCATATTTAACTCTCCTACAACATTGACTTCAGTCCTATCCAATTGTGTGACTTTCTTCTGTGAGTCAGCAGGAGTAATACCCATAGCTCTACATACACCGAAAGGCATAACATTGGTTGAAGCACTAGAATCCAGCAAAAAATTATCTAGATTCTTACCGAATATTCAAACATAAATCAAGAATGGAGGTTTGTTTGTTTTCCCTTGAAACAGAGTTAAGGGAGTATCTACTTGAGCAACTTGAGATTTGTCCTTTTCTTTCCCAGCATCTCCAAGGGGCATATGGACTTGATTATGAGTCTGATTTTGTCTTCCTACTGATTGAGAACTAGATGCTCTATTGATTCTCTCGCTAACTGATTTATTTTGTGACATGGAATTTGCATTATAAGATCCTAAGACTGCATTCCTAATGGTTGGAACTCTTAATAACTCAAATGCAGATAGGATTACCTTTAATTTTCTGATTTCTACATCAACATATAGGGCCAATTGTTCCTCACTCAGATCAGTAGAGGTATCCTTTGGGTATTCCATCATCCTGTCTTTGTTTGCATCAACATTTCTCCCTCTTGGCACATCAGCATGTCCTAGATCTTGAGATAAATATTGCTTGGACACCTGAGGTAGTGATGGATTATTGCTAGCGTTAGGGTCTAGAGGCATGTTGAAATTGTTTGGTGGAATGGAAGTAGTGAAGGGGCCTCCAGCTTGTGGGAATCTATGTGGAAATTCCCTCAAATCATACTTCTTAACAAGCCTCTGGAAAGTCTGTACATCCTCAACAAAAGCCTCCTCTTCGACATAAGCCTCTTCTTCGTCTCTAGGACCATTATTATTCACTGGATTCTCATCGAATAACTATGTCATTTCATCCCCATTACATACCTGGTCTGCCTCTTCCTCCAACTGGTTAGATTCCTCTTTAGGTACATTTTCCTACTTTGAGGAAAAGGAGCATGGTTCAATACCAACACCGATGAATCATAAGGATTGGATGGTATTATTTCCTAACCGCTTGCATTGTTCTCTACTTCATACTGAATGATTGAGGCTGCTATTTGGAATTCTTGACAATCTAACTCAGAATGTTGAATCATTTTGTGGAGCCTACACCATCTTGATAGAGCAGCCTTAGCTAGATATACACCACTAGGAGGTTTCTCTTGATTAGCTGGTTGATTGGAAGAATAATTGATAGGTTGACTGACTGGTTGATCCAATGGGGTGGGGACTCCTCCATTGTTGGGTCCTATGTTCCAAGTCCTGTTTTGTCTTGGCGGCTGCCGCCTATCAAATCCTTGTCCACCACCTTGGTCTCTGTCAAAGTTCTGACCTGAGGATTGCCCCTTATCATAGTTTTGTCTTCTATCATTATTATACCCTATGTCATTATTGAATCCCCGATCATTGTTGTATCATTTTTCATTGTTGTAACCTCTGTCTTGGTTATATCCTCTGTCGTTAGTGTATCCTCTTTCATGATGTTGCCCTCTATCAAAGTGTTGTCCTTGTGGATTCTCTCTACTTTGATTGGACTACATATTTCTCTGAGCAACCTACAACTGACTATTCTTACTCTTCAAGTAAGCCACCTCCATATTCAACTTCTTTATTTGCTCAGACAATTCATCTAGTCTCTCTTTGTCAGGATTACTATATGGGGGCTGATTCGCATTATTCTGGGAATACCCTATTGCAGCATTGGCATTCAGTGATTGATTCAAGACTTACGAATTTTGTAGGTATGAAGGATAACTAGCGTGAGGCTAGATATGCAGAGGTTGATTCATATTTTATTGAGGGTAACTAATTGTGGATGAAACTTGTCCCACGGGAGGTCCTGGGTGAGGGACCAGAGGCAACTGAGGTATCAGATTCATGATTGGAGTATGGTTTTCCAGAGCCTATTTGAGAGTTGGAACTTGTCCAGGGTGAGAAACGGGTCCTAATGAGGGTAAAGGCCTAGACAGATGTTGCTTTAGATTAGTGCTAACTTTCACAGCTTCTGCATATGCATCCAATAGACTAGCAGGAGGGTTATTACTCCACTTCATAAAGGTAGTTGTCAAACTATCAAGTCCCTCATAATAAACTTCTAAAGCAGTGGGCTCATCAATATCATAAGGGGCTTGTAGTCTAGTATAAGCACAATCAAACTTATTGTTGAAAGATCCTATAGGCTCATTGACCTCCCTTTTAACATTAGTGAACTGACGGTAGAGCTCATTGGAACTAATGGGAATTTAAAACTTCTACAAAAAAGAAGCCTCTATCTTAGTCCAATTAGTTTTTGGGCATAACATTGTAAACGGAAAAACTTAATGGAGATGGGTTGGTTGCTAGGAAAGCCATTGGTGGAGATGGGGGTGGTAATGGCTGATTTGTGACAGGTTGAGGTTGTGCAATGGGAATTTCCTTAGACTTAGATGAAGATGATGAAGATGACAGAGGTGGATGGGATGATGATGATTCTCCCCTTCTATTGGTCCTTCTAGACCTAGTGGGGTCTGGTAATTCCTAAAATTCCTCCTCTCTTGGAGCAGATCTTGTTCTTCTTCTGAATCTTTTAGGACAGATGGCATTTAAAAATCAATCCAGCTTGCTTATTCAAGCTCTCCTTCTAGTGCCAATCTGTTGATGATGTTTTCTGCACAGCAACAACTTAGACATAATATAATATCCTATCTCACTTGAAAAGTAAATCTCTATCAGCAAGCCTCAAGAGATAACCCCAAGGTCTCTAATGTCAGGTCTTGACAATGCATAAAAAACTCAGTGATAAATGTGAAAATACTGGTAATCACAATGGGACCTTACTACAAGCAAAATATTGAATCTCGATTTATCAAATCTAACAATGTAATAATACTTCAATCCTAAATTTAGCCTAATAATCAAAGAAATAACAAAAGATAAGGGTTACAAAGAGATTTCTAAACTTAATACTAAACCTAAGATTAACAATGAAAATGACCAACACTTGAAATGGACCAATCCCTTAAAACTGATTTCTACTTGACCCAAATAGATCTACAATCTTATAGAAATAGTGCAATCTTGTAAGGTGTTTAAGATTTTCAAATCATAAAAGTTCATTCAAACAACCCTATCACAATTGAAATGAATAAACCCTCACAATTTAACTTAGCACAATGAATATGAAAGTCTAGGCTAACTTTGCAAAGCAACTAACAATCGGTTGGTTGTGAAAAGTATGGACCAGGGATTGTTGCAACACTTCACATATCAAACCATAAACATCATTGAATCAAATCTAATCTAGATATTGACCTCCTCAAAGCAATTTTAAAGATAGAATAACAAGAACCATGCAAGATAAGAAAAATGAAAGTATGGCACCAAATCACAATGTCATTACTTGCATCAAATTATCCACTGTAGCAACAATTCCAGATTTTTGTTACAATATTTGCTTGAGAACAACTACTTGCTAACTCCTTGCTCTACTAATTCACTCTTAACTAGCTCTCTATTTTATTATATTCTAAAACTTCTTAACCCTTACAAAAGAGGAAAAATGCCACATTTATAGAACCCCCCAAAACATGTTGGCCTAGATAAGATTTTACAATAATAATAAGGCACAACAAGTCGGCCAAGAGAAATTCAAAATGAAATAAAACATTCATTAAATGCATGAACTTCATCTAGGTTGGCCTGGGATCTTCAATGTAGCTTGGACCAATGCATGGAAATATAATAGGGAAGCACAATTCTCGATGTAGCCAATTACTAACTATCTTCCCCTTTATCTTTATTTCAATCCAACATTTCACGAACTTTCAAAAAAACCCTATCCAAGTTGGCCATAGGTGGTAAAGGAAAAACCCTAAGTCGTCTCTCAATCGATGCAAATTCTTCCCTTGACTGTTTCACCGACTTATCCCAATCCACCTTATAAGTTGGGTATTTGTCAATGACAACAATGTAGGTGGCCGCATCATCCAACTAGTGCTCAGAAATGGAATCCTCATTAATTGGGGCATAAACATCATGCCACCACTTCCTCAACTGTTCCAAACTCAAATATTTGGGGTCGATCTTCCTTCTCCCTGTCATAATCTCAAAAAAGGCAATGGAGCCATTGTATACATCAGCTAGGGTATCATCAATCTGCCTCCTCTATTTGTAGATCTTTTTCAAAACCTTTTGCCTAATTTGCAATGCTTCAAACCACTCCCAAGGTTGAGCAGCTCTGGAGGAAGGAAGAATCTTATCACTTACTAGCTTATCCCTGGGGTACTCCATGATAGTTCTGGTTTTCTGCAATAGGAGATCTGTATCTTCCTTATCCTGTTCTAACACTTCCTTCAACCAATCAGTTGTCCTTACAACATCTTTCCCAGTTGAAAAAATCTCCTTAATGGCCTCATTACCTTTGGTTCACACCCCCTGTAGCCAATTCGTAGTAGTAAGAGTGGAAGCCTTCATCTTTTCAAGCTCAGTAATGGTCTCTTGAGGTAAAGGATTTGCATTAGAAACTGAAGGATTAGTGGATTGCAAGGGCTTCATCAAATCTTCCAAGCACTTCTTGAGATTCTCATTTTCTTTCTTTAGCTCCTGCTTGGTCTTTATTTCCTTCCTTAATCTACCCAAAATGACTGCACTAGACTCCTCATAATCCTCAATATCTTGCTCAACAGATGTAGGTCCCAGATTGAAAGTTTGAACATTGTAATCCTTTCCAACCACATCATCTCTATTTTTATCTGGAGCAAGGGTGGCAATGTGAACAACTCTATTATGAGCCTCATACCTTTCAATCCTTGAAATCACCCTAGCCTTCTTTTTACCTTTATCTTTCCCAATTTTGGCTAGCAGTGCATCCTAATTCGGTGGACTATCTTCCACAACAACTTATTTTCTCCTTATCTCCTTGTCTAAACAACCAGGGACAGTGGATTCGAACTGCACCTTACCCTATTTCTCCTCTTCTTGTTGACCTTTAGGTGCTTCTTCACACAAATTTTTCTTTTCATGAGTTTCCTCCATTTTTATTTCCTTTTCCTTAGCATGTTCTTCTTCTTGTACAGGTGATGGAATCTTCCATGTCTCCTCCTCTACTGGCGGTGATCTAACCTCCTCGTTTCCAATTGGTGACTCGGCTTAAGCTACCAAAGGATACTACATTACCTTTTCAATTTATGCCTCTGCACTATGAAGATCACCCCCATGAAACTCCTCTCCCTCAGTATCTGGATGATCCTCAACATTCTCTAACTCACCTGGTTTTCCTTGAGCTTCTTGAGCGGAATACTCATCATCATGTTGTTCCCTATGAGAAACAACTAGAGGAAGATCTGCTTTAGGTACACTATCCTTAGGAGGAGTCCTAGACCTCCTTGTATACACCTTGGCCTTCTCCTCTAAACTTTCAACATTTACCATCGATGGGGTAATCTTTTCCTCTCCTGCTTTGGAGCCTACCTTCTCTGACAACTTTATGATTCTTCTCCTCTTGGGCACAGGATCATCAACCTCAAGATTCTTCCCTTCAGTCTCTTTCTGTCCAGACTTCTTAGTCCTTGTTCTCTTCTTAGCCTTTGGCTTTCTCTATTTCTCAGCTTCCTGGACTTCCTCCTCTTGAACACCCTTTATCTTGATCTTGAAAGGGGAATCCAACTTACCCTTGCCTTTAGGATCCTGCTTGGTTGATTCTTCAGAGGTGGAGTGAGGATCCAAATCTCCCATTAGCTCATAGGTACATTTCACTCCCTCATTTTCCAACTCCCAAAGCTTTTGTTTTAGTCACATCTTGGTAAATTTGATAATTGGATCCATCAACTATTTTAATTCTTTCTTTTCCTCTTCTAACCAATCTACATCACCAATTGGTCTATCTTTTATTGCCTCATAAGCATGATCCTGGATCAAGTTTCCATCATCATTCAGCTGGTCTGGGACTGCCCTCACATTGTATAGTCAGACTAATTCAACTGGGAGGCAAGAGAACTTCTTTCTGACTTCAAATTCATCACTACAATTGGCCCAATAGTCCTCCAAATCAACCTTATGGCTATACTCTATACTGGCCTTCCTTTAGGCTTCTCCTGTGATATCAAACCTGGATCTCTTGGAGTGGAAAGACAAGCCAAGAGTACTCATTTCCTCTTCTGAAGCCTGGGCAGAACCAATGGAAGGACAAGCCTCTCCAGTGCCAATCCTTAATGGGAAATCTCCACCAAAACTAGTCTTATGCTTGTCTCTCTTGACAATGGCATCAAAGTCACAAATCTGCCTAGTGAATTCTAACAGTAGAATGTGATCAGTAGGGTATCTTGGAAGTTTGTATGGGGCTCTCTGGCAGCCATCAATCCGAATATAGGAGAAAGTCGGGAACTAAATAAACCATGCCCCATATTTCCTGATGAGTTCCTTTGCTTGATCTGAAATCCTAACATGCTATGTACCTTGAAGTAATCTAGTGATATGCATGGTGAATGCATCATTCACCCTCTTATAGCTCAAGCTCCCTAGATGCAACTAAGGGTAAACCTCATAGATAATATCTTGTCCAAAAGTGCCCCTTGTACTCAATCCTTTGTAGGGGTGGAATCTTGCAAGTGCATAGACCAAATATGAGGTCATTGTGAAGGACTTTATTTGCAACACATTGGACAACTGCTCATGAATTACTTCACTAATGACCCCTGCCCAATGGTAGTTAATCTTTTCTTGCTCCATCCTCACAATCACATGGCACATCCAATTCTCAAACATGCCAGCATTCTTCAATCCAACCACCCTGCTGAGAAGAGTGATGGCATCATAATACTCCTTCTTGAACTTTGCTCTGAATAACTGCTTAGGCAACTTGGAGTAGTGTGACTTGGGCTTCTCCAGCCAGGAATTGATAAACTGTTGTGACTTCATAGTTTGTTCATCGTAGAACTCCTGAGCTACCTTCATGTTGAATCCCACCACATGAGACCTGTCTGGAATATCAAAAGTTTGGCCAATGGAGACAGGGTTGAGATTTGCTACAACTCTCCATTTAGGACCAATAATTCTTTGTGTATCCCGATCACAGTGTCTAGCACATTCAAGGACCAACTCATAACACTGCACCATGGAAGGGAAACTAGCTACATGGGACAAGCCTGATTCCATCATCCTTCTAGCCACCAAAGGAGAATCCTCTTCCCCCATTCTTCCTTTAAATTCTTCATAATCCCACAATTTGACATTTGTATCAGTCACTTCTAACCAGATAGAAGTGATTTTACTCTCAGGGATCTTGCTCTTAATGTCCATTTTAATCTTCTCTGGATTAGACATTGAGGACCCAGCTGTTGCCTTGCTAGACTCAGCCTGCACTCAACAAAGAGCATAGTAAAAACCACAAGAAGGGGATGTTAATCCATCAGAACACCGTTAGAATAAACCTCATGCAATCAAGGTGTTATTAAAACTCATAAAATTCTCTTGATAAACTTCGGGTTTCAGAACCATTCAGGGAATCCGAGCCAGGGAGGAATTTCGGGAAATTCTAGGCCAGACGGATTCCAGCAGAATAATCAATAAAACACCTACTAACAATTAAATCTGATAATTTCCAATCAAAAAACCATATAGGAGATCACAAGATAGCATGAATAAAACATAAAATGCTTCATAAATCATTAATAAATCATGCTATCCATATTTCCTTACATTTCACCAAATTTCAGGAAAATCCACCAGAGACGAATTTCTGTGAAGGGAGAGACACTTTGCAAACCAGAAAAAACATGGAACCAAGAACTTCAGGAAAGTCCAGAGTCAACAAAAATCCACGGATAAGGTAAAATTCTGAAAGCAATGCAGATTTCGGGAACTCAAAGGAAATTGGGAAAATGACGGAGATTAGGAAAATTCGGGGTCGACGGAAATCCACAGAATATATTAAACTTTGAAAATGTCAGCGGATTCCAGGGATACCAAGGAGACCAGGAAAATCCGCTATAGAGGCGAATTGTCCCGAGGGAACGAAAAGTCCCAGACTGAGGATGAAACTCGAACAACGGCGTAAAAACACTATTTCACTCATAACATCAAATCAATCATGAATCTCAACGATTTAAGCTTAGGGAAAGTTTAATATGGGCCTTCCATATATTTTCTTTGCATTCTAGGCCCGTTTTACAGTGAAATAAGGTGGAATGGTATTGCCCTAGGTTTCAAACCCTATACATCCACCATTAACACAAGGCAAACCTATGACTCAGGTATTTCAATTGTCGATACCATACTAGGGGAAAATCATGATTCTCAAGCAAGTTCACTAAAATGAAAATAAACAAACCAACTCAAACATTACTTGGGAGATCATAAATTAATCAATGCTACGCAACCCTAGTCATGAAGTGATCAAATATTCAGGAATTCAAGCCCCAAAAGCTCTTATAACATCAACGTGCTATCCATAATCATCAATTCAAAGCAAAGCAATTGAAAACATACCATTATGAAGTGAAAAATGATCCCAAAATCAACAAATGTGAAGTAAAAGGTGTCCACAAAGAACAACGATAGGAATGCGCCAAAGAAATCCCCAGCAGATTCACAATTCGTAGACTCCACGCCTCAAATTCACCAAGCACTCGCAAGAAAGCACTCCTCAGGTCAAATGACACCAAGCAATAAGCATAATGGCATAATAATCATCCACAATCAATTAAATACATCGCTTGCCAAAGGTACATACGACATTAAATCCAATTGACAAGACAGTCAAAAAACCTGGGAACCCGATAGTAAGACGAAATTTGGAAAAATCTGGCCCACATAGAATTCCACGAAGACTTAAAATCTCTAAATCACAGTGCACAGCCAGAGTCCGAGCAGGATCCGGGAAAATTCGGAAGGGATGGAAAGTCCTGAACTTCAATGAAAACCCGAACTTGGCTCAAAATTAAAGATCTTCAAATAATAGCTTAGGGGAATCACGAAGGCAATCAAAGTAATTATTTTAGCACATTCCAAAGTAAGATAAAACCTCAACATGAAAGGGCCAAGACACCAAAACCAAAGCAAAAGAGGGTCCCTGCTTTCAGCAGGGCGTGTGTGCGAAAACTGCACAACAATTAGGATTTCATTGCTTTCTCATTGTGTTCTTCATTTTTATTTCCTATTTTGAGTATTGTTAATGGATTTCATGGGGAATCTTGATTCTCACTTGCATTTTATTTAAGTATGTGTTTGTTTCTTGTGTTTTGCAGGTGCTAGGATTGGGGTTCTAAATTTTTTTTCAGCAAAAGGCTAGTAGCCTATAAATTATATTAATATAATAATAGATAATTACAAAATGCCAAAATAAGGAAAAGTCTATGCAAGTTGGGAGTTTACATGGAAATATTTGCTTCAACCTAGTTGCAAGCCAAAATTGCATCAAAATACCCCAACTTTTGGAACCTTATACAATATAAGCTAACGAAGGAAACCAAAAAAGAGTGACTAGGAAAAAATTAGTCTCCCTTGTGAGGAAATTGAATAAAATAT
The DNA here is from genome assembly GCA_007258455.2 of Sequoia sempervirens. NCBI lineage: Eukaryota > Viridiplantae > Streptophyta > Pinopsida > Cupressales > Cupressaceae > Sequoia > Sequoia sempervirens. The sequence goes on from VDFB02058242.1 coordinate 391,772,118, forward strand.
TATCCTTGGTCCTCCTATATTGCTACATGGACTTGATTAGCTAGTAATGCTTATGAATGCACTAATATATTTATATGTGGTACTTGGCGATGCTCCCTTTATGTCCTTTAGATTGGTAATGTAGACCATGGTTGAAGACCTTGTGGGAAATCATGTCTCATGAGAATGGATACCTGATGCAAGAGCATCTAATGGTGTAGGGCAATCTTGCATCACCCAAAAAAAAAAATTCCTTAATTTCTTTAGTTGTTTTTGAGTTCCATGATGGAACTTAAGGGGTGTAAGACAACCAGGATTCAGAAAAGGAGAAAAGCAATCACTTACTATTTTTAGTAAGTCACCCTAAATGGGTTCGTATGGACCTAAAAATATACCCTAAGGAGTAGAAATAAAAAAAAAATTTGATCACAAAATAATCGTAATACCTTGCACAATTTGGGAGATATTAAAGTTTTTGTCCTAGGAAATTTCTCCAATACAGCTTGAAATTCAGATATGAAAACCTTAGAGGCCCCGAAATAACTAGAAAAGCTGATAAACTGACCTCTAGTGGGTTTGGTGTTTTAGATCTCTTCAAGAGCTTTCCAATGATATGTTATAATAGCCAATTGGATACTTGGATCAAAAGTATCACCCTGCGAAGTTGCCCCTCTAAAAAGTGAATTTCATTAAAATTTCTTCCTAGGCTAGAAATCAAATGGTGAGACTTTTGGTGCCAAAACATAAAGGAAATTTGAAATTTCAAGAACATTCTAGGGTAGTTATTGGGTAAAATAAAAGGGTTAAGTGGGGGTTGTAGATGGTGGCTCCAATAGTGTAAATTGTGGCTCCAAATAATACATTTTATTTTCAGAGTTGATTTTGGTGTAATGAATCAAGCCCATGAGGTTGTAGCATGTAAGTTTTGAATCTATAATTTCATTTTCTGGAAAATAATTGAAAGTGAGTTTTTTTTTGTCTCACATCTTCTATTTTGGTATCTATTGTGGTGATTTCTTTGGGTTTCAAGTGGTGTGGCCTTCATCAAGTGGTATTGGAGTAGTAACTCCTAAGTTTGTAATAGAGCATCGAATGTGAGGCAATTGCAGTAGGACTTGTGAGTGTGGGTTGAGTTCAAGATGCCTCCAAGACTTTTCCAGCATGGCAGAGGTAGAGGCTGAGGTGGTGGAATAAGAGATCCATCTAGAGATGAAATCAGATCCCTTAAAAGGAAATTAGAAACCTTGTAGCAAGAGGTTCGAAGAAGAGATGTGCATCAAGAAAGAGATGATAGTGAGGATGAAACGAAAGAGGGAATGGAAGAGGAAGAGAAGGATCCAATGGATCCTAGAGAAAGAAGAATGTTGCAAGCGATCTCAAGCATTGGGAAGAGACCTAAAATGGAGGTCTCAACTTTTAGTGGAAGTTTGGATCCTAAAGAATTAATCAATTGGATCAATGACCTGGAGGAATTTTTTGAGTTTGAGGAGATTGAAGATCTTCACAGAGTGAGGTTTTCAAAGAAAAAATTGAAAGGTCATGCAAGTATATGGTGGAAAGAGGTCCTGTTGGAACTGTAAATTTCTAATGATTTTCATGTTGTCCATACCCATGCATTTTCCAAATGAGTCCTACCTTGAGCACATTTTCCTCCCTTCATGATATTTTTACCCATATTTTGCCATATGGTCCCATAGTTTCCATTGGGTCATGCATTTTTTACATTATGGTCCCTATCGACATAAAGAAATCAGGGTCTTCCTGATCCATATTGTATTTCTGCGAGTATAAGTCTGTGTTGCCTATTGGCAAGACTTATTTGATGTCATAGCGATTGAAGTTTACTTACAGGCATCCATCAGCATGACATACACATTGTTTCGGCGATAGAGAAGGATCATATCAACATGAGTTATACCGTCAAAGTGATGTCTTACCGATTACATCATGTCTCATCGACCGAAGGTAGAAGGATTGACTTATCGACAAGAGTTAAAAGCTTCGGTGAAAGGTCATAGCGAAAAGGTTTATGTCTTGTCGACCGTGTGCGCATGGACTTGTTTTGGCCTGACCAAAAGTCTTCAAAGTAATGTCATAGCAAACTCGTCAGGTCTTGCCGAAAAAGTCTAATTTGTGGCTTTCGGTGAGAGAATTGAGTTGTCTCAGCGAACAAGAATGATCACGTGGGATTTCGTTGAAACATAATGAAATCTACAAGAGGTCTCCCTGATATTATAAAGTCACAATGACACGCAAGAGATAAAAGAGGGATTTTGGTGAAACATAATGTGGTCTGTGAGATGTCTCACCAACAACATGAGGTCACGGCGAAAGCGAATAAAACAAGGGGGCGACTGACAATGTTATAATTGCCTTCGGCATACTTACAGGGTTGTCTCGGTGACTATTCCAGTGTTGATTAATAAAATTCATATGATGTTGGCCAACATGAAATTTTCCTGAATACTACTATTGGCCGATGTTTGGAATGTGAAGTGACATGTCTATTCAGATGCTGGTGTATAAATGTTCATTCCTGATTGTGAATGGAAGGAAATCAGATCATATTAGATTACAGTAGGTAGATTAGGAATGGATATAGTAGAATAAAGTTCTCATATCAGAGAATATGATGCATGTTTTCAAATGGTGATTTCAATGAAAATTAGTTGGTGTGGTAGTTTATTTTTGGTGTCAATTTTCTATTGAGTTTATTGAAAAGTATTGCTAAGTTGTCTCCAAGTTGATTCTTTCTAGTTGTTTAAATTGATATAACAAGTTTATTTTTAGTTTATCAGTACACATTTGTTGTATCTGTGTGATTAATTGACAGGTTCTTTCAAGGAGAGATTAAATCCTTTTGGTTGATCATAATAATCAAGGAGATTTATTTGGATTATCAAAGTAGAGCTTAGTAGTCACAGTCTTGCATGTTTATACAAGTTATAAACAGAACATATGCCCACAATTTGAGTTTCTGCCATAATAAGTTGCCCACTTCTGTTTCATTTGACTCCACATACCCAATAAGGCAATAGTCTCTGCACTTCATCATTTGGATTCATTCAGTTTCTTTACATCTGTTAATTGAGCATTTTAGGATTTAGATTTAGAAGATTGCTATTGCTATTTGTATCAAGTTTGAATTCATTTGTTCACTTCCATCTACCATTGTGGACAAATCATTGCAAGAAAGATAATCATAAGTCAAGTCTGCTTCATTCAGTTAGGTACACCCACCTAGGTTTAGCAGTACCTGAAGAGTAGAAGGTTTAATTCATTTGACCTTGTCTGTTACCCTAAAACACACCAAGAGATTGGTAGCCTCTTGAGGCATTCCACCTGTGTTTTTGAGAGCTAACAAATTGGCGACTCTACTGGGGACTATTTCAAAAAATCCGGTTGAAGACTATCATATAGAGTCATTGAAGAAAAAGTTGTAATTTGAGAAGTTCAGAAAAGTTGATTCTACTGGGAGAAGATAAAAAATAGTTATTTCAAAAGAAACATTTTCCTACTTTCGAAAAAGTAGGTGGCGACTATGAAATTTTTTGATGAAGAATGGAATTTGTGTATGGAACAAAAAAGTATTTTGAAAAGCAGCAGTTGATAAGAGGAATTGAAGAATTAAAAAAGAAAAATCTGCAATTGGACAAGAATGAATACACAAATACATGCAGGTATTGGACCCCTCAAGTGCCTGATAGTACAACTGGAAATTTCTACAACGAGGGAAATGCATATCATGCACAATAGAACACTTATTCTCCACAACTGTCGAAGCAAGTAAATGCTTATCCAGTCCCTTCTGGACAAAGATTGGCAAGTTATCAAGAATTCCAATGTGATCAGTGTCAAGTGCAATGTCAATGTGATCAATGTCAAGTGCAATACAATTCTAATCCACTTGGAGATATCAGTCAAAATCTGCAACAAGGTATATATCGGAACCAACAATCTGAAAATGATGAATGTGTCAAAAATATTTGGAAGGCCCTTCTTGGCATAAGAAGAAATAAAGGAGAAGTTGGGCATTCTTTGATTTGGAGAATGTTAGAAATTTTTCTGCAAATGCCTACGAGTTACAGGCTCCACAAACCCAAGTTCATTCAACAATTCATAAAAGTGTATGAGCCAAACCCAATTTATTGGCCTGAATCATGGATACCAGTTTCTTTTGGTCAACTTGATGAATGAACTGACATTGTAGATAGGAAAAGGTATGAAGATAATTGTGATATCATGGATGAAGACAAAGACATTGATCAGAATGTGCAGCAATATGTATGCCAGGATCAACAATTTGAAGCAAAAGAAGCTGAGTTTGTACATATTCAAAGTTAGGACTCCATCACAGAATCAGAATGTGGAATTTACCCCTTTGATGCATTTCTTAGCATAAGGAGACATGAAGGAGAAGATGAAAGTTCTTTATACAATAGGATGATAAATATTTGTATGCAATTACCTCCTAATTGTAGGCTTACAAAGGCCATGTTTGTTGAGCGTTTGTAAGAGAGTGGGAGCCTAAATCGGTTTATTTTCCACAAAAGCAGCGTACCTTTGATCTAGTGAATAAATTCATTGATGCCATGGAGAAGATAAGGTATGAGAACAATATCAATGTTGAATCCAATGATTGTATTTCTGATAAATATGGGGAAAATGATCAAATAATGCAGCCAGTAGAGGATAAGACATGTGCAAGTCAATATGATTCCTGTGATAGCCTGCATGAAGAAGATGAAGATACAAGAGAATTGTCTTGCATAACATATTGTGACAGTGTATGTTATGATGGGTCTATTGAGTATTCAAATTTTGATTTAGAACATGGCGATTCTTGTTGTTCTTGTGATGATCAAGAGGAAGAGGCAATAAAAAACACAGGTCCATTCGACAGTGAAATAATATCTCTAGCTGCAGTTGAAAGCTACGAAGATACAGTTGATGAAGAAGAGGTTTGTACATTTGAAAATGGTTTCCAAACTTTTTCAAACCCTTTGTATGATGAGGAGTTAAAAGAAGATCAAATGATATTTTGCAAAGGTGTGTCCATGAATGAGTTTCAGGTATTTTCAAATCCACTTTATGATAAAGAGGAGATAATTTCAGACAAGCAAAATGATGGAATAAATGACTACGCCGGTAATGTTTTTGATTTCTCATTCTCTGATGATCTTGGACCTCTTTTTGATGATGACAAAAGTGAAGAATATAAATGTAGTGATGAAAATGTAGAAACATGTTCACTTAGCAATGAGCAAATTTCAAAATTGCTAACTCTTGAATACCAAAGATGTGCACATGATGGTGATCCTGAAGTCTTGTGTCTAGTTTACATTTGTTTTGGTAGTGAAGGTTCTCTGTGTAATGATTCATATGACTCCCAGTACATTTCTCGAAATGATGGAGAAACCTTTGAAGTTGATCAAAAGTCTGTGTTCATTCAAGATGAGGTTTGTTATTTTGAAATTTCTAACTCATATGGAGGAGACATTTGTCTGCATACCAAGGATGAGAGAAGTTCAGTTTTTATTGGTTCATATATGCTTGGTATTGAGGATATGAGTCATAATCGAGTGTTGTCTCCAAATGATGATACCAAAGAAGTGCAAAAGGTTTCAGATTTGTTTGTCTCAAACAATGTTGATATGACAGAGTTGTTTGTTTCTCAAGAGAAGCACTTTGATGATGAAATTTTAGTATAGCTGGGAGAATGGTTTATAATGCATAACAGTGAGAAAGATAATGAGGAATTTTGTGTTGGATATGCATATACTTTGTATGTTGAAGATAACAGAGATTTTCCCCATGATGATTCTCTAAAATATTTTAGTAACAGTGACAAGGAAGACTGCATGAATATCTTCAAGAGGAATCTAATGAACTCAAGGAAAAACCAGGTATTTGACAGGGGAAAGTATGGTTTGAGTTTCAGACTGTAATCATTCAAAACTGATGAAGTTGAAACACAGAGGATTAAGGGTTGCCAGTGCATGGACAACTCTTGCTTATCCTCTTTAAAATTCTTTTCCATGCACAGTAGTTTAGGGTTTTGTTCATCTCCATTTTGCATTCATTTTTCCATTCATTTCCATTTCCATTATGCTCACTGCTCATCATTTTGTGTCTGGTCTACTCACCCAAAGATCAGGATCCTTGCAATGATCTTACTATCATTCATCCCCAGACGGAGCCACTGTTGGAACTGTAAATTTCTGATGATTTTCATGTTGTCCATACCCATGCATTTTCCAAATGAGTCCTACCTTGAGCACATTTTCCTCCCTTCATGATATTTTTACCCATATTTTGCCATATGGTCCCATAGTTTCCATCGGGTCATGCATTTTTTACATTATGGTCCCTATCGGCATAAAGAAATCAGGGTCTTTCGAATCCATATTGTATTTCTGTGAGTATAAGTCTGTGTTGCCTATCGGCAAGACTTATTTGATGTCACAGCGATTGAAGTTTACTTACAGGCATCCATCGGCATGACATACACATTGTTTTGGTGATAGAGAAGGATCATATCAGCATGAGTTATACCGTCGGAGTGATGTCTTACCGATTACATCATGTCTCACTGACCGGAGGTAGAAGGATTGACTTATCGGCAAGAGTTAAAAGCTTCAGTGAAAGGTCATAGCAAAAAGGTTTATGTCTTGCCGACTGTGTGCGCGTGGACTTGTTTCGGCCTAACCAAAAGTCTTTGGAGTAATGTCATAGCGAACCCGTCAGGTCTTTCCGACAAAGTCTAATTGGTGGCTTTCAGTGAGAATTGAGTTGTCTCGGCAAACAAGAATGATCACGTGGGATTTCAATGAAACATAATGAAATCTACAAGAGGTCTCCCTGATATTATAAAGTCACAGTGACACGCAAGAGATAAAAGAGGGCTTTCGGTGAAACATAATGTGGTTTGTGAGATGTCTCACTGACAACATGAGGTCACGACGAAAGCGAATAAAACAAGGGGGGCGACTGACAGCGTTATAATCTCCTTCCGCATACTTACAAGGTTGTCTCGGTGACTATTCCAGTGTTGATTAATAATAGCTAGAACCAGAAAGGAGATAACACCTACCGTCCTCATAATCATAATAATGGAGACCAAAGAGGAAGAGGAAGATCTATACAAGGACTGGAAAGAAGAGGCTTTTGTGGAACTTTTTTTCAATGTAGAGAAGGACATAGAGCCTATGAGTGTCCTCAACATCAAGGAAGGACAAATAGAAGACTTGAGGGTAATGCACAAGTTACACATGTAGATGAAGATTTTGAGTCTTCAAATTCTGAGGATGTAGAAAGAGGAGAGGCTCTTGTCACTAGAAGAGCCTTGTTGAATGAGGAGAAGGAACCAACTCAAAGGAAAAATTTGTTTCCAACTAGATATAAGTGTGAAGGTAAATTTTTCGATGTTATTATTGATGAAGGTAGTACTAATAACCTTTTTTCAGAAGAGATGGTTAGTAAGTTGTGATTGGAGAGAAGAAGGCATCTGAATCCATACTGGATTGATTGATTGTAGAACGACCACAACACTTTGGTAATGAACAATGTCTGGTAAAGTTCAAGATAGGAAATTACCATGATGAGGTATTGTGTGATATTATACCTATGGATGTTTGTCATATGTTGTTAGGCAGACTATGGAAATTTTATTGGTGAGCAGTACATGATGGACATGCCAACACCTATTCTTTGACAAAGGATGGCGTTTGTCATAAGTTGAATCCCTTGAAAGAGGCAGAGGAAAATGTATGCAGTAATGCAAGAATTTATTTGGTTGATGGAAGAAATTTCCTAGAAGGTATGAAGCATGAACATATGTGTTTTGCATTGATCCCTAGAGTTGGTAAGGAGGATACTAATGAGGTACCTGTAGAGGTTTTAGATATGTTGAATGAGTTTCAAGACATTATTTTTTATAACGTACCTGAAGGTTTTCCTCCATTAAGAAAGATTAGTCATTAGATGGACTTGATTCCTAGAGCCAATTTTCCAAATAAGGCAGCTCATTGTATGACTCCAACAAAGAGTAAAGAGTTGAATAAACAAGTGCAAGAGTTGTTGGAGAAGGGATTGATTAGAGAGATTTTGAGTCCATGTGTACTACCTACAGTATTAGCACCAAAGAAGGATGGGGAATGGTGGATTTGTACAGGTTCTAGATCCATCAACAAGAACACCATCAAGTATAGATTTCCCTTTCTGAGAATGGATGACATTATGGATTGTTTGAGTGGACCTAAGCACTTCATGAAGATATATTTGAAGAGTGGATATCACTAGATCCTAATTATAGAAGGATATGAATGGAAGACAACCTTCAAAACCAAGGAGGACTTGTACAAGTGGTTAGTCATGCCTTTTGGGCTAACCAATGCACTAAGCACATTTATGCAGCTTATGAATGAGGTATTGAAAGGATTTTTAGGAAAATTGTTATTATTTATTTGGATGATATTTTTATTTTTAGTAAGAAATTGGAGGAGCACTTGATGCATATCCAAATAGTTTTTGAGAAGCTAAGGGAGGAGAAGTTGTTGATTAATTTGAAGAAATGTAGTTTTATGAAGAGAGAGTTTGTGTATCTGGGATTTTTTTGTCTTAGTAGAGGGTCTTAAAATGGATCCAGAGAAGGTGAGAGCTATCATTTAATGGCCTACCCCAAGGAATGTTATAGAGGTAAGATCATTTCATGGTCTAGCAAGTTTTTACAAAAAGTTTATTAATAATTTCAATAGTATTTGTGCACTTCTAAATAAAGCGATGAGAGGGGATAGAAAAGAGTTTAAGTGGACTACAGGAGCAGCCAAATTTTTTGATATGTTGAATAAGAAAGTTACAGAGCAACTTCCTTTGGTACTTCCATATTTCAATAAGGTTTTTCATGTAGATTGTGATGCTAGTGGCACCACCATAGGAGTTGTTTTGAGTCAAGAAGGTAAGCATGTTGCCTATTTTAGTGAGAAGTTAAATGATGCTAAGAAGAAATATTATCTATGATCAAGAGTTTTATGCTATAGTTCAGGCTTTGAAGAAATGGAGAAACTATTTGTTGCCAAAAGAATTTGTTTTATATATTGGTCACTAGGATTTGCAATATCTCAATAGTCAAGGAAAGTTAAATCAAAGGCACTTAAAATGGGTTGATTTTTTTAGAGTTATAACTTTTTTTTTAAGCACAGGAGTGGAAGGTCAAACAAAGTTGTAGATTCCTTAAGTATAAGGAAAAATTTATTGATAGAAATGAATATAAAGGTTGTTAGGTTCAATGAACTCAAGAGTTGTATCCTGAAGATCTAGACTTTGCAGAAGCTTGGAAGGCTTGTTTGGAACCTGTTACATTGGATAGGATGAGATGGTCATATTTCTTAATCCAAGATGGGATGTTGTTTAGAGGGAGCCAATTGTGCATTCCAAGGAGTTCTATGAGAGAGAATCTAATCAAGGAGAAGCAAATTAGAGGATTGGCTAGACATTTCTATCAAGATAAGACCATTGCTCTTGTCAGTGAGAATTATTATTGGCCACAGTTACAACAAGATGTGAAGAATTTTGTACAAAGTTGTAGAGTATGTCAGATGGTGAAAGAAACAAGTCAGAATACTGGATTGTATTAGCCATTACTTGTACCTGAGAGGCCATGGGAGGATATTAGCATGGGTTTTGTTCCTAGCTTGCCAAGGACACAAAGAGGGAATGATTCCATATTTGTGGTGGTGGATATGTTTTCAAAGATGGCACATTTGATTCTGTGTCATAAGACCATTGATGTGTTCATGTTGTAGATTTTTTTTTTAGAGAGGTTGTGAGACTACATGGTCTACCAAAGAGTATAGTTTCAAACAGAGATACCAAATTTTTTGGTTATTTTTGGACAGTATGGAAGAATTTGAAGATAGATTTGAAGTTCACTTCTACACACCATCCACAAACTGATGGAAAAATGGAGGTGGTGAATAGGAGTTTGGGTAACCTGCTAAGATTCTTAATAGGAGATAATCCCAAGGGATGGGATTTGATTATACCATAGGCATAATTTGCTTACAATAATTTTTTCAATAGGAGCACTAGTAAATCTCCATTCCAGATTGTGTATGGTAGTAGTCCAAGAACTAATTTTGAACTAAGAAAGATGGATAAGGGGAAGAAGAGTAGTGCTGAGGCTAAATATTTTGCTGAGCACCTAAAGAATTTGCACGAAGAGGTGAAGAAACATATCAATAAGATGAACTCATAATATAAGGCTAAAGTAGATAAAAAAGGAGGTATAAGGAGTTCCAGGTAGGAGATGAAGTCATGGTTCATTTGCGAAAGGAGAGGTTTCTAGTTGGTACATACAACAAGTTAAAGATGAAGAAGTTTGGACAATGCAAGATCCCGAAGAAGCATGATTCATGAAATGCATATGAGGTAGAAATGCTTGATGAAATTCATATTTCACCTATGTTTAACATTTCAAATTTAACAAAATATCATGGAGGAATTGATAAAGAAATAATAGAAGAACAGTCGAATATCCCTGCACCTACTTCAGAAAAGGAGGAGATAGAAGAAATTTTGGATAGTTATGTGGGTAGAAGCACAAGAAATGGGCAATATGTAGAGTAATTGGTGAAGTGGAGAGGAAGGCATGTTGAAGATTCATCGTGGTTGTCTGAGGCTAAGCTTAATCATCTTGGTTTTCCTCTAACTCTTGAGAAGTGACAGGGTCACTTTTCAAATTACCCTGGGTGTCTGATGCAGGAGCATCTAGCGATGTAGGGAAATCTTGCATCACCCCAAAAAAAATGTTTTTCCTTAATTTATTTAGTTGTTTTGAGTTCCATGATGGCACTTAAGGGGTGTAAGATAGTCAGGAGTCAAAAAAGGTGAAAAATGGTCACTTACTATTTTTAGTAAGCCAGCCTAAACAAGCTCGTATAGACCTAAAAATTTACCCTAAGGAGCAGAATTGAAAAGCATTTCCGATCACAAAATAATCGTCTCAATACCCTGCAAGATTTGGGAGATATTAATGTTTCTTTCCCGGGAAATTTCTCCAATGTAGCTTCAAATTTATATATGAAAACCTTAGAGGCCCCAAAACAACTCGAAAAGTTGATGAACCAACCTTTGGTGGGTTTGATGTTGTAGATCTCTTCGAGATATTTCCAATGATATGTTATAATAGGCAATCAAACACTTGGATCAAAAGGTATGGCCCTACGAAGTTGCCCCTCTAAAAAATGAATTTCATTAAAATTTCTTCCTAGGCCAAAAATCAAATGGTGGAACTTTTGGCACCAAAAAAAAGGGAAAGTTGAACTTTCTAGAACATTCTAGGGCGGTTATTGGGTAAAATAAAAGGGCTAAGTGGGGGTTGTAGAAGGTGGCTCTAATAGTGCAGATTGTGGCTCTGAATAATACATTTTGTTTTTAGAGTTGATTTTGGTGCAATGAATCAATCCCATGAGGCTGTAGCATGTAAGTTTTGAATCTGTAATTTCATTTCTGGAAAATAATTGAAAGTGAGTTATTTTTTTGTCTCACATATTCTATGTGGGTTTTAAGTGGTGTGGCCTTCATCAATACTACATAAAATTTCTTCTTAAATTTGTATACAACTTCCCTTCCAAGCTCAAAATGATATCTATTGAGGAGTGTGTACAAGTAGCTTGATGAATCTTTTAGAAGAGATAATTTCATGCCTTCATAAACATCCACATATCTCTATTTGTGCAGAAAATGGTTCCTTGGGAAAAGGCCACCAACATATCCGTCTCCTTGCTAGAGATCATATACCTAAATGCTTTTAAGCAACACATTATTCTCCAAATAAACCTCATTCACTACCTTGACTACTATGGACCACATTGATGGAAAGTTTTGAACCAAATCCATGACATCAGAGATGAAAATAGAACAATTTAAAGAATATGGCACACTTGACATCCTTTCTGCATATATGAATCAACTAGCTAATGTCTTGTCAGATAAATGAGGAAATGCATTGGCTTGACAGTGATTTCCACCTAGTGCTTCAAACTTATCATCAAATGATGATAAAATGTGCCTTGTACTTAAGCCTGAAACCAACCAAGCAATTGTTAGATATAAAAATATTTTCTCATGATGATAACCTTAGGAGCACATTGAAGTCTCTATTTGATATAACCCTTCCCATGATAATTCAAGAACTATAATCCATATTGTATTGTGAGATATTATTAATGAGTTAGAGGGTTATTATATTCATAGAGTAACAAAATGAATAATCAAACTTAACAGGGTGTCCAAACAAGAGTTCTAAATATATCACAACTACCAACAATAGTCCAAAAGTAATAATATAACATACAATCCAAATCTAGAAATAAAATAAATTTAGTTCAAATAAGATATAAAAGGTGAGACATGTGACAATTATATTTTAAAATATGATAGATATTTATATTAAAACAATCCTTTATAAGAAATAGTGAACCAACAAATTTAAATAATTATCAATGAAGCTAATATATAATTAATTAGATAATAATGTATCTAAAAGTTATAATCAATGATTGTACATGTATATTAACTTATGGAGCAAGCCTAACATAACATAAATTATCACAAAAAAGTATTTTTCTTTTTATTTAGCCATAGAATACTAGACAAATGAATATAAACATGTACTATTTTAAATGAAAAATTTAATTAATAATATATTAAATTCAAGTTTCATCAAAAGACTCATAGAATTAATATTGAACTTGTATGTAAACAAAAAAAAATTGTAGTCCTTCGTGAAATAATTAGTAATAAAAGAATAATATGTGGAAGCCATTTTTTAAAATTGGTGTCCATTAATGATTAAGGAATAAAAAACATGTACCATTGTTTGTGAAGGTAATAAAAATAAGGATGTCTAATTCAATGATTGTTAAGTACTTAATATGTGTCTTAATAGTTTTTAGTTAAATTCACATTTGAAATTTTTTGAATACCATTTTAAGTATATGATAATCATTTATATTATGAATAATCCATTGTTTGAGAGGGTGAAACATGAAGTTAATATAAATATCAATAAAGTTTATATATAATTAAAATTTAAAATCATATCTAAAATTTACAATTAGAAATCATGTGTATATTAATGTGTGAAACAAGTAAACATATCTTAAATTATCATAAAATTGTATGTGTTGTATATCTACACAATAGCTCACTAGACAATTGAATGTAAGTGTGTACTATATAAAACAAAAACTATAATCAATAATAGATTAAGATCACGATCTTCTATCAAGAGACTTACTCATAGGAATGAGTATGAAGTGTACGTAGACAAGAAATGAACTATAGTCCTCCTTGTGATACGAACTAACAATAAAATAATATAATGTTATGGCCATCTTATTTTTAGTAAAAATAAACTAAATATTAAAGAACAAATAACATGTATCATTATTTTTTAAAGGTAATATAATTAAAGATGTATCAGTCAATGGTTGTTAAATAAATAATATACATCTCACTAGTTTTTAGTTAAGCCTTGGTTTAATATTTGCTAGTGGCATTCTTAGCACATGATAAACGTGTATATTATGGATAATCCATTGTATGAGAGACTGAACTATCAAGCTAAGATCAACATCAAAGAAGTTTCCATATAATTAAATTTTTTAATCATTTCCAAAAATTTTAATCAACACAAGTACACATAATAACATGTCCTATATAAAACAAATGAATATAAGAATGTACTTTATGAAACAAGAATAATAATTAATAAGAGGTTATGACAATGACCTTTTTATTAAGAAACTTATGAGTATTGAAGTTCTTTTAGTGAAAATAATAATATAAGAATACCCTGTTGTGTCAATCATATTCTTAGTAAACATATATTAAATATTTTAGTAGAACCGATATGAATCTTTACTCTGCAAAAATATAATAATTAAAAATAATTGTAAATTAATACATTTTATTAGTTTTTAGTTCAGTTCACATTTCAAATTTGTTAGTAGCATTCTTAGCACGTGAGTAACAGAATGAACCATTAACCTAAAAGTTAATAAACAATAGTGCATATACTTATGCATACACACATATATGAGAAAACTAAAATAATTTAAATTTTATATCATAAAATTTACTTTACCTTTTTTCTATTCCATTAATCACCACAATAAAAAAAATAAACATGTACTATGAACAAAACAACAAATATAATAAATAATACCAAATTGAGATAAGAAACACTAAAGAACTATTAAAAAAAAAACTTTAATTTTTATTAGAAAAGTCGTTTGAATTTGTATGTTAGTTTAAGAAGGATATAGTACCATAGCCATTATGAAATCTATCTTTTTAAATGAAACCAAGGTTAATCTAGATTAAGTTGGAAATCATTATAATACGAAACCATTGTGGGACTATGGTTAACTTTACATAACTCTAGTTACAATGTTTTACATAATACGACCTCATCATGGTAGAAACTCCACCAAGCGAGAATTACTTTCTAAGTGACTTACCTTAGTTTTCTTAACATGAAATAAGTTTATATGTTTGTAACATTACTTAAATATTTTATAATATATTTAATTAGTTGGTATAGATAAATAATTAAATATATCAAATAAAGATATTTAGTTATAAAATTAATGATAAGAATAATGTAAGCTTGATTTATTGTTGAATTTATGTTATTATGTAAGTATTATAAGATTAAAGACATTACTTGGTTTCTAAGAAGCTTATTTATTTATGAATCTTAAGGTTCTAAAAGTATGTTAAGTATTGAGAATAAGTTAAATAGTAGACATACAAAGTGATTTTTTTTTTCTTGTAGGGATATATTTTTATTTTGAAGTATATGTTAGGAAAATAAGATCAAATTTATAATGCTTAGAGTAGGCATGCAACATTACTGACTATCATGGTTAGTGAAGTAGTTTGATTTGAGACTAATAAAGAGTTGTATGATTCTAATCTATATTTTTGAAAACTTGTTGAACAAGGAAATAATCATTTGGCAAGTGAGATTAGTACCATTAATGATAATTATTTTATGTATGATGGTTATAAATTTACAAGAAAACAACTTTATATTCTAATTGGATATATGATAGATAACATTGTGAGAGAAATTTATAGTGGTGGTTTGGGTGGACACTTTGGTAAAAATAAGGCAGTAGTTCTAGTTGAGGAGATTTATTGTTGGGGTAAGTGCAAAAAGACGAGGGGCCAAAAAGAGGTCTTCAGTGGCCACTTTTTTTCTAAAATAAGGAAATATTGACCTTGGATGAAAAATTGAGGATAGTTACTCTCAAAATTTTAAGATGCAACAAAAACAATGTACGTAGTGCTCTAAGTCTACTTTCTAAACTACTATTTTTTAAAAAAATGGACGACATTAAGGGGTTCAAAAAAGGGAGCCACAAAAATTGGTGTTGTTTTTGTCAAAAAAACATAACATAGTCACTTTTGTGGCTCCATCAAAATGTTAAGCTTTTCTTTTCATATTTTTAAAATCGCTTTGGTGAGAAATTAGCTAATAGCATGTAGTTTATGCCCGATTTTTTTGATAAATTTTTAATGAATATTTGACTTTTTACTAATTTTCAAAGTGGACACATCTTGAAAATTAGTATTTTGGTTGTGCTACCCCTATAATTTTGAAAACTAATTGAAAATATGTGTAGAATGTAGTCTAGTTTATAAAAATGTAATTTATTTGAAATTTCAATGAACGGTTATAAAATAATGTAAAAAATACCAAACATTGGTTTTTGATAAAAAAAAAGACACATAAACAAAAAAAATTAAAGATGAAAGCCTTAACATTGTCAAAATGTGAAAAAAATTATATCATTAAATAGCTAAGAGAGAGCCTAATATTACCCAAGTGTTTGATTTACTTGACCTTGAAACACGTGCAAACTTTACGGTCAACATGAATGAGATTATGTGAAATCCTATAGAATATGCAAAAACATGTCTTTGGACATTGGGAAGGCACTCCAAGCCTTTGGGTTGGAAATCCAAAGAAATCCAAGCATAAGGCTTAGGGATTCCCAAAGCAAGAGATAATGTGAGCACATTATAACGCGCTCGCATTATGTATTTTTTTGTATTTTGCTCCCTTTTACAAAATTTTGTTGTATGTTTCTCAAGCTTGGCATAACAGAAGCGCATAATAATGCGCTCGCATTATGTCTCGCTCGAAATTATTTATGTGCAAGTTTGTTAAATGTATGTTTGATGTATGTATGTTTGTATATATATTTGTATGTATGTATGTATGTATGTATGTATGTATGCCTTTATGTATGTGTGTATGCCTGTATGTATGCATGTATGTATGTATGTATGCCTGCATGTATGTATGCATGAATGTGTTCTTGTATGAATGTATGTATGTATGCATGTATGTATGTATGTATACATGTATGCTTATATGTATGTATGTATTTATGTATGCTTGTATGCATGTATGTATGCTTGTATGTATGTATGTATGTAAGGTTGTATGTATGTATGTAAGGGTTTTGGGTTTAGGGTATATAAGGGTGAGGGTATAGGTTATAGGGATGAGGGTTAAGGTTTCTAGGTTTAGGGTTTAAGGTATAGGATTGAGGGTATAAGGCATAAGGTAAAGGGTTGAGAGTGTATGGTTTAGGTTTTAAGTATAGGGTTGAGGAACAATATTCAATGTTTAGGGTATAAGGGTGAGGTTATAGGGTATAGGGATGAGGGTTTCTTGGTGCAGGGTTTAGGGTTTATAGTATAGGGTTGAGGATTGAGGGATTAGGGCTTAAGTATATGGTTAAGGGTATAGGGTTGAGGGTTGAGGGTTTATAGTTGAGGGATAATGTTCAAGGTTGAGTGTCTAAGGTATAGGGTTCAGGGTTTAAGGTTGAGGTTATAAGGCATAAGGATGAGGGTTGAGGATTTAGGGCATAATTGTAGGGTATAGGGTATAGGGTATAGGGTATAGGTCCATTAGGGTTTTAAGATATTGGGTTGATAGATTAGGGTTTAAGTATAGGGTTGAGGGTTGAGGTTATAGAGTTTAGGGTTTAGGATTTAAGGGTTAAGGGTTTAAGGGTTGAGGGTTGAGGGATTAGGGTTGAGGGTTGAGGGTTGAAGGTTTAAGGGTTGAGGTTTTAGGGTTTAGTGTTGATGGTTTAAGGGATGAGGCTTTAAGGGTTGAGGGTTGAGGGTTGAGAGTTTAAGGGTTGATGAATTAGGGGTTGAAGGTTTAGGGTTTAAGGGTTTAAAGGTTGAGGGATTATGGTTTAAGGGTAGAGGGTTGATGGATTAGGGTTTAAGGTTTGAGGTATAGTATCAAGGGTTGAGGGTTTAGGATTTAACGTTTAAGGGTTGAGGCTTTAAGGATAGGGTTTAGGGTTGAGGGTTAAGGGATTAGGGTTTAAGGTTTGAGGGTTCAAGAGATTAGGTTTTAATGGTTAAGGGTTAAGAGATTAGGTTTTAAGTTATAGGGTTGATGTATTATGGTTGAGGGTTTAATGTATAGGGTAGAGGGGTGAGGGTTATGGGTTCAGGGTTTAATGGTTGAGGGTTGAGGGATTAGGGTTGATGGTTGAGGGTTTAATGTATAGGGTTGAGGGATTAGGGTTCAGGGTTGAGGGTTGAGGATTTAAGGTGTAGGGTTGATGGATTAGGGTTTAGTTTCTAATGTATAGGGTAGAGGGTTTAAGGGTTGAGGGTTTAGGGTTTCAGGGTTGAGGGTTGAGGGATTAAGGTCTAAGGGTTTAGGGTTTAAGGGTTGAGGGTTGAGGGTTTAGGGTCAATGGTTGAGGGTTTAAGGTTTAAGGTATAGGGTTGAGGGTCAAATGTATAGGGTAGAGGGTTTATAGTTGATGGTTGACGGTTCAGGGATTAAGGGTTTAAGGTATAAGTTTGAGGGATTAGGGTTGAGGGTTTAATGCATAGGGTAGAGGGTTGAGGATTGAGTGAATAATGTATTAAGGGTTTAAGGTATAGGGTTGAGAGATTAGGGTTAAGGGTTTAATGTAAAGGGTAGAGGGTTGAGGGTTGAGGGCTGAGGGTTTAAGGGTTTAAGGGTGTAATGGTTGAGGGTATTAGGGTTGAGGGTTTAAGGGTTGAGGGTTTAAGGGTTGAGGGATTAGGGATTGAGGGTTGAGG
>VDFB02058242.1:391790358-391819883 GCA_007258455.2 Sequoia sempervirens
TGCAGAGGATCTCAAATCCCCAAGTTCTACAACACATGCAAGTTACAGAAAGCTACAGAATCACCCTTTTGCAATATGCAAGCTTGTCCCCAAAAAGTTACCCAAAAATTAGAAACCCGCCCATAAATAGAGCTCCTCTTTAGTTTGGAGCCAAATCAACATTCAAATTTGAGTTTAAGCGGTTTGGCACCAAAAAATTACAACTTGAAGTTCAAATTTCAAAAGAACATTTGCAATTGTATCTTCTAGAAAGTGCGCCAACTTCCAGGGGCCATAACTTTTGATCCAGGACTCCGATTTGCGAACCGTTTGAACCGTTGGAAAGGTCTCAAAGTCAATAACGTGCTTGAAATTGCTATGCTAATTTCAGAAAGTTTTGGGGCCATTCTGGGAAATCTAAGTGCCTCAAATCTAACTCAGAAGATTTTCAAGTGCAAATCTAGGAAACTAAAAATGCAATATCTTTCAACCTAGGAATAGAAAATAAAAACCATAAATTGGGAATTTCATTATGATGAAAAGGGTATCCAAAAATGTAAAAACATCTAAAAACCAAGAAACTTGAAATTTAACTATTTTTGGGTGATGCAAGATTGCCCTTACACCACTGGATGCTCCTGCATCATGTGCTTTGAGTATAATGTCATGAATTAAGGTCATAATAGACCATTCTCCTTGTATTAAGTCATTTTGAGTCGATAGAGTTAAAGTGGTCATGTTTTGGGTAAATGTTGTCAATGTTGCTTTAGTAACTTTTACATTTTTTGTCTTGTTTGGAAGACCAACAGTTAGGTAGTTCAAAAATCATCTAGAATCGATGTGTCAGTATGAAACAAGTTTAAAAATTCCTTGAAAGGCTTGAGGAAAGGTTGGAATGTTGGTTGGTGAAGTTGAAGAATAATATAACACTATTTTCTACAATTTCTAGTGTAAATTTGTTGCTACAAGTTGTACCGATCCGTACAAACTATTTTTGATTAAAAGTACACTGGATTTGATGGATATATAAATTAAATTCATTTTTGATGTGATTTTGTTGAATTTCATAAAGATTGAAGCATTTATTAATCATTTCATTGAGAACGGGTTTAAAATCTTGTTTCGAGGGTTTGAGGATAAATAAAATGTATTGATAGCCCATTCCACCAGTAGATTTGTTTGAAACTTGGTGAAATGGGTACATTTAGGTAGGGATAGATGTTAGTGGAGGTTTCAGGAGTAGGAAGTAGGGTTTGATGATATTTTGTTGATGCCCTAGCAAATTTCAGTCATGTTTTGAACCAAAAAATGATGGCTAATAGTTGAAGTTTGGTGAGAAGGCATTGGGAAAGAGTGTAAGTTGGTTTGTGAAGCATATGCAGACATATTGTGATGTATTTGAAGAATTGGTAAGGTGAAATGAGTCCTGGAAGTTGAAGATTCAATAAACCCTCTCATGTGCAAGCCTAAATAGGCTAAAACAAGGGTTTGGTGGTTTGGTGAATTTTTAATTGTTTCCCCTGATAAATTTTTTTGATTCCAAGCTTTTATAACCTGGTTAAGGACTTACAATAGGAATTTGAGGTTGAGAGTGTGATTGTATTGGCATTTCTTTGGAAAATAGGGCTAATTGAGCCACTATCTAGCATAAACAAAACCCATATAATCTCAATGACATATATTTCATTAGAAATTCAAATAAAACCTATACAACTCAATGACATATACACTATTAAAACTAAATATAAAACTCATGCAATCAAAACACACTATCATAAATATTGCTAACCATGATGCATGGTTAAACACACTAGACACATAATGTAGGAGTTTTATGCATATAATTCATGATGGAAGCTTCACTCAAAAGGAATGAAAATAAAAGGATACTATGTCATTCAACTTTAATGCACATCATATATTACATATTCAATTTGATCCATTACACACTAGAATTGATGTCACTCAACTATGGTGAATGCACAAGCACACTAGGCATGACATAATATTTTCATGTATATTAGCCATATAAATAATGTCACTATTCCTAATGCATAAGCACACTAGGACACACCATAAGACTAAATAGCATGCATGTTATTGGATTATTGACATAAAATCCTTCTAATCAATCACATAGTTAATGTCATCAATCCTAATGCATAAGAACACCAGGCATATTGTGCAGCCTTCGTGACATATTTCCTTTAATCTCTAGCCACAAAAATTGTTAGATATTCACCATATGAGATTCCTACAACATATGGCATTTATACATTCATTGTTTTCAAACAAAACTTGAATATTGTGGGTCTAAAAATGTACATATCAGTCAATTTATGTTACTGTACATTTCATATCAAACCATTTCAAAGGGTCTTAAGTTGGCTGCACATTTCATATCAAACCTTAACTAGAATTTTCATTTGGATTATTTTTCATATATAAGTGAATTTTGTTAGTTTTTGGCGAAGTTGAAGCTGTTTCCCAACCATAGAGGGTTTGAAAACAAGTTTGTAGCAATTACTTTAGAGAGTGTGAGGAAGGTGAGGGAAATGTTGCAATAAAGGGAGCCTTCAAGGAGAATATGGCAACCACAAATATAAAAATAGTGAACCTTTCCACAAGGTTCTGGAAAGGGCTAAATGATTTGCAAAAGGATCTCTTTACAAACAAAATTGTGGGCATCAATAGCCCAAATAGAGAGATCAATGACATATACAATTCAAAATGTGGTACTGAAACTCCCTAAAGACATACCTTCTACTAGTTATAGAGAATAATATAATGATAGTATGTCCTATTGCAATAAGTTTAGTGGAGGATATTGCAGAGGAAGAGATTAAGGTTAGAGAAGGGGGGATTTTCCTTGTTAGAAGTGTGGTAAACTAGGACATTAGAAAAATGATTGTAGGGAAGAAAGGAAGAAACTATGTGGATATTTCAGCAATGCAAACCATGATTTATTTGGTTTCCCAAGAGCTACATGATACTATAAGTGCATCCAAACTACTACAAAGAGTGAATAATTGTCTAGGTTAAATGTGCCAAGAGGGGCTAAGGTTATAATGATATTTTTCAAAGGAACACCCCTTGAATTCTCATAGATGTCAAAAATTAAAAACAAACAATGATGAACATAGAATATTCATTTTAACAAAATCTAATCTAATCCCTTAGCAAAATCTAATACATTTGATCAAGACTATGTATGTTGATCACTCATAATTTAAAATACTTAGAAAAATCTAATCCCAAAATCAAAGCATTGTATTAAGCATTTATGATAAGAAGTGATAAAGAAACATAAGAGAATGAAGGAAAATATAAAGAACATGTATAAAGACTTGACTTGCTTAAAAAATAGAGATTCGATTGGAGAAACTACCCAATTATGTCTAGTCTTTTTTTCTTCTTGCATCAAACCCTACAACAATTTTACCTTTTCACAAACTTGCTTTCTTTTCAACATTCAATTGTATACAACTCTAATATAATTACTAAAAACTATACAATTAACCAATGTATAATGTTAAATAATAATAATTCAAATGTAATTAACATTGCAACACTACAAACATTGAAACTTGAGTTGATATAATCGAATTTTATGTAAAAACTTTGTTATTTCCTCATTCCTAAGTTGGAAAGCTAGAAAAAGGTGATGGAAAGTTGATGCAAAGGTGCTAGAATGTGTAAAAATTGCATATGCTCTTTCCAACAACATAAAAAAGCATTTTTTTTTGGATTACGCGTAGAATTAGGAGAGTAATAGAGCATGTGGTCCTAGATCATGAGTGTCCTGACTATTTTACCATTTTTAGAGCAAGACAAAACGCACTCGTGTTATAACGTGAGAATATTTTAGCTTGCTCTAAAAATGGTCATATTTCAAATTTTCCAAAGCATTCTCGCATTATGAGAAAGTTAATTTTGTAAAGGTTTTCTAACTATAGGGGCTTGGGTTGACATGCATCAATAAGACCTTTCTTTCACCAATTATGACATCTTCTAAGTGTTATGTATGTCTTATTTTATGTGTGATATGAACTTTCACCACAATTACCTATATGCTCAAACATGTACATTAACTTTCAACCCTATATCTTAATCCATTAAACTCTCAACCCTTAAACCCTAAACCCTTGAACTTTAAACCCTAAACCCTTAAACACTCAAACCTTAAACCCTAAACCCTATCCCTAAAATCTCAACCCTCAACCCTTAAATGTTAAGCCCTAAACCCTATCCCTAAAACCTCAACCCTCAAAACTATACTTTAAACCCTAATCCCTCAACCCTCAACCCTTAAACCCTAATCCAACAACTTTTAGAATATAATCCCTCAACCCTTAAACCCATAAAATATAAACCCTAAACCTATAATCCCTCAACCCTTAAACCCATAAAATATAAACCCTAAACTTATAATCCCTCAACCCTTAAGCCCATACAATCTAAATTAAACCTGTAATCCCTCAACCCTTAAACCCTCAACCCTTAAAGCATTATCCCTTAAGCCATCAACCCTAAACCCTCAATCCTCAACCCTTAAACCCCTAACCCTCAACCCTAATCCCTAAACCCTCAACCCTTAATTCCTCAACCCTAATCCCTCAACCATAATCCCTTAAACCCTCAACCCTAATCCCTTAAACCCTCTACCCTCTACCCTCTATTCTATACATTAAACTCTTAAACCCTTAACCATCAACCCCTCAACCCTGAACTCTCAACCCTGAACCCTGAACCCTCAAACCTTAAACCCTCAACCCTCAACCCTAATACCTCTACCCTATACCCTCAAAACTCAACCCTAATCCCTCAACCCTATACCCTCATCCCTTAAACCCTTAAAACCTTAAACCCTCAACCCTCAACCCTCAACCTCCAACCCTCAAATATCAACCCTTAAACCATTAACCCTCAATCCTAATCATTCAATCCTATACCCTCAACCATGTACCCTATTCCCTATACCCTCAACCCTCAACCCTTAAACCCTCAACCCTAATCCCTCAAACCCTCAACCTTCTACCCTCTACCCTATACATTAGAACCCCCTAAACCCTCAATTCTCAAACCTTTACCCTATACATTAGATCCTCAACCCTAATCCCTTATCCCTATACCCTAGACCAATCATATACCTTCAACCCTTAAACCCTCAACACCTAATCCC
The DNA here is from genome assembly GCA_007258455.2 of Sequoia sempervirens. NCBI lineage: Eukaryota > Viridiplantae > Streptophyta > Pinopsida > Cupressales > Cupressaceae > Sequoia > Sequoia sempervirens. Next base: position 391,795,520 of record VDFB02058242.1, read on the forward strand.
TCAAACCTTAAACCCTCAACCCTCAACCCTAATCTCTCAAACCTATACCCTCAACCCTCAACCCTAATCCCTCAACCCTATACCCTAAACCCTATACCCTAAACCCTATAGCATCAACCTTATACCCTCAACCCTTAACCCTTAAACCCTCAACCCTAATCCCTTAAACCCTCAACCCTCTACCCTATACCATATACATTAAACCCTCAACCCTCAATTCTCAACCCTTTACCGTATACATTGGATCCTCAACATTATACCATAAACCCTATACCCTCAACCATAATCCTCAACCCTTAAACCCTTAATCCCTCAACCCTTAAAACATTAATCAATCAACCCTCTACCCTATACATTAAACCCTCAACCCTCTACCTTATACATTGGACCCTCAAACCTAATACCTCAACCCTCAACCCTAATCCCTCAACCCTCAACCTTTAAATCCTTAAACCTTAAACCCTTAAACTCTCAAACCTAATCCCTCAACCCTCAACCCTTAAATCCTTAAACCTTAAACCCTTAAACCCTCAACCCTAATCCCTCAACACTAATCCCTCAAACCTAATCCCTCAACCCTCAACCCTTAAAACCTCAACCATTAATTCTCAACCCTCTACCCTATACATTGGATCCTTGACCCTAATCCCACAACCTTATACCCTCAACCCTCAACTCTTAAGCCCTTAATACCTCAACCCTCTATGCTATACATTAAACACTTAACCCTTAATTATCAACCCTCTACCATATACATTGGACCCTCAGCCCTATACCCTCAACCCTATACCCTCAACCCTCAACCCTAATCCCTCAACCCTATACCCCCAACCCTTAAAACCTTAAACCCTTAAACCCTCAACCCTCAATCCTCAACCCTCAACCCTCAATCCCCAACCCCTAATCCCTCAACCCTTATACCCTCAACCCTCATCCCTAATCCATTAACCCTATACCCTAAAACCTTAAACCATTAAACCCTCCATCCTCAACCCTCTACCCCATATATTAAACCCTCAACCCTAATTCATCAACCCTACACCTTTAGCCCTATACCCTCTAACCTCTACCCTAAACCCTTAAACCCTCAACCATATACTCTCAACCCTCAACCCTAATACCCTCAACCCTTAAACCCTTAAACTCTCAACTCTAATCCCTCAACCCTATACCCTCAACCCTCAACCTTAATACCTTAACCCTATACCCTCAAATCTTAAACCCTTAAACCCTCAAACCCCCAATCATCAACCCCTAATCCCTCTACCCTTAAACCCTCAACTCTAATCCCTCAAACCTATGCCATAAACCCTCAACCCTATTCACTCAATCTTATACCCTCAACCCCTAAACTCTTAAACCCTTAAACCCTCAACCCTCAACCCCTAATCCTTGAACCCTATACCCTCAACCCTCAATCCTAAGCCCTCAAGCCTATACCCTCAACCCTTAAACCCTTAAACCCTCAACCCTCAACCCTAATCCCTTGACCCTATTGTTGATGTTCAAAATAGCACAACAACATTAAACATAATATCTCTATTCTATTTCTCCTAAAAAAGAAAGACAACATATAGTAATCTAACTCTCAAGGTCCTGGTAGTTGGTTCTCAACTATGCTGATATTGCTCAATGGTCAATGTAGTTGTAATGTTCAAGGGGCATTTGTTGGTAATAAGGAACAAAACTGCATTAGATCAACTAACCTACGTTTGGGGGGTTTAAATAAAGATAAAAAGATAGACCAGAGCTTTAAAACAAAAGAACATGAATGAAACTTCTTAATATCTAGACATGCATATCAATAATGAGTGTTTCTTTACCTAACCAAAACCACAACATGATGCAATCCATAGAATAATCTACACCACTGCATACATTCATAGTGCTAATTCACAATCACAACCATTGAACACTAAAATTTTACTTCAAAACTTAAAACAAATCATTCACTCATCATTAAAACATAGATCAAATAGATATAACAACAATTTCATTCACAGATAATTCAATGAGATAATATTGAATTTGGTTTTCTCTATTGATTCTCATCAAGTAGAAAACATTTAGGCATGCAAAATCACTGGCATACAAATTGATTATGATTCATTAATCTTATCAAAGAGATCCAAACTTAACATGTAAAATGTATCCAAGTTCAACTGAACTTTCCCAAAGTATCTTGCTAACAATTATGAAATTCTAGTACTATGATTCCTATTGCTATCATCAGGTGGCTAATCTTTCTTCAATGAGCTGAAATTTACAAAATAGAGCTCAAATATATATATAGGCCTATCATGCATAAGTTTCTCTTAATCAGAAACTTAGATCCATAAATTAAGGGAACTAGAACTACATGAGAGAACTGAACTATTGATCTTTAGTTACAAGGCTTGATTGCTTTGTTGTACAAAATTTTGACACCTAAGGAAGAAAAAAAATAAGGTGAATGGGAACTAGAGTCAATTTTATGTCAAAACCCTACAAAAAGGAGAGAAGAGGATGTCGTGTCAAGTGGAAAGAATGTTCTACTACCAGCTCACTCCTGCATTGCATGCTCAAGCAGACACTCATCATAACTGGAGATCACTTGATGAAGGATGTCTAGATTAGGCCCATCTAACCAACCGTCTTCAAACTTAATTCTCTTTAACTCCATTCAGGAAAACTCCTGCATATCTCTTAGTTTATTTAATTCCCTTCTAACAACTTTGACCTCCTCTTTTATATCAATGAGCCTGTCTAACAACAAGTCTTCTCCATCATCTTCTTTTTGCATCACTTCTTCAAATTTGTTTCTCCAATTCTCTTTCATCTTGTCCAAAGGAAGACCCTCTTTGATCGAGATTTCAAGGTTGACCAAAATAGAAACCACTGCTTCTAGTTCATCAATTTTCTCATTCAAGTCTTTACTTGTCTCTTGAAGTTCATTCCTATGCTCATAGATGTACTTGGACTTGAACCAGATTATACTCAAAGTCCTCTCAATAAATTCTACATTGTATTCCTCAAGAATTGATTGCTCCAGGAGAGTTGACTTTGGCACTTTGTTGATGTCCTTCAATTTCTTAACATATTCTCTATATTCTTCCTCTTATTTCTCTAGGACTTCAACATGCTAGTTCACAATTTCTACCAACTCAAGTGCTCCTTCATGAACTTTGAAACCATCAATTAGTACTTTACCAACCTCCTAATTGATTTTATCAATCCATCTATCAAGCATCCCCACCTTACTCCTCATCTACACTAAATCATCTACTTCCCTTTTTCTTAGTAAGATTGGGGTTTCCAGAGTAGCATCTTGTTGAGACATTGGGGTGGAGACATCTTTTAAGAACTTATGTAACTGATCCAATTGGGCTTTGAGCTCATCTTTCTTTTTCTTATCCTTGATCATTCTGGATTTGGTGGAGGAAGCTACAATATCAATGAGATTCATTTGTTGGTTCCTTGTAGGCCTCCCCAAATTCACAGTACCCAATTGGTAATCAACTATATGCATGTTATCTTTATCCTTATCCACCATCGTAATTGCACATTCAACAATAATTTCCCTTGCATCCATGAGCTTGGTGGAGTGAAGAACTCTAGCCTTCTTTTTGGGTCTTTCCTTTTCAATCTACTTCATCATCTCATCCCAATTGAGAGGCTAAGGTTGAACTATCTATTTCTTCTCTAAATCAAGTTTCAACCATGTAGGGGCAGTAAGAGTAGTGACCACTTGTGTTGAAGAAGATATCACAGTTGCAGATAAAGGTTGCAATATAGTAGTACTAGGTTGTGAGTCAACCTCTTGCACATTCTATTGTTCTATTTGTGCATCTTCTTATGCAAGCCTCTCAGCCTCTTCCTTATCTATTTGTTCCTACAACCTTTTGGCTTCCAATTCCTTATTCAAACGTTCTTGCTCATACATTTGATCTCTTTTCTTCTTCAATTCCTCAACATAGTCCCATGCTTCTTTGGATTTCTTCTCATACAGAGCAAGCTCTACAGCCCCCTTCTCTCTTTTCAGGTGTTCTTGCTCTTCCTCCTTTCTATGGGATTCTTCCACATCCTTGAATTTAGCCTCAAGGGATTCCTTTTCTCTTCTTTGAGCATCCTTTTGCTCCTCAAGATCATGAATCTTTTGTAGCATAGCCAATTTGTCTCTTTCTTCTTTCATTTTGAGCTCTTGCTCCCTTTGTTGTTGTTGTTGTTTGGATAATTCATCAGCCTTGACCTGAGCTTCCAATTCTTGTCGTTTCAATGCATTAGATTGTGCCTTAGCATCAATCTCCTTTTGTTTAGCTAATGCCTTAGCGTGTGCCTTGACATATGCTTCCCTTTTAGTGTCCTCAAACAACTTCCATTGGTCCTCTTCATTCAAGATATGTTCTATCTCGGCATCCTCAGTCTCATCAAGAGATGCCACCACATGAGTCTCCTTGTTGGATGGGGTAGCCTCAGAATCTATATCTATATCACGGATTTCTATTTCAGGCTCCTTCTCCTTCAATAACTCAGCTTCCCTATGGAGAGTTCCCATAGGCATTCACTTGGATGCTCTATGACAAGGGGCTGAGTTGATGCTTCCCCTACAAGAGATGTTGAAGCAACTAGTTCTATTGCAATTTCTTCTTCATGTGCCTTAGGAGGATCTTGAGTAGGAATTTCAATTTCTTCTCCAACATTAGGAGGGAAGAACTCTAGGGGCTCCTTAGGATCCATTCTTCTCTTTGCCCTCTTGTACCCTTGAGTGGTACCTGCATCCTTTCTTTTCTTGGAAGTATGAGCCTCTAGCTCCTTAATCCTCATGACAACCCACTGAATGCTCTTGTCCAAAACTAATCTTCAACCTATTTTATGTCAATAGATTCTTCTACATTCTAGTCCATTGGATCAAGATCTTTGGTTCCTACATTCTCTTCCTCATATTGGGGATCCAAAGTGACCCCATCATCTGATAATGTATCTGGGATGTCTTCCTTTACCCCATACTCAACCATGAGTTGGATAGGCAGTCTTTCATAATTCCTCCTCCTAAGATCATACTCATCCTGGAGATCCATCCAAAAATCCTCTAGTAGATTAAAGTGTTTCTCAAAAATAGTGGGTAGCAAACCCTACATCCTATTTTTAGGATCAAAATGTTTCCTAGAAGTATAGAAACCTAACTTCAACTGAATCAATTCATCAAAAACTACCTTAGCTACCACAAGATGTGGACAACTATACTCACCCAACTTCATGGGGAACTTATGACAGCTAGTCTTATGTTTATTAGCAAACTTGAAGTTAACTGCTAGAGCTTGATAGATAAAATCCATTAAAACAATCTTATTATTGCAACACCTAGGGAGTAAATGAGGGTGGCCATCAAAACCTCCCAACCTGAAGTAAGTAAATCTGGGGTATTGAATAAACCAGTGTCCCCATTCATTGATGAAGACCATGGCCTCTCTGCTCAATCTGTAACCAGCATCTCCTATGAGCTAGTTAATGATAACATATAGAAATGTATCATTAACCCTTCTATAATGTGGCTCAGAAAACTATAAGGTGAGTTGATCATAATGCTCCCATACCTTTTTTTGTCCTTGGGCTTCTCCTAATATTCCCACTACATTCAATCCAGGAAAGATGCCCCTTCTGGCAGCTGCATAAATCATATAAGAGGTCATAAAGAAACTCTTGGTTTCTATCACTCTAAGCATTTGATTGTGTATGCATTCTGACACAATCATGGACCAGTCAAATTGTTGCTACCATCTAAGATATTCTAGATGAATGGGAAAATCCACTCTTTAAACTGGGAGGCATCTCTCTTCCGAAATACTCTAGAGAGCATCATTATTATGTCTGCAACCTCCTTGTAGAAGTCTACCCTTTTAGGCTAATCAGGAAGCTTGGCTAAAAACTTCTTCTCCACTCTTATCCAATTCTTATTCATGTGAGATCTACTAGTTTCCTTCTTGTCACTATAAAGCTTTAGTGCCTCTGCTTCATTAAGTTGCCTGGGATTTTGTGGAGCAGGAGTATTGAATATAAATTTGATCATTTATGGTGTTAAATCAATAATGAAATTTCCCTACAAATCCACACACTGCCTAGTAGTAGGATTGTAGGCTCCAGCTGCTACTAGTATCACCTCTAGAAATTGAACAAACAATTGGAAGGGGGAAAAATGTGCCAAACCAAACTAACAATCCTCTTTGTCCTTCCTGAGACATCTTCAGTGAAAGTTTCCTCATATAACTCTTCATAGTTAAAGAGCTCCAAGTTTGTGTTAGTGATATCAGCCCAATCAGAGTCCACCTTGCTGGCTATGATGGTAGGACTTGCATGCTTATACTTCATAGTATAAGGGAGTTGTTCTAATTTGATTTTCTTTAGTTTGGATCCTTGCCTTGAAGTTTCTGCAAGTTGGCTCCTTTGAGAAGCCTCTTCTGGTGCTCCTGACATCTCTTATCTCTGCAATAAAACCCTATATTAGATGAACAAAAAGCATAAAATAATACATCATCTAATACCATCCTCTACTTCCTCAGCACAACTTTCATACTTAGAAAAATTTCATTTTCATTGGAAGCAGAGTCATAGAAGAATCAGGAATAGGAAACAATTCTAACATAAAGCGATGTCAGGACTGGAATTGAAACAAAACCGGAACTAGGATTGGAATAGAAACTAAACTTGGAACTAATTGCTAGTTCCAAGTTCGTCCTCCACTCTAGTTCTGGCTCTGCTTAAGGACAATTATGAAGAACAAAATCCACAATGACTGGAAGTGGGATCATTTTAGGAAGGAACCTCAATGGTAAACATCCTTAGGATGAGTTTCTTCCCGAGTCCACTTCCGACAGTTTAATATGAAAAAATGAAGCACATTTTCTGAAGACATGGTCACATGAATTTAAGGACCTAGGTTCTATGGGTTTATAAGGAAATCCAAATACAGGGGCTTAATCCCACCCCTTAACTACATAAAGACTAATTTTAAACCTAGGGAAAAATATTTTGTAAAGGTTTTCGAGCAAGCCCTATTTTGTACGACATGTCGACTCAAAAAATTACGGCATCACAAACCCAACACATAAATCATAGAATCAACATGGAATTGAGATTAAAGGGGTTTCCAAACAGATTTTAAAACATTCAAAGTACAGAAATCCCTAGTAAACAGAAACCCCATTTAGGAACTAGGGCACGACAAAACACACCTGCCAGAAAAGTGACAACAAAACAAAAAACAAAAAATGGAAAGATAAAAAATAGAATGGGAAAATAGAAAAGGACAAAAAAAACCCAAAAAGACACCAATAAACAAGCAAAGATATACAAAAAAAGGGTTTTGTGAACACGTGAAAACACAACTCGCAAAAACACGAAAATGAAACAACAAAGCAAAAACAAGAAAAGAAGGGAAAAGAAACCCTACCTCGAAATGCCCACAAGGAAAGACTGAAACTTGATAGAAATTCATTAACCACCACACCTCCGCAATAAAATCACTCTTCTTGAAGTTCTCCTACCTCAGGTTCGCTAAAACAGCTTAGATAACAAGGATAATGAGCCAGTTAACCTTAATTGAGGTTTTAAAATCATTTCACACATGTGAAGAGCCTATAATTAATGTAATAAATGCAGATGATCAGGGGCAGAGTGAATGACACAAATGATCAGCTAACTCTCGTGAACACCAAAGACAAGGAAGACACAGACCCGAATCCAGAAAAGAACAAGAAAGTATTTCACAAGTTTCTTATCAAACTCCTAACCCAATTTCGGTCCCACGACAAAGAACCAACAACAAAAGGAAACGGGGGTGGAACTGGGCCCAAAACCAAAACCAAAACTGAAAATTTTACAAAGTTCCAAGTTTGACCCCAGCTCTAGTTTTGCTTCCACTCAAGTGAAGAAAAAACACAAGGAAAATGAAAAGCAAATCAAGGGAGAAACAAACCCAAGAGTGCAAGACACACTAACAAACAACGAAAAGAACAAGGAAGGATGGCGAACCCGGAATCAGAATAAAACCTGAATTTGGAACCAAAGAAAAGTTCTAAGTCCAATTTCCATTCTCAGTCCACTTTTGCCAGACCAGAAGAAAGAAAGACTTAGGAGGAAAATGAACAACTCCGAAGGCCCAAACAAAACACGAAAGACAAAAAAAAATCAAGGGGGCCCCATTTTATCCCAAAATAAATAATGAGGTGGTTATGCAAGGCATAACACCTATACCTTAAACCCTTAAACCCTTAAAACCTCAACCCTCAACCCTCTACCCTATACATTAAACCCTCAACCGTATTCCCTCAACCCTATACCCTCAACCCTTAAACTATTAAACCTTCAACCCTCAACCCTCAACCCTTAAACCCTTAAAACCTCAGCCCTCGGCCCTAATCCCTCAACCCCCAATCAGCCCTCAACCCTTAAATCCTCAAACCTCAAGCCTAGCCCTTATCCTATACCTTCAACCCTATACCCTCAAACCTTAAACCTATAAACCCACAAATCGTCAATCGTCGGCCTCGTCCCTCAGCACTCAACCCTCAATCCCTGACCTCACCCTGTTCATAAAACCTATACCCTCAACCCTCAACCCTACACCTTAAACCCTTAAACCCTTAAACCCTTAAACCCTCAACCCTCAATCCCTAATCCCTCAACCCTTAAACCCTCAACCCTTAAACCCTCAACCCTAATACCCTCAACCATTACACCCTTAAACCCTTAAACCCTCAGCCCTCAACCCTCAACCCTCTACCCTTTACATTAAACCCTTAACCCTAATCTCTCAACCCTATACCTTAAACCCTTAATACATTATTCACTCAATCCTCAACCCTCTACCCTATGCATTAAACCCTCAACCCTAATCCCTCAAACTTATACCTTAAACCCTTAATCCCTGAACCGTCAACCATCAACTATAAACCCTCTACCCTATACATTTGACCCTCAACCCTATACCTTAAACCTTAAACCCTCAACCATTGACCCTAAACCCTCAACCCTCAACCCTTAAACCCTAAACCCTTAGACCTTAATCCCTCAACCCTCAACCCTGAAACCCTAAACCCTCAACCCTTAAACCCTCTACCCTATACATTAGAAACTAAACCCTAATCCATCAACCCTACACCTTAAATCCTCAACCCTCAACCCTGAACCCTAATCCCTCAACCCTATACATTAAACCCTCAACCATCAACCCTAATCCCTCAACCCTCAACCATTAAACCCTGAACCCATAACCCTCACCCCTCTACCCTATACATTAAACCCTCAACCATAATACATCAACCCTATAACTTAAAACCTAATCTCTTAACCCTTAACCATTAAAACCTAATCTCTTGAACCCTCAAACCTTAAACCCTAATCCCTTAACCCTCAACCCTAAACCCTATCCTTAAAGCCTCAACCCTTAAACGTTAAATCCTAAACCCTCAACCCTTGATACTATACCTCAAACCTTAAACCCTAATCCATCAACCCTCTACCCTTAAACCATAATCCCTCAACCTTTAAACCCTTAAACCCTAAACCTTCAACCCCTAATTCATCAACCCTTAAACTCTCAACCCTCAACCCTCAACCCTTAAAGCCTCATCCCTTAAACCATCAACACTAAACCCTAAAACCTCAACCCTTAAACCTTCAACCCTCAACCCTCAACCCTAATCCCTCAACCCTCAACCCTTAAACCCTTAACCCTTAAATCCTAAACCCTAAAACCTCAACCCTCAACCCTATACTTAAACCCTAATCTATCAACCCAATATCTTAAAACCCTAATGGACCTATACCCTATACCCTATACCCTATACCCTACAATTATGCCCTAAATCCTCAACCCTCATCCTTATGCCTTATAACCTCAACCTTAAACCCTGAACCCTATACCTTAGACACTCAACCTTGAACATTATCCCTCAACTATAAACCCTCAACCCTCAACCCTATACCCTTAACCATATACTTAAGCCCTAATCCCTCAATCCTCAACCCTATACTATAAACCCTAAACCCTGCACCAAGAAACCCTCATCCCTATACCCTATAACCTCACCCTTATACCCTAAACATTGAATATTGTTCCTCAACCCTATACTTAAAACCTAAACCATACACTCTCAACCCTTTACCTTATGCCTTATACCCTCAATCCTATACCTTAAACCCTAAACCTAGAAACCTTAACCCTCATCCCTATAACCTATACCCTCACCCTTATATACCCTAAACCCAAAACCCTTACATACATACATACAACCTTACATACATACATACATACAAGCATACATACATGCATACAAGCATACATAAATACATACATACATATAAGCATACATGTATACATACATACATACATGCATACATACATACATTCATACAAGAACACATTCATGCATACATACATGCAGGCATACATACATACATACATGCATACATACAGGCATACACACATACATAAAGGCATACATACATACATACATACATACATACATACAAATATATATACAAACATACATACATCAAACATACATTTAACAAACTTGCACATAAATAATTTCGAGCGAGACATAATGCGAGCGCATTATTATGCGCTTCTGTTATGCCAAGCTTGAGAAACATACAACAAAATTTTGTAAAAGGGAGCAAAATACAAAAAAATACATAATGCGAGCGCGTTATAATGTGCTCACATTATCTCTTGCTTTGGGAATCCCTAAGCCTTATGCTTGGATTTCTTTGGATTTCCAACCCAAAGGCTTGGAGTGCCTTCCCAATGTCCAAAGACATGTTTTTGCATATTCTATAGGATTTCACATAATCTCATTCATGTTGACCGTAAAGTTTGCACGTGTTTCAAGGTCAAGTAAATCAAACACTTGGGTAATATTAGGCTCTCTCTTAGCTATTTAATGATATAATTTTTTTCACATTTTGACAATGTTAAGGCTTTCATCTTTAATTTTTTTTGTTTATGTGTCTTTTTTTTTATCAAAAACCAATGTTTGGTATTTTTTACATTATTTTATAACCGTTCATTGAAATTTCAAATAAATTACATTTTTATAAACTAGACTACATTCTACACATATTTTCAATTAGTTTTCAAAATTATAGGGGTAGCACAACCAAAATACTAATTTTCAAGATGTGTCCACTTTGAAAATTAGTAAAAAGTCAAATATTCATTAAAAATTTATCAAAAAAATCGGGCATAAACTACATGCTATTAGCTAATTTCTCACCAAAGCGATTTTAAAAATATGAAAAGAAAAGCTTAACATTTTGATGGAGCCACAAAAGTGACTATGTTATGTTTTTTTGACAAAAACAACACCAATTTTTGTGGCTCCCTTTTTTGAACCCCTTAATGTCGTCCATTTTTTTAAAAAATAGTAGTTTAGAAAGTAGACTTAGAGCACTACGTACATTGTTTTTGTTGCATCTTAAAATTTTGAGAGTAACTATCCTCAATTTTTCATCCAAGGTCAATATTTCCTTATTTTAGAAAAAAAGTGGCCACTGAAGACCTCTTTTTGGCCCCTCGTCTTTTTGCACTTACCCCAACAATAAATCTCCTCAACTAGAACTACTGCCTTATTTTTACCAAAGTGTCCACCCAAACCACCACTATAAATTTCTCTCACAATGTTATCTATCATATATCCAATTAGAATATAAAGTTGTTTTCTTGTAAATTTATAACCATCATACATAAAATAATTATCATTAATGGTACTAATCTCACTTGCCAAATGATTATTTCCTTGTTCAACAAGTTTTCAAAAATATAGATTAGAATCATACAACTCTTTATTAGTCTCAAATCAAACTACTTCACTAACCATGATAGTCAGTAATGTTGCATGCCTACTCTAAGCATTATAAATTTGATCTTATTTTCCTAACATATACTTCAAAATAAAAATATATCCCTACAAGAAAAAAAAAATCACTTTGTATGTCTACTATTTAACTTATTCTCAATACTTAACATACTTTTAGAACCTTAAGATTCATAAATAAATAAGCTTCTTAGAAACCAAGTAATGTCTTTAATCTTATAATACTTACATAATAACATAAATTCAACAATAAATCAAGCTTACATTATTCTTATCATTAATTTTATAACTAAATATCTTTATTTGATATATTTAATTATTTATCTATACCAACTAATTAAATATATTATAAAATATTTAAGTAATGTTACAAACATATAAACTTATTTCATGTTAAGAAAACTAAGGTAAGTCACTTAGAAAGTAATTCTCGCTTGGTGGAGTTTCTACCATGATGAGGTCGTATTATGTAAAACATTGTAACTAGAGTTATGTAAAGTTAACCATAGTCCCACAATGGTTTCGTATTATAATGATTTCCAACTTAATCTAGATTAACCTTGGTTTCATTTAAAAAGATAGATTTCATAATGGCTATGGTACTATATCCTTCTTAAACTAACATACAAATTCAAACGACTTTTCTAATAAAAATTAAAGTTTTTTTTTTAATAGTTCTTTAGTGTTTCTTATCTCAATTTGGTATTATTTATTATATTTGTTGTTTTGTTCATAGTACATGTTTATTTTTTTTATTGTGGTGATTAATGGAATAGAAAAAAGGTAAAGTAAATTTTATGATATAAAATTTAAATTATTTTAGTTTTCTCATATATGTGTGTATGCATAAGTATATGCACTATTGTTTATTAACTTTTAGGTTAATGGTTCATTCTGTTACTCACGTGCTAAGAATGCTACTAACAAATTTGAAATGTGAACTGAACTAAAAACTAATAAAATGTATTAATTTACAATTATTTTTAATTATTATATTTTTGCAGAGTAAAGATTCATATCGGTTCTACTAAAATATTTAATATATGTTTACTAAGAATATGATTGACACAACAGGGTATTCTTATATTATTATTTTCACTAAAAGAACTTCAATACTCATAAGTTTCTTAATAAAAAGGTCATTGTCATAACCTCTTATTAATTATTATTCTTGTTTCATAAAGTACATTCTTATATTCATTTGTTTTATATAGGACATGTTATTATGTGTACTTGTGTTGATTAAAATTTTTGGAAATGATTAAAAAATTTAATTATATGGAAACTTCTTTGATGTTGATCTTAGCTTGATAGTTCAGTCTCTCATACAATGGATTATCCATAATATACACGTTTATCATGTGCTAAGAATGCCACTAGCAAATATTAAACCAAGGCTTAACTAAAAACTAGTGAGATGTATATTATTTATTTAACAACCATTGACTGATACATCTTTAATTATATTACCTTTAAAAAATAATGATACATGTTATTTGTTCTTTAATATTTAGTTTATTTTTACTAAAAATAAGATGGCCATAACATTATATTATTTTATTGTTAGTTCGTATCACAAGGAGGACTATAGTTCATTTCTTGTCTACGTACACTTCATACTCATTCCTATGAGTAAGTCTCTTGATAGAAGATCGTGATCTTAATCTATTATTGATTATAGTTTTTGTTTTATATAGTACACACTTACATTCAATTGTCTAGTGAGCTATTGTGTAGATATACAACACATACAATTTTATGATAATTTAAGATATGTTTACTTGTTTCACACATTAATATACACATGATTTCTAATTGTAAATTTTAGATATGATTTTAAATTTTAATTATATATAAACTTTATTGATATTTATATTAACTTCATGTTTCACCCTCTCAAACAATGGATTATTCATAATATAAATGATTATCATATACTTAAAATGGTATTCAAAAAATTTCAAATGTGAATTTAACTAAAAACTATTAAGACACATATTAAGTACTTAACAATCATTGAATTAGACATCCTTATTTTTATTACCTTCACAAACAATGGTACATGTTTTTTATTCCTTAATCATTAATGGACACCAATTTTAAAAAATGGCTTCCACATATTATTCTTTTATTACTAATTATTTCACGAAGGACTACAATTTTTTTTTGTTTACATACAAGTTCAATATTAATTCTATGAGTCTTTTGATGAAACTTGAATTTAATATATTATTAATTAAATTTTTCATTTAAAATAGTACATGTTTATATTCATTTGTCTAGTATTCTATGGCTAAATAAAAAGAAAAATACTTTTTTGTGATAATTTATGTTATGTTAGGCTTGCTCCATAAGTTAATATACATGTACAATCATTGATTATAACTTTTAGATACATTATTATCTAATTAATTATATATTAGCTTCATTGATAATTATTTAAATTTGTTGGTTCACTATTTCTTATAAAGGATTGTTTTAATATAAATATCTATCATATTTTAAAATATAATTGTCACATGTCTCACCTTTTATATCTTATTTGAACTAAATTTATTTTATTTCTAGATTTGGATTGTATGTTATATTATTACTTTTGGACTATTGTTGGTAGTTGTGATATATTTAGAACTCTTGTTTGGACACCCTGTTAAGTTTGATTATTCATTTTGTTACTCTATGAATATAATAACCCTCTAACTCATTAATAATATCTCACAATACAATATGGATTATAGTTCTTGAATTATCATGGGAAGGGTTATATCAAATAGAGACTTCAATGTGCTCCTAAGGTTATCATCATGAGAAAATATTTTTATATCTAACAATTGCTTGGTTGGTTTCAGGCTTAAGTACAAGGCACATTTTATCATCATTTGATGATAAGTTTGAAGCACTAGGTGGAAATCACTGTCAAGCCAATGCATTTCCTCATTTATCTGACAAGACATTAGCTAGTTGATTCATATATGCAGAAAGGATGTCAAGTGTGCCATATTCTTTAAATTGTTCTATTTTCATCTCTGATGTCATGGATTTGGTTCAAAACTTTCCATCAATGTGGTCCATAGTAGTCAAGGTAGTGAATGAGGTTTATTTGGAGAATAATGTGTTGCTTAAAAGCATTTAGGTATATGATCTCTAGCAAGGAGACGGATATGTTGGTGGCCTTTTCCCAAGGAACCATTTTCTGCACAAATAGAGATATGTGGATGTTTATGAAGGCATGAAATTATCTCTTCTAAAAGATTCATCAAGCTACTTGTACACACTCCTCAATAGATATCATTTTGAGCTTGGAAGGGAAGTTGTATACAAATTTAAGAAGAAATTTTATGTAGTATTGATGAAGGCCACACCACTTAAAACCCACATAGAATATGTGAGACAAAAAAATAACTCACTTTCAATTATTTTCCAGAAATGAAATTACAGATTCAAAACTTACATGCTACAGCCTCATGGGATTGATTCATTGCACCAAAATCAACTCTAAAAACAAAATGTATTATTCAGAGCCACAATCTGCACTATTAGAGCCACCTTCTACAACCCCCACTTAGCCCTTTTATTTTACCCAATAACCGCCCTAGAATGTTCTAGAAAGTTCAACTTTCCCTTTTTTTTGGTGCCAAAAGTTCCACCATTTGATTTTTGGCCTAGGAAGAAATTTTAATGAAATTCATTTTTTAGAGGGGCAACTTCGTAGGGCCATACCTTTTGATCCAAGTGTTTGATTGCCTATTATAACATATCATTGGAAATATCTCGAAGAGATCTACAACATCAAACCCACCAAAGGTTGGTTCATCAACTTTTCGAGTTGTTTTGGGGCCTCTAAGGTTTTCATATATAAATTTGAAGCTACATTGGAGAAATTTCCCGGGAAAGAAACATTAATATCTCCCAAATCTTGCAGGGTATTGAGACGATTATTTTGTGATCGGAAATGCTTTTCAATTCTGCTCCTTAGGGTAAATTTTTAGGTCTATACTAGCTTGTTTAGGCTGACTTACTAAAAATAGTAAGACCATTTTTCACCTTTTCTGACTGACTATCTTACACCCCTTAAGTTCCATCATGGAGCTCAAAAGAACTAAATAAATTATAGAAAACATTTTTTTTGGGTGATGCAAGATTTCCACCGCTAGATGCTCATCAAACACCCAGGGTAATTTGAAAAGTGACCCTGTCACTTCTCAGGAGTTAGAGGAAAACCAAGACAATTAACCTTAGCCTCAGATAACCATGATGAATCTTCAACAACCTTCCTCTCCACTTCACCAATTACTCTGCATATTGCCTATTTCTTGTGCTTCTACCCACATAACTATCCAAAATTTCTTCTATCTCCTCCTTTTCTGAAGTAGGTGCAGGGATATTCCACTGTGCTTCTATTATTTCTTTATCAATTAATCCTTCATTATATTCTGTTAAATTTGAAATGTTAAACACAGGTGAAATATGAATTCATCAGGCATTTCTACCTCATATGCATTTCATGAATCATGCTTCTTCGAGATCTTGCATTGTCCAAACTTCTTCATCTTTAACTTGTTGTATGTACCAACTAGAAACCTCTCCTTTCACAAATGAACCATGACTTCATCTCCTACCTAGAACTCCTTATACCTCCTTTTTTTATCTACTTTAGCCTTATATTATGAGTTCATCTTATTGATATGTTTATTCACCTCTTCATGCAAATTCTTCAGGTGCTCAACAAAATCTTTAGCCTCAGCACTACTCTTCTTCCCCTTATCCATATTTCTTAGTTCAAAAGTAGTTCTTGGACTACTACCATACATAATCTGGAATAGTGATTTACCAGTGCTCCTATTGACAAAATTATTGTAAGAAAATTATGCCTATGGTATAATCAAATCCCATCACTTGGGCTTATCTCCTATTAAGAATCTTAGCAGGTTACCCAAAATCCTATTCACCGCCTCCATTTTTCCATCAGTTTGTGGATGGTGTGTAGAAGTGAACTTCAAATCTATCTTCAACTTCTTCCATAATGTCCAAAAATAACCAAAAAAAATTGGTATCTCTATTTGAAACTATACTCTTTGGTAGACCATGTAGTCTCACCACCTCTCTGAAAAAAAAACTCTGCAACATGAACAACATCAATGGTCTTATGACATAGAATCAAATGTATCATCTTTGAAAACATATCCACCACCACAAATATGGAATCATGCCCTCTTTGTGTCCTTGGAAAGCCAAGAATAAAATCCATGCTAATATCCTCCCATGGCCTCTCAAGTACAAGTAATGGCTGATACAATCGAGTATTCTAACTTGTTTCTTTTGCCATCTGACATACTCTGCAACTTTGTACAAACTTCTTCGCATCTTGTTGTAACTGTGGCCAATAATTATTCTCACTGACAAGAGCAATGGTCTTACCTTGATAGAAATTTCTAGCCAATCCTCCACTTTGCTTCTCCTTGATTAGATTCTCTCTCATAGAACTCCTTGGAATGCACAATTGGCTTCCTCTAAACAACATCCCATCTTGGATTAAGAAATCCAACCATCTCATCCTATCCAATGTAACAGGTTCCAAAAAGTTTCCAAGCTTATGCAAATTCTAGATTTTCAGGATACAACTCTTGAGTTCATTGAACCTAACAACCTTTATATTCATTTCTATCAATAAATTTTTCCTTATACTCAAGGAATCTACAACTTTGTTTGACCTTCCACTCCTATGCTTAAAAAAAAGGTGTAACTCTAAAAAAATCAACCCATTTTAAGTGCCTTTGATTTAACTTTCCTTGACTATTGAGATACTGCAAAGCCTAGTGATTAGTATATAAAACAAATTATTTTGGCAACAAATAGTGTCTCCATTTCTTCAAAGCCTGAACTATAGCATAAAACTCTTGATCATAGACAATATTTCTTCTTAGCATCATTTAACTTCTCACTAAAATAGGCAACATGCTTACCTTCTTGACTCAAAACAACTCCTATGGTGGTGCCACTAGCATCACAATCTACATGAAAGACCTTATTGAAATCTGGAAGTACTAAAGGAAGTTTCTCTGTAACTTTCTTCTTCAACATATCAAAACTTTTGGCTACTCTTGTAGTCCACTTAAACTCTTTTCTATCCCCTCTCATCGCTTTAGTTAGAGGTGCACAAATACTATTGAAATTCTTAATAAACTTTTTGTAAAAACTTGCTAGACCATGAAACGATCTTACCTTTGTAACATTCCTTGGGGTAGGCCATTCAATGATAGCTCTCACCTTCTCTGGATCCATTTTAAGACCCTCTACTAAGACAAAAAAATCCCAGATACACAAACTCTCTCTTCATAAAACTACATTTCTTCAAATTAATCAACAACTTTTCCTCCCTTAGCTTCTCAAGAACTCTTTGGATATGCATCAAGTGCTCCTCCAATTTCTTACTAAAAATCAAAATATCATCCAAATAAATAATTTATTTTTTTCCTAAAAATCCTTTCAATACCTCATTCATAAGCCACATAAATGTGCTTAGTGCATTGGTTAGCCCAAAAGGCATGACTAACCACTTGTACAAGTCCTCCTTGGTTTTTAAGGTTGTCTTCCATTCATATCCTTCTATAATTAGGATCTAGTGATATCCACTCTTCAAATCTATCTTCATGAAGTGCTCAGGTCCACTCAAATAATCCATAATGTCATCCATTCTCGAAAAGGGAAATCTATACTTGATGGTGTTCTTGTTGATGGATCTAGAACCTGTACACATCCACCATTCCCCATCCTTCTTTGGTGCTACTACTGTAGGTAGTACACATGGACTCAAACTCTCTCTAATCAATCCCTTCCCCAACAACTCTTGCACTTGTCTATTCAACTCTTTACTCTTTGTTGGAGTCATACGAGGAGCTACCTTATTTGGAAAATTGGCTCCAAGAATCAGGTCCATCTGATGACTAATCTTTCTTAATGGAGGAAAACCTTCAGGTATGTTATCAAAAATAATGTCTTGAAACTCATTCAACATATCTAAAACCTCTACAGGTACCGCATTAGTATCCTCTTTATCAACTCTAGGGATCAATGCAAAACACATATGTTCATGCCTCATACCTTCTAGGAACTTTCTTCCATCAACCAAATAAATTCTTGCATTACTGCATACATTTTCCTCTGCCTCTTTTAAGGTCTTCAACTTATGAAAAACTCCATCCTTTGTCAAAGAATAGGTGTTGGCATGTCCATCATGTACTTCTTACCAATAAAATTGCCACAATCTACCTAACAACATATGACAAACATCCATAGGAATAATATCACACAATACCTCATCATGGTAATTTCCAATCTTGAACTTTACCAAACATTGTTCATTACCAAAGCATTGTGGTCCTTCTGTAATCAAGCAATCCAGTATGGATTTGGATGCCTTCTTCTCTCTAATCGCAACTTACTAACCATCTCTTTTGAAACAAGGTTATTAGTACTACCTTCATCAATAATAACATTGAAAAATTTACCTTCACACTTATATCTAGTGTGAAACAAAATTTTCCTTTGAGTTGGTTCCTTCTCCTCATTCAACAAGGCTTTTCTAGTGACAAGAACCTCTCCTCTTTCTGCATCCTCAGAATTTGAAGATTCAACATCTTCATCTACATGTGTAGCTTGTGCATTACCCTCAAGTTTTCTATTTTTCCTTCCTTGATGTTGAGGACACTCATATGCTCTATGTCCTTCTCTGCACTGAAAAAAGTTCCACAAAAGCCTCATCTTCCCATTCCTTGTATAGATCTTCCTCTTCCTCTTTGGTCTCCATTATTATGATTACGAGGACGGTAGGTGTTATCTCCTTTCTAGTTCTAGCTACTACTGGAGCCTTCACCCTTCTTTTGATCTTCATTTCAACCTCCATATGACCGTTCGTCAGTCTTTCCTCCATGACCTCCACCTCATTGTTTATTCTCAAACCTCTTGTTCAATCATTTTTCAACCTTTAGAGAAAACTAATAAGCATCCTCAATGGTGGTCATTCTTACCAGTGCCAATTCTTCTTGTATCTTTGGCTTCAACCTTTAATATAATGAGCAAATTTCTCTTTATTTTCCTCAGAATATCCTGTTTAAATTAGGAACTTATAAAATTTCTCTATGTATTCTTTAACCATCCTTGTTCCTTGCCTCAAGCTCTGCATCTTCTTGAGCAGCTCCAATTTGTAATCGACTGGAATAAATTGTTTCTTCACTTTTGATACCATTATGTCCCATCTAGAATTTTTTTCTTTCCCTTATCTTCCTCTTTATAATTGGATCTCTTCCCACCATATACTTGCACGACCTTTCAATTTTGTCATTGCAAACCTCACTCTGTGAGGATCTTCAATCTCCTCAAACTCAAAAAATTCCTCCATGTCATTGATCCAATTGATTAATTCTTTAGGATCCAAACTTCCACTAAAATTTAAGACCTCCATTTTAGGTCTCTTCCCAATGCTTGAGATCGCTCACAACAATATTCTTTCTCTAGGATCCATTGGATCCTTCTCTTCCTCTTCCATTCCCTCTTTTGTTTCATCCTCACTATCATCTCTTTCTTGATGCACATCTCTTCTTCAAACCTCTTGCCGCAAGGTTTCTAATTTCCTTTTAAGGGCTCTAATTTCATCTCTAGGTGGATCTCTTCCTCCACCACCTCAGCCTCTACCTCTGCCATGCTGGGCAAGTCTTGGAGGAATCTTGAACTCAACCCACACTCACAAGTCCTGCTGCAATTGCCTTGCGTTCGACGTTCTATTACAAACTTAGGAGTTACTACTCTGATACCACTTGATGAAGGCCACACCACTTGAAACCCACACAAATCACCACAATAGATACCAAAATAGAAGATGCGAGACAAAAAAATAACTCACTTTCAATTATTTTCTAGAAAATGAAATTATAGATTCAAAACTTACATGCTACAGCCTCATGGGCTTGATTCATTACACCAAAATCAACTCTAAAAAAAAAATGTATTATTCAGAGCCACAATTTACACTATTGGAGCCACCATCTACAACCCCCACTTAACCATTTTATTTTACCCAATAACTGCCATAGAATGCTCTAGAAAGTTCAAATTTCCCTTATGTTTTTGCACCAAAAGTCTCACCATTTGATTTCTAGCCCAGGAAGAAATTTTAATGAAATTCACTTTTTAGAGGGGCAACTTCACAGGGTGATAATTTTTGATCCAGGTATCCAATTGGCTATTATAACATATCGTTGGAAATCTCTTGAAGAGATCTAAAATGCCAAACCCACTAGAGGTCAATTCATCAACTTTTCTAGCTATTTCGAGGCCTCTAAGGTTTTCATATTTGAATTTCAAGCTGCATTGGAGAAATTTCCTAGGACAAAAACTTCAATATCTCCCAAATTGTGCAAGGTATTACGATTATTTTGCGATCAAAAATGTTTTTTAGTTCTACTCCTTGGGGTATATTTTTAGGTCCATACGAACCCATTTAGGCTGACTTACTAAAAATAGTAAGTGACCGCTTTTCTCCTTTTCTGACTCCTAGCTGTCTTACACCCCTTAAGTTCCATCATGGAACTCAAAAAAACTAAAGAAATTAAGGAATTTTTTTTTTTGGGTGATGCAATATTGCCCTACACCTTTGGATGCTCTTGCATCAAGTATCCATTCTCATGACACATGATTTCCCACAAGGTCTTCAACCATGGTCCACATTACCAATCTAAAGGACAGAAAGGGAGCATCACCAAGTACCACATATAAATATCTTAGTGCATTCATAACCATTACTGGCTAATCAAGTCCATGTAGCAATATACGAGGAGCAAGGATAAAATTTTGTTCAATTTCCTCACAGGAGAGACTAATTTTTTCCTAGTCACTATTTTTTGGTTTCCTTTGTTAGCTTATATTGTATAAGGTTCCAAAAGTTGGGGTATTTTGATGCAATTTTGGTTCACAACTAGGCTGAAGCAAATATTTCCATGTAAACTCCCAGCTTGCATAGACTTTTCCTTATTTTGGCATTTTGTAATTATCTATTATTATATTAATATAATTTATAGGCTACTAGCCTTATGCTGAAAAAAATTGGAGAACCCCAATCCTAGCACCTGCAAAACACAAGAAACAAACACATACTTAGATCAAATGCAAGTGAGAATCAAGATTCCCCATGAAATCCATTAACAATGCTCAAAATAGGAAATAAAATTGAAGAACACAATGAGAAAGCAATGATATCCTAATTAAGCAAGCAAACTCTTGATCCCATGGGGGAATTGGTGCCAATTTGATGTGAAAATTGGCCCTTTCTCAACTCCTATGATGCAATGTTGATGAGTGATGAAGGTTGATCCACTTTTTTGAAGATTCACTTGAGCTCCATGATGAAAAATCTGCATAACCTAGCTAAGACCTTGATAAAATTGATGAAGATGGATGTGCTTGAAGATGAAATTGAGTATAGTAAGTTTGCTCAAATTGTGGATGATCAAAATGAGGAGAGAAGCCTCTTATTTATAGAAAGACAAGATGGAAGAATGCCCAAAATGAAGCAATGTGGGATCATTCAACATCCAATGGGCAAGTGCCACTTGTCAAGATGTGAATGGGAAAAGGATGTGCACATTTTGATGAATGTTCCCATAAATGTAATTAGGTGGAATTTGAAAATAGTGAAATGACATGTAAGAGGGAAAAAAGAATGTCTTAAATGCCACTTGGATCAATGCACAAGGACATGTAAGAAGGAATGAATGTCTTGTTGGAAGGACAAATCCACTTGGATGGATTTCAAATTTGGAAGAATATTCCTCAAAAGATGCCAAGTTGAGAGAAAATAGAGATTTAATAAATGAATTAAATATATTTTCATGTGCAAGTGGCAAAAGCTAGAGGATGGGACATAGATTAGAATTAATTTAATCAAGGGCTAATTAATTTAATGAGGGATTGGATGATGTGACTAATTGATTTAGATTTATGGGTTGATTTAAATCAAAATGAGAAGAATGTGATTTAGAGACAAATTAAATAAAGATTTTGATTTATCTAATTAAAGGGGTTGATGTTAGATTAAATCAAACAAGGTTTAATTTATTTAATTTAATAAGGTGACTTTAGATGTTTAATCAAATAAAATGAATTATTTAATTAAATAGAGACATAGGGTTAATTAGATCAGATTGATTAATTTAATTAACAAGACAAAATGACTTAATTAGATAAATAATTATTTATTTAATTAAGGGACGAAGAGTGATGATAAGCTGAGAAGGTGATTCAAGATGAAATGGTGTTAGTAATTGGGATCAAATATGTCGGTATATTTTCCATGTCTACATTTTTCCTCCCTTTGAAGCAAAGTACTCACTGTGTTGGTTCAAAGAATAAACTGTCTCAATCAAAATTCAAAATTTTTTGATTTTCAAAAAATGCCCCACTCCTGCCCCAGTGAATGAAATATGTCGATATACTGCCCCCTCAAGAGATCGGATGAAAATTCAGATTTTTGGGTGATCTGGCAAAAAAAAGAGGACAAGGTGCCCGACAGGTCCAGAAAGGCTCCAGAAGGTCAAACATGAGATAAATGATGCAAAACGGCCCACGAACAAACAAACACAAGCTTGGGGGGTCAAAACCCTGACAGGACAGCTAAACGGGGTCAAAAACCCCTAATTTTTAGGCTTAAATAGGCAGTGAGGGGCCACTTCCAATTCATTTTCACATTCAACCTTTAGAGATTTCTGTGATTTGAGCTCTGACCCCCTCGTGAGATGGTGCAACGATAGCTTCCCTGACACATTTTTGATAGAGTACAGAAACACCAAAGGCTTCTTGGCACTAGACCACCGGTGAGTCAACTTGACCCGACTTCGTTTTTCAATTTTCATGCATATTTTTTAGGCTAGGAAACTAGGTTTTTTAGGATTGGTGTTGTATTGCACTGCTGAAAATTTTAAATCGGCACCGCGTGGCCTCAAACTGCACCGCAGTCATGAGTAGCGATGTCACAACGTAGTTTGGAATTAGGGTTTAAATTCTAAACCCAGCCGCATATGTAAAGTGCACCATGTATTTGTCTTTTTGTAATCTAGGGTTTAGTCAAACCGGGCCGCATGTCCAAATCAGAATGTTGGTGTGGAGTTTGAGGCAAGTTCTTAGTGATTTAGTTTGAAAAGTTTCAAACCATACCGTACTCCACGTATTAAATACCCTTTGCTTGCTTAGTACAATCAGACAAATCAAGTCTACTATTTTGATGAATTTTAACAAGGTGACTTTCCTAATGCAGGAGGAGGCAAAAATACTATATATTCACATGAGCATAGGTCCCAGAAACTATTCGCTATTTTGTAGGGTATGCCCAAGCAACAACATGAGCATCTAGGGGCCATCAGTCTTTCATTTATTGCTTATGATTTTCCCATTCGGACACACTTGGGTATGTTGTTTGGCACTCTCAAATTTTGCAAATTTGAGATGCCCATTTCAACATT